>VWZO01018755.1:0-13905 GCA_013396975.1 Bucco capensis | reverse complement strand
ATAGACAATAGGTTGGCAAAGGCATATAGTGCTTTCGGAAAACTCTATAAAAGAGTCTGGCGAAATAAACACATGAACAAAAGTACAAAGATCAGTGTTTGTAGAGCCATTGTGCTATCTACTCTTTTATATTGTTCCGAATCATGGGTCATCTATTGCCACCACCTACGTCTCTTGGAGCGCTTCCATCAGCGCTGTCTCCGTACAATCCTAAACATCCATTGGACAGATTATGTAACTAATACCTCTGTCCTAGAACGTGCAGCAATTTCAAGCATTGAGGCCATGCTGCTGAGAACGCAGCTGCGTTGGGCAGGGCACGTCTCCAGGATGAAGAACTACCGCCTCCCTAAAATCATACTGTATGGTGAACTTGCCAATGGCTGTCGCAAGAGAGGAGCCCCAAAATGGAGATCCAAGGACTCCCTGAAACAATATCTCAGCCTTGCCCATATTGATCACCTTAACTGGTCTACTCTAGCCTCCAATCGGGAAGTCTGGAGACACACTATTTTTAATGCCGCGGAAGTTTTTGAAAGGGCACACAGGATGACTTTTGGGGAGAAAAGACAGTGTAGAAAGAATTGTGTCTTGCAGGTTATACCTCCTGGGGAGTCCTTCTGCTGTGCCTTTTGCAACCGCTCTTGCCTGTCCCACATTGGCCTTTTCGGCCATCAGCGTGCTTGTAAAAAGCGCTGATGAAAAGCATGGATGGAGCTCTCCCTGGATCTAGCCATGATGATGATTTTCATTCTACTGCTGCTTTTCACATAAAACATTGATGTACTATTTAATTTTGACAATCTGCTATGAATTATGGTCTATTTTTTTCTGTTGGAAACTTCACATGAACTGTTTAAGGCTTTTCTATCAAATGGTTATCTAGTAGGTTTTTTAAAACCTTTTTTTGCCTGCTATTAAATCCCAGCTAATGGGGAGTTCTATATTTGAAATTTACTATTTCAGTTACGTAAGCAATCATTTATTTCACGTGGTCAATTTTTTATTCTATGGTTCTATGCTCTAAAAGAGAAGGTCCGAGAAGCAAGAAATTATTGGTATACTGAATCTCTTAGGAAATGTGCAATGCATTTGAGGATCTAGAAAAATAAAACATGAGATAAACAACTTTGCTTTACCATGCCTTACACAACTCTCCTTCCCATAACAAGTAGATGTATGTGGGAGAGACACCTTCTGCAGAAGTCTTTAGATTCTCAAGGCATGAGGATCCCTTTGATTTAGCTTTTCCCTACATGTGTTTGTAGATGTTTTATTAAAGCCTTCCACTTGTTCTTTAAGTCAATTTTTGCAGTGGTAGAAGGAAGCATGTTTACTGTCTGTTCAGGTAGAGGCAGCAGAATTGCACGCTTTTGCAGAGGCAGGCTACACTCAGCCTCTGTAGCAGCAAAGCACTTGGTGTATACTGGTCACCCACACTTCAGTTTCTCACCATCATGCACTGCTCCTGCTCACTGGAGGATATGAATCCATCCATCTGTTAGACAAGATAGAGAAATCTTTGATCCTTGAGTTCAGTAGCCCCACACTGCACTTGTTCTGGGCAGGCTTCAGTGAGGTGAAACTCAGTGACTTCAGACTAATGAAGACAAGTTCCTGTTTCACCCGTTAGTCTGAAGCAAGAAATATTTGCCAGAAGACAAATACCTACACTCAGCTAATTTCCTTGCACATTTGCTGATAACATCTTTATTAGATCATTCCAATTTCTTTTTTTGTACCAAGTAGGTGCCATATAACCATATAAACCAGCATCCTATTCCTCTCTTGCTTTAACCAAAAGGCAGCAAGTCAGCTTGGAGAGAGAAGTTTCATATGCAGTTTCTCCAGCACTAACATCATCCTAGTCTACAGCAGTCAGCAACTTCTCTGTTTTTTCTCTACTCTCATTTACTTTACTTCTGAAAGTGGGAAACTTTTATGGAACTAGCTTTCATTTCCACAAGTCCAGCATTTGAGACTGGGAAGAATGAATATTCAGAGCTAAAAGAAAAAATATCAGATTTTAATCAGTGTCAAGGCAGGCAATGTGTGGCCTTCTCAAAACACTGAGCAAGTGTGTTGGATTTACTGACCAGCAAGACTAGACAACCTGATGACAGTTGTTTCTGTCCTATAAAATATTTCAGTAACAGTATATAGAATTTCTCTGAGTATCACACTGTGCTTTTCATAACAGGCAGACATTTATAGAGTCTAATTGCTCATTATCTTGTGACTTGTGTAATTGGTTTTCCTTGGACAAATGAATTATGAAATACCACCATTTTCATTTAGCAATTCTTGTGCAGTTATATATGACAGAATAACATTTAAAAAAATGTCAAGAAAAAGATAAAAGAACAGCAACTTATCTATGGTAGGAAAAATTCTTAGGGGTGCTTTAAGGAAAAAACTTCTTAAACATATGTATACAGTTTCCAGGTCTGACACATTTCCCTCTGTGCTCTTAAAATCTGTGTGACCTTAAAATCTTGACCCACTAATACATCATGTAAGATTTCAAGACTTCTTTTTTTTTGGGGGGGGGAGGAAATAAAAACATTTCCTTCATCAGGTATTGGAATACTGTCAGTAGTTCAGAGCCCACTTTACATCAGCTACTGAATGAACATAGTTTTCTAGTTATTCAGCAGACTGGTTAGTTCAAATTTATGGATCACCACACTTTATTTAAAAAATTAATTCCTGCTAGAATCATTGTCTTGAGACCAGCACAAAGATTAAATATAGCAACAATGCAGACAGTCAAGTGTGTACATGCTTCAGTATTCTCCCCATGCAAGCATGTGTCAAGTCTAACATACCAGTGGTAATAATTAGCAGATCTATTGTTTATTCCACTGCATTAGAGGGGAATCTTTTCAGCTCCAATTTTGTTTTTTTCTTGGACAAAGGACAGCTTTCAAAGAAAGAGAATCACACAGTGGCACTATGGTGCATCTCTGAAGCCTGTAATAACACAGAAGGCATGCAAATTCAGTATGTACATAAACAGATTAAACATTGTATTTACTTCAGGTCCACTGTGTTTAACACTTCTTAAAGAGCCTTGTTTTTGAGCTGGGTTCATCAAATGAGACATCTGCACATCACAGCTGGGACTGACTGACTGAGCACAGATGTGTATCTACTATATTGTTTGTGACAGTGACTATAGTTAATCGTGATGGGTGACAGGTACATTGGAGGCCAGTCAACTTAATGAACTGTTGATAAGTGTGGTATGAGACAGCAAGTGGAAAATGTATGTCATCCATGACTTGAAAATACAAATCAAGTGCAGAGAAGTAAAGCAGATTGGAGCTGGTCATAGCCTTTTTCCTTGCCTTCTCACTATTCTTAATACTAGAACAAAGTATTTTGTATCATTTTGTCCACATGTAAGTTTGCAAATTTCCTTTGTCAGTGGAGATGACAAGTGATTAACAAATTGCCATAGTTTATTTTTGGATGAAAAGATGTAAGACAATTTTGTTTTGACATTTGCTGGAAGCAGTTGTAATCTGCTTCAAAAGCTCCTTTTTTAATGGAAAGTTTTATTTATCTTAAAAGTAGAATAGTTTAGAAAAAGACTTATACCTTTTGCACAGAAATAATAATAGTGATAATAATCATAATCACAAACATAATCATAATCATAGTAATCTTCAGAAAAAAGTAATGGTTTGGTTCAATCCACACAATTTCTTCTCAGAACTCCATTTGCCCACTCAATCAATACAAGAAGAATGAAAAAAAATTGCATATTTAGCTAATTTTATTTACACTTTACCTTATCTTCTTAGATTAAGCCTTTGTGCCTTCTTTCTTGCTCTTTACTACCAGTTCTACATTATTAATGTGCTGAAACATCAAATGAACTCTCCTTTTGCTGTTGTGAAGTAAAAATAGTGCAACAATCACATTTCATTTTTCTAAAACTCAAGTTGGAGGCCTTGAGATAAAACAGTAGTCATAGATGATTCAGTAGGAACCAGATGTGATAGGTTTGGAGAAGCTCTGAAAAAAGCCCTGTTAAACATTATTATCAGCAACAGAAGCTCACTTTAACAGTGCTTAGAACTTAGATGCTGAATGAAGCAGGGCTGTCAGTCCCATTTTAGGGGACAAAAATATTTTGAAGCAGTTGTCTTCTTTTGATATAGCCCAAAGTAGCACAAAAGTCACTTTGAGGTTTCTAAACTAATCCCTCTAGAGACCCTATAACATACTCGTTAGTAGTTTGCCACAGCACTGATTTTTACCTTGTTCTAACACTATCAGACACTACTCCAATAATGCAGAATAATGTTTATGGTAGAGTTTTAGAAGTTAATGTCTAATCGTACAAGAACTGCAGCTAGTCAGATGAGTAACAAGACCATGAGTGTGAAATGCTCAGCAAAATGGATGGGCACAAACTAATCAACAACAACAACAAATAAATTTTTTTTAAAAAAACCCTCTACTTAGATGCCTAAAAGGTTGCAACATTTTTTTGCTGCTTTCTGAGTCCCTACAATCCCTGAAAACAAACTGGATATCCCACCAGGGGACTGTAGTTGAACAGAATAGTTGCATAATTTTTACATGAGCTAGATATCTGCATCTTTCATTCATGTTTCCTTCTGTCACATCATTTCTGCTTAAACAGATGATCTGAAGGTCTGCCATTAAGCCTTGAGAATTCAACTGTTATTTCAAACTAGGGTAATAAGAAACTCACATTTCTCAGTTCCTAAATACACATTGTGAGCAACATCCCTTTCTCCTGCGTTTGTATCAGAACTTTTAGATCATCCTAAGACCTCTGGTTCTTCAACAATCATCCTAAGACCTCTGGTTCTTCAACAGTTCCTTGGAGTTCATGATTATCATGGCACTGTAGTGGGCTGAATAGTTACTTTATATAGCATTGCTCTGTGTCAGCTATCATCATCCAGTACCAATCAATATGGATATGGTCTTCTTCAACCCAGTGAGATATGTTTCTGTGACATTCAATCTTTAAAGGATTTATAAAGAAAACATAGGACACATCTCTCACATCTTTTGGAGGCCTACTTTCACAGAATGGAGAGCTGTAGCTGGGCTGGCAGCTGTGCAGCTACTAATTAGATACAGTTTACTTACAGAAACTGTTTTCTAAAAGATGCATGTGTAGCAGAGGTTGCTCAGTGATGTGAGTCTTCCCTAAATGTTCATGGAGCTAACAGTGTCAATATAAAACTGGCAAAAAGTTCCAACCAAAGGAAGTAACATTTCTGCTGCTCCTTATCTATTCACACCTCTCTGTGTTCTAGAGATGCTGTATCTGGGGCAGCAGGGAGATGTTATGTAGAACTAAAGTCCATGTTAATAATTGTTGGGGTCAATTGTTGCAGCGTTGAGGGGATTAGGGGAGTGCTCCCCACCTGCCTCCGAAGCCGAAGGGGTGCAGAAGGAAGAGACGAGGCAGGAGGTCAGGATGCAAAAGCGAGTTTAATCCAAAAGCAAGGGGTTTTAAGGGGCCTGGGTCGGAGGCTGGGTCAGAACACAGGAAGGGGAAGGGTCTCAGGTGGGCTAGCCAGTAGGGAAGAAGCTGAGGGCAACAATCCAATAGCATTAGGACAAAGGAGGGGCTAACTCGAGACTCTGCCCATGGAGGCCATGTGCTCCAGCACATGGCAGGGAAACAAAAGAACTGAAACTACAACAACAATGCAGAAAAACCGGTTTGACTCCCCTTGCTGGGATGAGTCATCCAGAAAGCATTCAGCCAGCAGGGATAAGAAAGTGAGCTCATTTTTAACAGAAAGCTCAGTCCAGGTTCAACATGTCTCTTATCATTCAGCTTCTCTGGTGTTGTCCTTCAGCTTCGTCATTAAAGCGTGTTTCTTCCATTCTTCATACTTTGGTGTGTTTCCCACAAATAATATATGGGCTCTGGCACATTAGAGAATTTCTAAAATGCTTACTGTCCAAAGTGTGAGGAAAAAGAAGGCTTTATGATACTGATATTATTTGCCGGCTGTTCCAGCTATCTCATACTCACTGTGCTGTAATAAGTACTCCAAGGCCTGGAGGTTTCAAGAATTCTGTGAGCTTCCAGAAATTTGGTTATCATGACAATGCCAGGTACACTGGAAGAAGATAGAATGGGTAAAGCCAAAAATGACTTTCCCCATCTGCATTTTGACATGAATTCACTCAGAAACAGGAACTGACCTGAAAGTCTGATAAATATCTAAATCATATGTGCTAGAATCATCTTTACGTTCTACAAGATTAGAATAAAATAAAATTAAATACTCTTATACTGACCTATAGACTTGTGTCTATGTTGGCATTCAGGTGAGAAATTCCAGTAAAACAATACTCAAAATATAACAGCATAGATGTTTTGCATAACTATATATGTTCACTGCAATGGTTGGAAAAGCCTGGCCAAAGTGCTCTGTTTTAGTCTGATTATTTGGGGAAAGAGAAGAGTTTTGTTGTTGCTATCTGATATGATGACAGCTCTCCATGTTTCCTTATCCTTTTGTCCAGGAAGAGCTTCCCTATCAAGCTATATCTGGTCTAGGTGGTACAGCTGCGGCGTGGTGATTGAAGAGAGAAGCACCAGGGTGTCAAAGATAAATGTACTTTTACAGTGAAGCTTGTAAAGTGGCATGCCCTTCTGAGTACAGTATATAGGAAGCTCAGGAGGGGATGATTAGTATAAAATCTGTATTTCTTTGTGGTGTGAAAACAGTGTTTTAAGAGGGGCTAACAGAGGACAGTGGCCACATGCAGAGCAGAGTGAGTCTTTCTCCTATTAAAACCAGAGGAAAAAGGATTTCAGAGAGAAAAAGAGACACAAATATTTTTACATGAGGTTGAATTTTTAAGGAAAAGGGCAAAAAGGGCAGGAGTGCCCAGTTGGGGCCAGGTTGCTGTCTGTCGTTATGGCAACAGAGGGAGAGTCTCCTGATCACAGAGAGGAAAGAGGAGGAGTGGGAGGGCAGAAAATCGTTTCAGAAGGAAAGCAGGGAGGTAGATGTTTGAAAATGGAAAGAGAATGAAGCTGAGTGTCAAAGTCAGGCAGAAACAGTTGTGTCAGTGGCCATGATGCCTAAAGTTGGAGGGGCAGGATGTCATCCAGAAGGACCTGGACAAGCTAGAGAGGTGGGCCCAGGTGAACTTCATGAGCTTCAACAAGACCAAGTGCAGGGTCCTACACCTGGGTCGAAACAATCCCCACTATCAATACAGGCTAGGGGATAAGAAGATAGAGAGCAGTCCTGCAGAAAAGGACTTAGGGTGCTGGCAGATGAGAAGTTGGGCATGAGCAAACAGTGTGCACAGGCAGCCCAGAAGGCCAAGGGCATCCTGGGCTGCATCAAAAGAAGCGTGACCAGCAGATCGAGAGGGGTGATTCTGCCACTTTCNGTGCTGGACAGGGACCAGAGGCGGGCTACCAAGCTGGTAAAGGGCTTAGAACATAGGCCTTATGAGGAAAGACTGAGGGATCTGGGCCTGTTTAGCCCGGAAAAGAGAAGGTTGAGGGGAGACCTCATCGCTCTCTATAACTACCTGAAGGGAGGTTGTAGAGAGGCAGGGGCTGGTCTGTTCTCCCTAGTGCAGAGTGATAGGACAAAGGAAAATGGATGTAAATTGCACCAGGGGAGGTTCAGGCTAGACATTAGGAGGAATTTCTTTCCTGAAAGGGTTGTCAGCCATTGGAACAGGCTGCCCAGGGAGGTGGTTGTGTCACCATCACTGGAGGTGTTTAAGAGATGGGTAGATGTTGCACTGGGGGGCATCATTTAGCAGGTTGATAGGGCTAGGACAAAGGCTGGACTTGATGATCTCCAAGGTCTCTTCCAGCTGTAACTGTTCTATGATTCTATGATTCTAACTATTACTGAATACACACATTCTTATTTTGAAGAGTGTAGATAGGAAAGAGAGGTTATAAATTATTTAATTCTTGGAAAAGCTTCAATCAAAGTTTGAATTTTATTAGACATCATCTCACTTTCTTTCTACTCTCTTCTGCTCCTCTTATAAGTTCTATAGTGTTTAATAAGGACAGAAAACATTCTGCAGGCTTACTTTCCTTCATTTAAAAAGCCATTTGATGAAACACAAATCATTTCGAAACACAACTCGATTAGTTCCAGTGTTTGTGGAACTATTTATTATTTAAAGCAGATGATATTTCCATTACAATGTCACAAATGAAGTTCCAGTTCTCTCTGTTGTCTTTCTATCACTCTTCATTACATCATTTACTCTCGCTTCTCTAAAATATTCTTATTTTCCCGTTTTCCCCCTTAATTACAGTTTCAAATCACTCCTTTCCCTGGAAGATCTTGCAAACATCATTCTTTTCTTCCTCTCCAAAATATTTGAATTTGAAAGGTAACTTTATTACAAAACCCAGTAACATTCTGGTTAAGGTTGAGACTGTGTCTACAATATTATTTCACTAAAAGTCATGTGCAATATTATCTTTTCTTCTACTAAGAGGATTAAGGTCTCTTACTTGTCTGCAGCACCAGCTTATCCACTGGTCCATCACCATCACACCCATTTGAGTGGGTTTTTTTAATACTGGTAGGGTGTCTTTTGGAAGTCTCAGAATACAAAGTGTCCTTTGTATCCATATCATATCATATTATGCTTTCCTCACTAGGCTTTCCAAAACCAAATTAATATTTGATATTAAGATTTTATATAATTTTCAATTTCATCAGTAAATATGCCTACCTCTGCCCTCTACTATATTTCACTCTCTTGAATTCTATAATCCAAATAAAGATGATAGAGTATTTGTACCACTTCAAATAAAATAAAAAATTGCAAAGGGAATTCGGAAGCTTACAACCAGGATGTCAAATGTTGAGGATTGAATCAGTTTAAAGCTAGCTTGATGAAGACTGACTCTCACCTTCAGAAGAGACAACACTGCTCAAGATGCAGTATCCCTGATGGACTACAATCTATTATATCATTAATTGGACAGCAATAAATGAAACAGAAATAAGTCAAGTAAATACAGTGATAAAAAACAATTAAGTCATTACACAGGAAAAATGTTAAGCACTCAATATTAAGGAATATTGCACAAAAGAACATAAATTTTAATAAACCATTTGTTTGATGCTCCATGCAGTCATTCACACAGATTATAGAAGATTTGATTGGGTCAAGGCCCTGGATTATGAATCAGGAAAGCACTTCTAATAGAAGCTACTAGAGGAAAATATCCAAGCAACCGCTGACTGTCATGTGAGTTTAAGATCAAATTCAGAACTATGTAACAGAGGTGTAACCATGACAATTTTCATCAGATGGCATACACATAAAAGGTGCAAGAAAAAAAACAACACCTGGCTTTTTAAAACTCTCATTCTCCCCTTATTTGTCTGCAGGAAGAAAATCCATGAGGTTTAATTTCCAGGCTCATTTTAGAAGCAGTCTATATTTGGTTGTTTTGGAATACCTGAAAAATAGATATGTTTTCTGTAATTGAAGTGTGTTGATTGTTTCTCACTCACTCTGATCACAGTTGTGTCCTGACAAAGCTCTCCATTTACTCTCACAACATCCAGTTAGGTAATCTATTATTTTTCACTCATCCTCGCAAACATTACTTTTGATAGTTTTTCCTCGTTTTTTACCAAGAGTATTTTGAATTTGAGAAACTAGGTGAACTTCCTCCTAGAAGCAGACTTTTAGAAAAAGGGACAAGTCCCTATTCTTTACTTAGTCATTAGAAAAACGTAGGTAAGTAACAACTTCTAGACAACTCAAGTCTCTTTCAGGAAGACCATAATCCACTGCTTACAGACTGATTAAAAAAGCCAAGTGTTCAGGATCATTTAAAAGTTCATTTCACTTTCCAGTAATGTCTCTGGTGACACTGCTGAGGGGTAGGTACATCCCAAGTGTCAGAATTTGGGGCTCAAAATCATTATTCAGAAGCATGTCTCCTATAAAAATAATTATGCCAAGCATTAAATAGATATCTCCAATACCTTTAATTATCCTTATGGTATATATTCGCATTTTGTACGTAAGTTTACTTATATAACCCCCTACGCATATACAAGTCTCTCTATATAAAACTACCAACGTAAAATGTTAATTTCTTTGCTTGCAATGATTCTGCCAGTGCCAACAAATTAAAATCTACAACTGATTATGTTAATCCTGTGTATTTGAATTTTAAAATTGGTCCAAACACTTGTTAAAATAATTTATTTTTGTTTTTAATAGCAAATACGCTGAAAGTAACCTGTCCTTAGCTTTAATTAGGATTCCGTATGCCAGCTCAGTATGTAAAGCCAAATTAAGTCCACAATGAACTTAATTCAATGCAGCACTAATTCTTAAACTTTTATTATTACTTTCAGCAAGTAGGAGCTTTAAATGCACAGTCTATCTTTAGTATTTGGGAAAATCTCTTGGAAATACGACAGCTGCTTTCCCCTCCGTGCCCATCTCAATTCTACTGAGAGTCAAACCGTTAATGTACTCAAGGCCACTAAGGTAATTATATGTTTTAGTAGCTTCATTAAGAGTTTTTCAAATATATTTCACTATAAAATGATTTCTATTCTCTTCAAACTGTCTAAAAGATGAGGAATTTTTGGCAAGAGAAGGCTAAGGCGCTATGTTTCTTTACTTTAGACAACAGCCTCTTACAAATCAGTAGCAAATGATGCACAAAAATCCCTTGGTATCTTAAAGAGCAAAAAATTACATAGGTAAACAGATAAATCTTTAGTACATTTGTCTTTATGGGAGCAGCTCTGGCTGTTGGTCTCTAACCTGGAGGGCATTATTCTTCTCTAAATTGCCAGTAGCATCCCACAGCACAGTGATAAATAGAAACCACTGAAAGAAATAGTGTTCATTCTAACACACAAGAAGTTTCCAGACAGACATTGGCCTCTGAGAACAAACACTTAGATAAAATAGATTAGTTGCAACTGCAGAATATATCACTCTGGGAGAAGATGAACAGGCATTATCCCAGCTGTGCAAATAAGAGCCTTTCTGACAATAATTAAGTAATAAATGCATTTAGGAGATAGCCTAAAACTTTAAGGAAAATAGGAAAAGGTCTCTCTATATCAGATATGTTTTGTATGAAGTCAGTGATCTATTTCTAAGTGTTTAAAAAAAAACCCACTAATAACATAGCTCCTTATATGCTGGGTTTTGGTAGCAAAGTTTCCTTTACTAGACAATTAGTAAAACAGAGAAGAAACATGTACTACAGAAATCCAGTTGAAAGTTCTAGCTTGATAATAGAATAGAAACTCCCCAGTAATTTTTTTCTTCTTTATTGTCTCACCAGAAACACATATGTTGAGACAGAATTTTGTTTATTTCTGATAACACTGGAGTAACATTTATCTAGGCTGTTTATTTGTTTTCTCCTTAGCAGTTTCAAAAGCCTGACTAAAATGTAAACTGTCCTGGAAAATATAGTTGTTCTGTTTTGATTACTACTTGCATGACTTCTGGATTGTTTTCAAGAGCTAATGTCACTAATTTGTCACAAATAAGTTGTTTGGTTTTTTTTGTTTGTTTGTTTTTTATTAAATGCAGTCAGAACCATTAGGATGGTATTGTAACGCTACAAGCCATTTTCCCTGCTGCCCTGGTCACAAGACTATGGGAATCCAAGTCCCTGGGATGGTATGAGTTCTCTGGAGCAATTAAAGCAACCCTACTCTAACTATTCATACAATCAAAAATTTTTCTTGCTTCTTGTACTAAGGCACCAGAGACAGTTAGCTGAACAGAGTCTTCCTCAGTCCTGTATGTCTTACAAGGGAAGTCTGGAGCTGAGACATGAAGTGCAGAGAGTACAGCAGCAAGGACAAGAAACAACAGAGAAAGGAGGTGAAAAAGATGAGAGTTGAAGGAAAAGGGATGAACACCGGGTGTAGCAAAAAGCAAGCAGCCTGCTAGGCAGTCCTTGGATGGGCAAAAAAGTTGCTGAGAAAACTGTGTATATGCATGTCATCTCCTTTCCTCCCAGAAGTTGCGTGTTCACTTTTGTCATCCTTAGATTCTATTTACAACCCTTTGGGGGTTTTTTTGTGTGTTTTTTGGTTTTATTTTTTTTTCTTTTAAATGTAGGATTCAGTACAAAAACTGTACTTCTATTGACATTTAGTTTGAATTAATGAGATTTTTATCTAGGACTACATACTTGAAGGTTAATTAGGAGCTATCTACTTTTTCTCTGTGGAGGCACTATTAGCAGAAGGAGGTGTTGGAAATAGAAATGTCCTTTTTATTTGTTTGCACAGGTAACTTATGCTTTCATATAATTATATTTTTTCAACAAATTTTACATATGCATGTTAGATCTTTAAATTTATTTGATTATCATTTAAAAAATGTGCTTTTATAGTAAAGATTGGATAAAACTAATTCAATATGAGAACTCCTTATTGTCAGTTATTTGACAGTTTTTTGACAGTTATTTTATGGGAGTATAAACAAGTATTGATGGCCAAAGCAGGCAGTGGTATTGCTTCCTTCTCACATCTGATTGTAGATCCCAAAGCATGAACTAGCTCAGAACTAACCCATCAACAGTCTTCCAGAAAAATGACAAAAGGCATGGAAGAGGCTTAGGGAGGTGTGGGAGACAGCCTAGAGACACTGCAGTCCGAGTTTGGGGTTTGCTGTTATTGTATGATTTCTTGTTGTACTGGATCACTTTCAGTTTTATTGTTATCCCCCGCATGCGGCCAGCCACATGGTTTCCCTGCGCGGTGCCATATTTTACCACCCACTGAGCCAGCCCCGCCTCTGTTCTAACCCTATTGGTTGTCTCCCCTGTCTTTCCTCATTCCCTGGCTTACTATTGGCTCCTGATCCCCTGGTTTCCCCCATTGGCTAGCCAGAACATTTCCGTTCGAATGCCTTAAGAACTCCTGTGAAATTTGAATAAAAGGCTTTTCACCATCATGCCCTCAAAGTACGTGTCTCTCTGGGGAATTGGGAGTGGGGACCTGGTCACACCCCCTCAGGGAGGGTCAGGAGCAATTGATCACCAGTGAGAAGGGAGGATACACACTCTTCTCTCTGCAGTTTATTTGGGTGGCAATTTTAATTAGATGAAATGGACTTTTAAATGTGCGTATTAGATTCAGGTCCAAAATGTGGAACAAAGGAAATGTCTGTTTGATATCTGCGGACTTCTGAGGCTGCCTGCAACCTTCCCTGACCTGATTTCCTGGATGTTGCTTCAACAAACAAATCAAGTAAATATGAGAGCTGACTGGGACTTTTTCATTTTCCAGGTTACAGCAGGTTTCCTAAAATTATAGTTGTTGTGTCTTCATCTTCTTTAAGCAACTTTTCTTCTTTTTTGTTTTACTTTTTTTTGTCCTTTAATTTTCATTTTCTTGTCATCTTTCCCACCCATCTGCTCTGGAGTAAAGAATCAAAGCCTTTTCTCCTATTATTTGTCTCTAGAAATAGCAATCATCTCAAAGACTACATTAGAAGTTTTAGAATTCTCTCTAGCTATAAACATCTGTTAATCATACTTTCAAAATACTGCACAGGACACTTAGCAGACTGTATAGTACTGATTCATACTAATTTACTCCATGTGTCGTTGTAATTCATTTAGAAATAGCTGAACTGGCAATAAAATAGCTAGTTTGAATACTGTGCCTTCACAGGCTTCCAAAGTCATCTGTGAAGTTATGGAAATAGTAGGATATTTCTCTCACTGAAGTTTGAGCTGCTATATTGATACTGCTTCGTGTGCTACCTTGCCCCACTGTTACAAACAGGTTAGCTAATAACATGAATTAAATCATTGATATACCTTGCACTCAAACATTTGCCTACAGCATAAACTGACCCTTAATCATAGAATCATAGAATGGCCAG
>VWZO01018753.1:20515-45459 GCA_013396975.1 Bucco capensis | reverse complement strand
TTAAGGGTCCCTTAAGGGATGAAAAAAAAAATAATAATAATAATTAAAAAAAAAAATTGGAGAGGAGTAGATTTAAACTGGACATTAGGAAGAAGTTCCTCACCACAAGGGTGGTGGAACACTGGAACAGGTTGCCCAGGGAGGTGGTTGAGGCCCCATCCCTGGAGGCATTCAAGGTGAGGCTTGACAGGGCTCTGGGCAAGCTGCTCTAGTTGGGGATGTCCCTGCCCAGTGCAGGGGGGTTGGACTAGATGACTTCCAGAGGTCCCTTCCAACCCAAACCATTCTATGATTCTGTGATTCTATGCTGTTGTTTTGAAGATACATCAATGACAAAGTGATGCTAAACTAAACAAATGCAACTTCCTACACTGTGATCTAGCTTCCTCTGTTCTCTGATCTTCTGATTTAATTCTCTGTAGCTACTGATAATTATGAGCTGTATGAGCATGGTAAAGTTGGGTAGAAAAAAGATATCAGAAAAGAACAGATGTCCTTAGAGACAACATCCTTTCAAAATTAAGAAGACTGATGAAACAGGTTGAAGTCACAAGAACCTTTCTTCAGGTTTAAGGTACATAAGCAAAACATTTACACTGTCAAATATGTTTAAAGATACAAAAAGTTCCGTTTTAAAGACAGGGATCACATCTAAAAAAATCCAGGGTTTTCGCAGGTTGCATCTAGATTTTGAAGCAGCATTTTTATAACAAGTTTCATTCTTTATCAGTGTACTGGGTCTGGCTGAAATGGAGTTAATTTTCCCCGCAGTAGTCCTCATAGTGTCATGCATTTTAGTGGTAGCTAGAAAGGTGGTGATAAAAAAGCAGTGGTTTGGCTGCTGCGTGAAGGCTTGTCTCTCCAACACTCTCCCATCACCAGCAGGCTACAGAGGGGCAAGATCTTGAGAGGGGATAGAGCCAGGACAGCTGATCCAATCTAATAAAAGGGATATTTCATACCATATGACTCCTGCTTAGCACTTAAAGTTAAGAGAAAGGAGGGGAAAGAGGGAGCATTCGTTATGACAGTGTTTGTCTTCCAAAGATACTGCTATGTGTATTGTAGCCCTGCTTCCTGCAATGTGGCTGGACATTGCCTGTTGATGGGAACTCAAGAACTACTCTTTTGTTGTCCTTTACTTCTTCACATGGCTTTTGCTTTTACTAAACTGCCTTTATCTTGACTCATGAGTTATTTCCATCTTTGTTCTCCTTGCTCTTTCTTGCTGAGGAGGGGAGTGATTGAGTTGCTTGGTGGGCACTTGGTGTCCAGGCAAGGTCAACCCACCAGAGTCAGCACTTAGCCTTTCATTCTGGTTTTGCACACTTACAGCCTTGACTTCCACAATTTAGTCCAATATTGCACACAAAGATATGAATTCTAGTACTTCATTCTTGCATTCTGTTTCCAAAACATAGCCTGAAGAAAAACTCTGGAAAGTTAAAACAAGGCAGAAATTTTAAAAGCTGCCTTTTCAAATAATGTCTTTCAAGTTGTCTATAAATAGCTTTTATATGTATTTTGTAACTGAAGTTATTGTCACCTTTGGCAATTGAGGGTTTTCACTGATTAGGCTAAATATCTCATTTAACAAGAAAAATTAAAGAGAAATTTGAGCAAATACTAGTATATTCTAGAAGGAGATATGGCAATAATAGTCATATAAAACAATCTGAAATTAACTTAATATTAAATAAAGGCTCAAATAATTACAGAATGATGTAAAATATTAAAAATAAATTCAACTACTTTTATGAGTAGGCAGTTTCAAACAGTACAGTGAAACCTCTTCCAACAAGGTGGGAGGTCAAACATTGCTTTAATCTATATTTGCAGCTAGACATACTCTAAAGCATAGTACATCTACCTAGTCACCATATAGTTTATACCAGTCACTTTCGATTAACTGCAAGAGAGTGACATTAATTGCAACAGTCCAAATGAAACTACACCAAATACTCCCTGTGTGTAGCCGTAATACAGCTCACTCCTTTCTCTACCCATGCTGAGCTTTCTGAAATCAGTAGTATTTCTAAACCCAGTGTCAAATTCCCTTTTCCTGAGAGATTGACTAGAGTCTGAGTATGTCAGAATATGTTTAAGTTTCCTTGTTAAACAATTTTTCCTAAGTCAGGAAAGAACATATTGTTAGTAAGATAATTCAAGAAACTTCTTCCATGAAGACTAAGCTTGATCAAATTAGTTCTCATTAGATATAACAGAGTAGGTTATTTACAAAGTAAGCATAATTTAGCTACATCTCTGAGCCCTTAAGAACACACTGATGATCTTTTTATGACAAAAATTGCTTTCAAAACAGTGGTCTTCCAAAATTTTTAGCTTCATCAGTTCACAAAGAATGCAGTAGACACTCCCTCGTCATGCATCTAAAGTGCAGTAGAGAAGGAAAAGCAGTATTAGAGAGTTCTCATCGCTTCCTTTTGGCCCCTGAGTTATAAATTACAGTATAGGATTTCCCTCTTACTTACTTTGATGGCTCTGGTTTAATGAATCCTTGTTTCATTTTTAATTTAGTTAAATAAAACTACAGAGATTATTTTCACCCTGCATGGCACAAAAATAAAGTTAGTTATGGGGGGAGGAAAAGAGTTTTCAAAGAGACTAGTCATCTGGCAATACAGGGTTGCTCTTCTATTTCTACCATGTAACCAAGAACAGCAGAGATGATTGGAATATTTTGGGAGCATAGATAATCAAACTGCAGATAGAGAAATCTTGGGGTGTTAAAGAATGGTTCTCACATCTGCCTTTTTTCTCTTCTCTCCCATTAAGTAAAACTAAATAAAATCATTTAAATAAAAGGCAGCTAAAACCCATTACATTGCCTGTAAGGTGTAAGTCCTATCTAGTCAGACTTCTTTAAACATGGACGTATAAAGGATGCAGATATTGTGTCAGGATTCTCTCTCTCTCTCTTTTTTTTTTTTTTTGATAATAGTAGATCTTCAATGAGAATTTACACTGGATTGAGGGAAACAAACCTAAAATAAACCAAACAAACCCAAAGAAACACTGGGAAAAAAAATAGTTTTCTGAGAAGCCATGAAATAAATATTAAAGGAAGTACATCTATCAGTTGGTAAGGTTCCCTTTGTGATATTAACTGAAAAAACACATGAATCTAAAAACATAACTTCTGGGTGATTATTGGTTACTTACACTGAAAAAAACAAAAGCACATTTTTCACTGTCAGTCTTAGGTTAGGTCCAATAAAGTTACATGTTGCAGTTAACTTTTAGACCCTTGAAACTTAAACTCAGGTCTAGTCTCTCAGTAGTATTTGTGGATGCAGAACACCTCAGAATAAGATCCAAAACATTTCGTCAAACTAGTAACTATTTAGTGTAAAACTTAGAAAGCGAACAAGGAGCAGGATTACGATGGAGCCGCCTTCTCAGCAGAGATGCTTAATCATTAAGCTATGAAGTAACAGTCCATCCTCTGGAGTCTGTCTCTTTCTGTTTCTCTTTTACCCTATTAATATTGAGCGCTTTCTAGAATAGCAATACATCTTCTGAAGAGATGCAGAATGCCTTGGCAACACCACCCAAAGCAGCCTTACAATGATATTCTCCTGGAGTGCATGATCCCCTTTGGGCTGCATATGGCATACATTCAGGTTCTCTGCTTTCTTGACAGAGGTTGTGTAACCATGTGCTACATCAGAGGGGAAGAAGGATTGGGCTGAACTTGGTTGAGTTTGGCTCCTGTTTATACAGGGCACCTTCAGCCAGCTCAGCACCAACCACAACCACATAGTGGAACAGAAGTAGAAGATTTATACTTGGAATTTTCCACACTTCCTCTAAATGCTTTAAGCATGTACAAAATGGGCAAAGTGTAGGACAAGGGAGGATGCATGCTAATTTAGAATCATAGAATCATCATAGAATCATAGATTGGCCAGGTCGGAAGGGACCTTAAAGATCATTTAGTTCCAACCCCCCTGCCATGGGCAGGGATGTCAATCACTTGACCAGGCTGCTCAGGGCCACATCCCGCCTGGCCTTGAACACTGCCAGGGATGGGGCATCCACAACCTCTCTGGGCAGCCTGTTCCAGTGCCTAACCACCCTCCAGGTAAAGAACTCCCTCTTAATCTCCAATCTAAATTTCCCCTCCGTCAGTTTTTAAACATTCCCCCTTGTCCTATTACAATCTGATCAGCTAAAAAGTTTCTTCCCTTCTATTTTATAATCTCCGNAGTTTCTTCCCTTCTATTTTATAATCTCCGTTTAGGTACTGGAAAGCTGGTATAAGATCCCCTTGAAGCCTCCTCTTTTCCAGGCTGAACAACCCCAACTCTCTCAGCCTATCTTCGTAGAGGAGGTTCTCCAATCATTTAATCATCTTTGTGGCCCTCCTCTGGACTCGTTCCAACAGGTCCACATCTTTTTTATGCTGAGGAGCCCAGAACTGGATGCAGTACTCCAGGTGGGGCCTCATAAGGGCAGAGTAGAGAGGCAGAATTACCTTCCTAGACCTTCTTGCTGGTCATATCTCTCCTGATGCAGCCCAGGATGAGGTCGTCTTTCTGGGCTGCGAATATACATTGCTGGCTCATATCCAGCTTTTCATCAATCATGACCACCAAGTCCTTCTCTGCATGGCTGCTTTCAATGTGAGTGCCACAACCAATGGCTACAAGCTCTTCTGGAGGGATAGACAGGCAAGGAGAGGTGATGGAGTGGCTCTGTATGTTAAGGAATGTTATGAAAACTCTGAATTTGAGCACAGTGATAATGAAGTTGGAAGTGTTTGGATTAGGTTAAGGGTCAACAAAGATGATACTGCTGTGGGGGTCTGCTACAGACCTCCCAATCAGAGCAGTGAGGTAGATGAAACTTTCAATAAGCAATTGGAAGAAATCTCACTGTCACTTGCAGTTGTTCTTGTGGGAGACTTTAACCTCCCAGGTATCTGTTGGAACTACAATACAGCGGAGAAGGAACAATCCAGAATGTTCCTGGAATGTGTAGAGGAAAACTTCCTCACACGGCTGGTAAGTGAACCAACAAGGGAAGGTGCCCTGCTGGACCTACTGTTTGTGAACAGAGAAGGTCTTGTGGAAGACGTGGCAGTTGGTGGTTGTCTAGGCAACAGTGATCACAAATTATCAAGTTCTCTATTATTGGAAACCTTAGGACGAGTGAGAGCAAAACTGCCACTTGGGACTTCTGAAGGGCAGAGTTCGATTCGTTTGGAAGGTTACTCAATAAAATCCCTTGGGATTCAGTTTTGAAGGGTATAGGAGTCCAGGAAGGCTGGACATTACTTAGGAAGGAAATCTTAAAGGCACAGGAACAGGAAAAGCCGGTGGCAGAGAAGACCAGCCTGGCTGAATAGGGACATATTGCTGAAGATCAGGGAAAAAAAGAGAGTTTATGCCCTCTGGAAAAGAGGGCAGACCACTCATAGTGAGTATAAGGATATTGTTAGGTTATGTAGGGAGGTTATTAGAAGGTCCAAGGCCCAACTAGAAATTAATCTGGCTTCGAAAGTAAAAGATTGCAAGAAAAGCTTTTATAAATACATCAATAACAAAAGAAAGAACAGAGAGAGCCTACATCCCTTGCTAGACCCAGAAGGAAATTTAGTAACAAGAGGCAAGAATAAGGCTCAGGTGCTTAATGCTTTCTTTGTCTCAGTCTTTAATAAAAGTAACACCTGTACTGAGGGAAGCCAGCCCCCCAAGCCAAAAGAATGGGACCAAGAGCAAAATGTCACCCCCACAATTCATGAGGCGATGGTCAGGGACCTACTCCTCCATATCAATGTCCAGAAATCTATGGGGCCAGATAGGATTCATCCTAGAATCCTGAGAGAGCGGGCAGGAGTGCTCAACAGGCTGCTCTCCATCATTTATCAGCAGTCCTGACTGAGTGGAGAGGTCCCAGCTGGTTGGAAGAAACCAAATATAACTCCCATCTATAAGAAGGGAAGGAAGGAGGATCCAGGAAATTACAGGCCTGTCAGTTTAACTTCAGTCCCAGGGAAGCTGTTGGAGCAGATCATCCTGAGTTCCATTATGCAGCACATGCAGGACAACCAGGTGATCAGACCCAGTCAGCATGGCTTTATGAAGAGCAGATCCTGTTTAACTAACCTGATCTCCTTCTGTGACTGGGTAACCTGCTTGCTGGATGAAGGAAAGGCTGTGGATGTTATTGATCTTAGTAAAGAGTTTGACACAGTTGCCCACAGCATTCTCCTAGAGAAATTAAGTGCTCCTGGCTTGGATGGGCATACGCTTCATTGGGTTAAAAACTGGATAGATGGCCGAGTCCAAAGAGTTGTGGTCAACGGAGTTAAATCTAGTTGACAGCCAGTCACGAGTGGGTTTCCACAAGGCTCAGTACCAGGGCCACTCCTGTTTAANGCTCTCTATAACTACCTGAAGGGAGGTTGTAGAGAGGAAGGGATTGGTCTGTTCTGCCTAGTGGAGAGTGATAGGATGAGAGGAAATGGATGTAAATTGTGCCAGGGGTGGTTCAGGTTAGATATTAGGAAGAATTTCTTTACCGAAAGGATTGTCAGCCATTGGAACAGGCTGATCAGGGAGGTGGTTGAGAACATCCCTGGAGGTGTTTAAGATATGGGTGGATATTGCATTGGGGGGCATCATTTAGCAGGTTGATAGGGCTAGGACAAAGCCTGGACTCGATGATCTTTAAGGTCTCTTCCAGCTGTAAATGTTCTATGATTCTATGATAATGAGTTCCTCACCCAGTCTGTACTCATATCTAGGATTACTCCTAACCAGATGCAGGACCTTACATTTTGACTTATTAAACTTCATTTTATTCTCATGGACCCACTCTTCGAGTTTGTCCAGGTCCCTCTGGATGGTATCGTGCCCTTCTTGTGTATCAACCACACCACTTGGCTTCGTGTCATCCACAAACTTGCTGAGGGTGCAATCGATACCCATGTCTAAGTCATTAATGAAGATATTGAAGAGTGCCGGTCCCAAGACAGAGCCCTGAGGGACACCACTCGTCACTGATCTCCACCTAGACAAAGAGACACTGACCACATCTCTCTGGTTGCGTCCTTCCAGCCCATTTCTTATCCAACGAACAGTCCACCCATCAAATCCATATCTCTCCAGTTTTGAGATAAGGATGTCATGAGGAACCGTATCAAAGGCCTTACAAAAGTCCAAGTAGACAACATCAGTTGGTCTTCCCTCATTAACTGCTTCAATCACTCCATCATAGAAGGCCACCAGATTGGTCAGGCACGATTTGCCCTTAGTGAATCCAAATTTAGCACTTAGGTTGTTAAATTGTATATCTCCTAAATGTAGAGATATCGTAACATGCTACTGACTGCAAAATGGGGGGCAACGGTGAGTTTAAATACAAAAAATTTGGTAGGGTCAATGCGGGGAGCAAAATTTGCTATATAGTGGTAGGGTTATTACTACTACTATTACTATTCTTAGTAGAGGGCTTTGCACATAGTGTTAGTAAGTTCATCTTTTTTCAATAGAACTGAAAAAGTACAATTATTTATTGAATTATTTACTGAAATAATTGTGAAGTAAATATTAAAAAGATATATTTCTATACTTTTTCATATAAGTTTCTATACTTTTATCTTTAAAGAAGGGGTTTTTGAAGGTTGGAAGAAATTTGTTAATAGGTTTTGATATGAAAAGGGTATTTTTATTAAGCTTAAGAGGGCTATATGTTTTACTAAATGCTCCCAAGACCAGAGAATGTTTGTAGGTAAATGATGGTTAAAGAGATCCCAACTATAATTGAATTTCATCATGCTCAGAGGCAAAAAGACTTGAAGAAGCACCACTGTGTCTTAGAGAGTCTAGGTAAACATAAAAACTGCTCTCCCTGAGATGAATCCTCCTGTTGTATAAAAACTTGGTTCTACTTAAAGATTCAGGGAGATCTCATACAAGTGAATAATGTACTTTCAGCTACCTAAAAAGAACTACAGCAAAATAACTTTATTTTCGTTTCAAAGTCATATAAACTAAAGGTTGGATAATATCTACATTAAGATTTTCTGTGTTATCTCAGTTTAAGTTCTTTATGTTTATTAAATTATAATTTGTGTCTTTCCTAAGTTTATTCAGTTATGAGTGAAGCTTACAATGTAATTATTATTAAGTACAGAATCAATGGATATTTGTAGTAACTTCGTTTTGCTTGGTTATTGACAACTAAATTGTGGGTAGAATATCAGTCTTGGGATGACTTTTTTTTAGCACTTGTTAGCATGCTTCATCCATTTCCAGGACTGAGTTAATAAATTAAATAGATCATTCTTGCAATTACATTATATTGTTTGGAATTATTATTAGGGAAGGGAGATAAAAGAACACTATAACTGAAGTAACTGTAAATCAAACTAAGTTTTCAGAAGGTCTACAAATGGCCTTGTATTTAGTTCAACCTACCAAGAAGCCATGACCTTAAATGTAACATATATTGGTAATGTAAATTAACATCTCAGAATCTAAAGCTCTAGGTCTCAATTATTAAAAAATAAATGTGTGGTGTTTTCAACAGTCAGATAAACAATATGTGATTTGTTTAATTACACAATATACAGAAACTAAGGAAGTATTTTAAAACTTGGTATTTTATCATAGTACATGACATATATTTGTATATACTTTACCACAGTGAAGTGAAAGGTAGCACTTTATGTTGACATTTTATCCAGTAACAATTTTGATGGAGTTTTTCTAGGAAAATAAACACACACACAAAACAACGGAAAAAAAAAAAACCACAAAAAATTAAAACACCAAAAAAAAATTTACACCTTGATTTTTTCCATGAATTCTGAGATTTGTGTAGCTTTTCTTAATGAACGAGCAAAAGAATGTAAGTAATTCTAGTTAAGTATAAGTTCTGGATTGCAAAGTCTCCTGGGCATCTTAGGCCATTTAAGAACTCACTCTTGAATAGAAAACACAAGGAAGTATCTGTGAAAAGATAAAAACGTAACTCTGATAGAGAAAACATAATATAATTTTAATTGTTTGGCAACTGAGTACTGAATTTTTATCCTGAAGGTAGGCAGCAGCCTTACTTAAATAGTGAATTGGGCATGCAAAGTCTTTTTTTTTAAAGCATGGAAGTTTTGACAAAGTTTCTTTCAGACCATGGAATAGTTCAAAACTTAATCATAGTACTGGGAAAAAGAGATTCATGTATTCTGTAATGAAGATATTTATATATACACAACCAAGATGTATATGTAAGATAACTCTGCTTCATACAGCTTTTCTTTAAATAGACACCAACTGGGAGTGGACCTCATGATGCACTTCAGAAGTAAACATACTGCAGATCATGTATCAAGCAAGTCCTCTGGCTGAGAACAGAAATGAGGCTTAGCCCAGTGATGCACTCTCTGTAGTAGTACTGGCAAATTCCTGACACTGCTGACAAGTTTGGCACCAGCAGATTCATGCTAGCACAAATAATAATCTAAAAAAAGTTTAAAACAAATTTCTCATAAAACATGAGAAAGCTTTACAATCACACATTTCAGTGTCCTAGAGACAAGAATCTGAAAAGTTTATTTGCATTTGCAAGGCCTGTGGAGTTGATAAAATAGAAGAAGGAAAAGAAGAAGCCCAAAAAAAAAATTCTAGCTAGTTCCTTATCTTCTTGAAATATTTACCTAAATTTAGGTTTACAATTGCAGTTGGACTGAAGATCTAGTTTTATTTTTTGAATCTGAGCACACAAACACATGAGAATGTGAGAAAACAGTATTAAATGAGTTAGGGAAGGGAATTCAGCCTATTGATAAGTCTAAAGCTGAATCAGAAATAGATGTAGTTCCTAAGACAAGAGGACTGAAGATCTAGGTTAATTTCTGGATCCTTCAGTGCCTAAAGAGCTAAAACAGGGGCATATAAGTGGCAAGGACAATGGCTTCTGCTTACTTTTAAGCCAGATACGAACAACTCATTTAAGAAAAGATGTAAGATCAAGACCTGGAGGGATGAAGGAGCATAGTGTTATTGATAGTGCTTGCAAAGTACAAAGGGCTGTGAAAGACCTGATGCTGGAGGAGAAAATTAGTTCTGCTTAGCTTTCTAGATGTTACAGGGTTCTGTGTATAGTTATCAGTACAAATAAAGTTCAGTCCTGAGAATATAAACAGAATTCTCCAGCATCTGAAGAGTTTATGAGCAATATTACCTACAGGTATGGAGCAGTTCATTACATGTGATTTGCAGGCCTAAGCAGTGTCATTAGCATAATCAGATAGATAAATCAGAATGAGATGGACCTGGCCAGCAAGTCTGTTGTTCAAGTTTGGGTTATATTTCATTCCAATTTGAAGATTCAGACTAAGAAGTACTGAACATGTGGGCTACATGTAACACATAAAACTCACAGAATCAGGGACAGAAAATGTTAAATGGCTAAGACTATTTCGGGAAGCTGCAAAAAAGACAGAAAAAAAATCTAGAAATTGAAGAAACAGATCTCTTATAGCTGATCTCTCTTTAACAAAACTAACTAATAAATTACCTCCTTTTACAACAATCAATGCCCACATCAATGTTAGACATTCGACTTTTTGAGATCATCCCTCATCTTGGCTCAGAAGATCCTGAACTGTATTGTAACCAAGCTTAGCTCTAAAGGCCTTGCTTTATAGCACCTAATCTTTAAAACAAGCATAAATACAGCTTTACATAAGACATACAACCTAAATCTGCCTCGAATCTATGGAAAACCCACTTGCCTCTATTTCTAAACCCTTATCCTAGCTTTGTGGGTATTGTATTTCCAGTTCCAGCATAAACATAGATTTTGGATTTCTTCTGTGCTAGTCCCCAACCAAGACATCATCCCTTGCTATATTCTTAGCCACAGTTTTGCTTTAAACACTAGTCATTGTTTTATTCTACACAGGCTGCAACAATTAACCTTTTTCAGTCACTAATGAACTGTTATACTCCCTTACAATCATTTACTGCAGATTTATCCTAGACTTATATGAAACATATTCAAACCATCAATAAAACTATTTACCCAGGCCAGATGTGGTATGCCTAATTTTGCAGGCATTAGAAAACACAAAATTCTTAAAACTTCTCAGTATCTTTTGTACAGAACCTATATTTAACCTGTTTCTACTCTCAGTTCTAGCTATTCCTTCAGCTATGCTTTAGGTGCCCATAAACTTCTTAACAGAATTTCTTGGCCCTGTGTTCTCTGCTCAGTCTGGCAATAAACTTAATTTCTTCATCTGATTCTTGCACTTATTTCTACTTACACTTACATTTATTTCTATTCCTAAACCTCATTAAAGAGCAAATCCTCCAATGCAACCATCATACCTAAAGACTCAAAAGAATTTTTTAACAATGTTCATCTTCATTCCGCCTCTGCAAAATAGATCTTAAAAGACTTCAGTCCCCACTGTTCTTGATATTACCCCATACCATAAAACTAGCCCCAGACTTTACCTTTTCTATAGAACTATGTTCTGTTTCCTTGCAGAAGTAACCTTAACTTCTCATTCAGACCAAAATCAGCTATAATTATGGTCCTACAGACCCCCCAACTCTGTAGCTTCTGTTATCATAATCCTCCTTCTTCTTATTTTTAAACAGTAGTCTTATCTGTAGAAAGGAGTTTCTAATGAGCATCATTTAGGAGATAGCTCTGTGGCTACTCCAGCTTGCTAGTGTGCCATTAAGACAAAGGAGAAGGTTGAGGTTCTGTCAAAATGAAAAGCTTACTGCATTATATTGTCAAGGCACACTACCTGGCAAATTGGGACTTGGGCTGGACCTGTCAAGGTCTAGTATGTTACAGTTAATTTCTAGGTTATTGTAATCTAATAATAAGTCTGAAAATAAGATTTGAATTTGGTGTTGGTAGTACAATTGGAGAGAGAAAATAATGGAAATTTGGGTATTTAGCCACATTACGCATGGTGCCTTTACCTGCTTTCCTCTCACTCCCTGTGCAACCTTCCCCTCCCTCCCAATTTTTAAATTAAATTTGAGAATGAATGATTGATTTCTTAAGGTTATTGCTGGATCTTGCTAAACACTCAGAAATTCAATGAAGGCTGGGTCTGGAATGCGTGTATCTTTTTTCTCCTTAACCTGAACCTGATATCAAAGCATATATCTACCTTTAGCCAGAAACAAAAATGAAGTATTTGCCCTGGTGGTTTCTACACTCGCCTTAGCTCTGCATGGCTTGCAAGATGCCTGCAAGACCAAATTCTTCAGTATATATCCTTACAGCATTAACTTCATCACTATTCCTAATCTTTGCTCTCAATTTGCATCTGTTAGTCATAATTGCCAGGAATGAACCATGACTCCCCCACTCCTGTTGGCACCAGCTTTTAATCTAACAGCGTGAGCCTTTATTTCTATACTGTATTATCAGCTATTTGGTCTCACTTTATAACACTTTTTAATGTTATGAAACTGGTGGGCACTGTTGTCTTACCTAAGGATTTTGGGAAGAATGAAATCTGGCCACGGTTAAGTACCTAGCTTTTAGAAAAGTTGTGAGGTTCTTAAGACACAGTAAAAACTTAACTTTTCCTGAGTTCTCAAAGGCCAACAAAAGCAAAATTTGAACTTGCAGAGGTGGATGGGTTCAGAGTAGTTGTTTCCAGTCTATATTTATCATCTATTGAATTCTCATGATCACTGATCTAT
This sequence comes from Bucco capensis, assembly GCA_013396975.1. Classification (NCBI taxonomy): domain Eukaryota; kingdom Metazoa; phylum Chordata; class Aves; order Piciformes; family Bucconidae; genus Bucco; species Bucco capensis. The sequence goes on along the minus strand of VWZO01018753.1, from coordinate 32,749 downwards.
TGAAAATTATGAGTTTACAGTTTTTGTAAAGGTTCCACTTAGGACCATATCAGACATAAATTCAAAATGAGACAAGTGCTGGATATGATACAGGTAAATGTTTTACAACTTTTCCTCTAGCTAATACAGGTACTGTTTGTTTTGGTAAGGATAGGTTTTGGGTGAATGTAAGGATTCAAATAAGATCAGGGACAAGGACCTGAACTGAAATTCAGCTCCTGAGCCAGATGAGGCCTCCTACACAGCTTCTCGCAGCCTTTTCGTAATTCCTTTCACCAGTCTGATTCCACATTACAGGGCTGAATTGTATCAGAGCTGATCTTGGTCACAGGTGGTCAAACAACTGAGAGAGGGGAAAAGAATGCAAATGCTGTTGGTGCACTCAGGGTTCTAACAGTGAGCGGGGAACACCTATCCAGTGTTTTAGCTACAAACTTCTGCCATAAGAGCTGAATGAATTTATGCTAACTGGAAAGAGGCACCTAAGAAAGCAAATTAGCCTCTCAGCTCATTTCTCAGTCTCACTTGCAATATTATTCCACACTAATATCACTGCAGCCCATGCAAGAGAGAAACTCCAGATTATGCAGCTGATACTTTAGCTGAGATAAAGACACCAAATTGTTCCAAAATCCACCAAAGATAACTGTGGCACCATATGCATCACAGTCAATATGGAGTCAGATCTCTGTCACACTTTGTAACTAATACGATTGATATTCACTAACTCTTCAATGTTGTTAACATCTATTTCCAGCTATTCTTTTACCGTATGTTTCAGGCTTTCTGTATTCAGAAGCTGTGCAATCATTTGTATAGACATGTCCAAATAAATGCATGTCCTTAAACAAACATCTCTGAAAACTTTCAAGGCATCTGCTTATCTTCCCCTATTACCTTGAGAGAAAAATCTCCACATTTGTTATTGTGCCTCAGTTCTGAAAATCAGGAGCCAGTTGAAGACATCAAGGATTCGCTAAACATAATAGATCCAGGGTCTGTGCATTATAGTTACCTTTTGCAACATTCCACAGAATCCCATGAAGAGCAACAACTTGTTCACTCTTAATGAAGTAAATACAGTATTGGTTCATGGATACTCTAATAGCTCCTAGGAACACTTTTCATATCATGTTCGTATCAAGTAACTAGAAAAATCTAGCCTTTCGTTTTATTGAATGCTAGACCACATGTTCACAGAATCACAGAATCAGAGAATGGTAGGGGTTGGAAGGGTTCTCTGTGAATCATCTAATCCAACCCTCTTGCTAAAGCAGGGTCACTCAAAGCAGGTTACCTATAATCACAGCAACTTCCAATCTTCAATTCCTACAAGAATTCCTGCATCAGGTCTGGGATTTCCTAAGCTGCCTTCCACAAATTTGATGGTTTGACAACCCAAGAATGTCTAGATCTTAGTAAATCTAGAAAGCCAGAAAGCTCTAGCAGTGGTTCTTGGTTACCTTCAGCCTGATTTTATTGGGAGTTAATCACTCCCTGTGAGTTTCAACATTACTGTACTTGACCTATGTGTTGGTTCTTGTTTTATTGTGGAAGTACTGACCAGAGCACCAGCTATTAATCATTTTCATTATTTCTGGAGCCCCTTGCTTTCAATGTTGCTCCTATAGCTGCAGCTGTCATTGTCCCATAAGTTGTTGCAATTGCTCACAGGTTCCTCTTGAAGCTTCTATTTGGACTGCTGTTGTTGCTTTTGTAAGTGTGGCTTATTTGCTGCAGCTGTTGCTGGTGGTGTGCTACTAGCTGCTTGTTTATTTCCAAGGAACTCTAAATCTGTTTTTTCCTACTGGCAACAGCCTTGATGCACACATTCTCCAACTTCAGCTGGACTGATTTTGCCTATCAGCATCACAGGAGGACTGCTGGTATCACTCCTCTGAACAATGGTTTCAACACAAAATGAAGACAGCAATTCTACCAGGAAAAAATTACAAAGCCCTTTTTCTTGAGTAAATGAAAACTGTTTTCAGTTACAGAAGATTTAGGACACACACAATGGCAGCTCCATTCTTTTAAAGTCCACAAATACTTGAAAAATTGGTACGCAATCTCTCCTACCTCTTCTAGCCTGGACCTTAGTTAACCTTCTGGGCTTATTGCAGGCATATGTCAATTTACTATGGAATACCAACAGTCCATTAGTTAGATTCAAAAAAAGACACATGAACTCTATTTGATGGAGCTAATAAATTAGTTCTTGTGAGTCATCACTGCATTGTTGGTAAAGTGAAAGCATTCAGAACAGGAAGAATAAACCCTGCAAATTTCACATGGCTACCATAAAACCAGGAACCAATAGGCATATAATAGCTTCATTTTATTTTTTAGCAGGTGCTGATAGCAGGTGGTTTATAAGGGTAACCGAGCTGAAGAGTGAAGCATAGTCATCTACAGGATTATAATCAGGGTCAGAGATCATAACTGTCATGGGTCTTTGGCCTGCAGTAGAGTTATTTCTGCTTCCAGCTAAGGTTTCTCAACAGAAAGTGCTGATTTTTTTTTTTAAATATAGATTTTACAAGATCTTCAGGAACAACTGGAGGTCTGGAGCCATCAAACTGATGTTTAACTTTAAAGCAAGTACAATCATCAGATCAGATCAGAAATATAGTTGTTTTTCACCAACTCAGAATAGTTGGTGAATAGCACTCAGAACAGTGCATGTAATGGGATCCTGGGTCACTATTAAGCAAGTAGTTTGGTCTTGAGTTGGGCTAGTTTTGAGAACTGCAAAGAAGGGGGGCAGGTACTGTGCAATTCAAATCTTTGGTTGAGTAGGGTGAAGGATAGAGTTATGGTTAACATTTCCTGAATTGACTTCTAGTAATTTGTTGCTGTCATAAGTAAGAGTACAAAAAGTTACAATTTCTCCCCCTGCCCCCATAAATAAGCTGCCATTATGTAGTTTAATACTCCTGACACACAACAACAACAAAATAAGAAATTGAAAGTCTGAGTAAGTGTCCTTGGAAAGAGAAATGAAATAAATGAAATAATATTACATTCAATGCAGAAAAAGCAACTACTAAGAGTGGAGTCAGTCAAAAAACGGAAAAAAAAAGGTGACAAGAAAAAAATGTGAATGCTTTGAACTGGTGAACACTTCAAACATAAAGGTACTGAATACACACAGATCTCTGAAGTATCTTTTCTTCAGGTACCAGAGGGCTTCCCAGAACATCTGTTCCATACATAATGAACAGATCTTTTTAATGGAGGCTAGATTTCTGCAGCAAATGTAGCCATTAAGACTCATGTTGGAATACAAAACGTCTAACTTCCACTGCTGATTCTTCAGCTGTTCTCAGGTCTATCACTTTAGCAGATCTATTGATTTGTGGGCTTATAACTAAGATTTAGGTGAGACATGGAATTAGGACTACTGGTAAGGGCAGTATTAGTGACAATCTAAACCCCAATAGTGAGGAAGTGGGCTGAGGCTAGTAGGATCAAAATGTTTATGACTTGCATGTTCCCATGCTGTTGTGTTACGGCTTGGTGGCACAGAGATTTCAGGTTATGTTAGGATCCCTCAAAACTTAAGGGTTAAAATGAAGACTGTAGCCAACAAGGGCAACTTTATAAAAAAATATAGGGAAAAGCTGGTTCACTGACATCTATTAAATCTTACACCTGGCGTGATATTATGATTAAGGTCATCTTACAAATAATGACAGAAAGCAGATCTATTGTTAGATTCTATGAAATTTGTAAAGCAAAGATACTGGACACCAGCAGGGGTGAATTGACTAAGTTCTGCAGTTGATATAAACCAAACTAATTAAAAACAATGGTTTGGCTTGAAATAAGATTATAGCTATAGAAATAGAGACTGAAGATGTTATTCAATTGCTGAGTTTTACAGTGCTCTCAGAGCTAGGAGAAAATTTAGACCTAATGACACAGTTGTAGTTGTTTTTGAGGTAATTGAAGGCAAACAGGCTCTGGACATGCTTAAAATGTAGCACCAAAACATAACCACAACTGCAAATTTTGATTCTGACAGGTGTTTTAAATATCTTATTGCTCTATACTGAGCTACTTTCTCTTGACTATAACGTTCTTGAAGACTGTACATTCATGCTGAATCCAAGATTCCATATAGACCAGCATCCAGACTCTGATAAGAGAATGCATAGGAAATAGTAGAGCAGAAAAGTGCACACATTTAATGTTTATCAGAAAAGATTGCTCTTGGATCCCCAGGAACTCATTCACAAAATTCATAGGACAGAAGTGTCAGTTTTTTAAATTTAGTAGCCTTCTATTTTAGGTTTCTTCTTCCATAAATTTTTCCCAGTCACCTCTGAATTAATTTAAATTCCCATCATTTGGAACATCCTGTGGCAGGGTGTTTTGCAGCTAAACCACATGTTGCATTAAGAACAACTTCCTACCATCTTTTTTTTTATCTAAGGCTCCTAAATGTTGCATTGGAAGGAACAACCATTCCCTATTTACTACTTTACCCATGGCACTCTTGAATTCACAGACCTCTGCCATGTACCCCCTCACTCATATAATTTCCATGTTGGAAGTCCTAATCCATTTAGATGTTCCTTGTATGGAAGATATTTCATGTACCTAATCACCTTTACTAAACTCCAGAACCTCCTCCAGTACTAGTATATATTTCTGCAGTGGGGAGGGAGGAGGGAACACAGCTGCAGACAGATCACCCCACTCATGGACAGGGAAGTAATGGTTTCCACTGTGTTCTTTGATCGTGTTTAAATAGCCCGCAATATTGACTTTATTTTAAACACCAAGATGGCATTTTTAACACAACTATCTATTCTAATTCAAAGATTTCATTGCAGAAGATTAGTAATCAGCTCAGAGATCAATGTTTCTCCTTGTAGAATTTTGATTATTTTCCCCATATATTTTGCTTAACATTGTGTCAAGGGGTTAGGGCTGCGCCAACCCCTAATCCAGTGACAGACATTCTCTATTATCCCCTCTCCCCTCCATCACCCCAGAAAGGGAAAGAGAATAAAAGAGAAGGAGAGACTTGTGGACTGGCAATTAAAACTAAACCTACTTTCATATAAATAATAATAAAAATGAAATATATAAAAATATATACGAAAACAATAACACACCCAAACCCCCTTCATGGCAACTACGTCACCATTGATGTCGAAAATTCTGGAAAATAGGCACTTGGCAAAGAGTTAATGGAGAGAAAGATAGAGTTGCCTTTAATTGGAATTCCACACCTTCGAGATCTTCAACATGGATGTGCGCACCCACCCCAAGGGATTACACCTTTTATAGATTTTTATTGGTAATTAACATATTGATAACTATAGCCAACCCTGGCACTAGGTTTTCCAATGGCCCACCCCTGGTGGTCCTCAGCTCAGCCCCTCGGAGAGGGCCCACGTGGGGCTTGGCCCTCTTCTGTTGTTTAGTCTTCAGGGTATCTGCAGGTGGCTTCTTCAAAACACCATGTCCTTGGCAAAGCATGGGAAAGTCCAAGATAGTCCCTTAGGAACAGGCCTAGCGGCTTCTAATATGTGAACAATTCAGGAAGCTTCGTATGTCTTTAATAATGCTAGAAATCTACAGAATATACCCAAATCTTTAGGCATCACCATCACCACTGATACTGTGTAGAAGGACTCGGCAGCAGACAGGAACCAGACACAGAGGGGACTCTGAATCCTGGAACTGTATTCAGGAACTCTTGGATAGGGATTGAAGGGAGAACAGATGGAGTCCTCCTTAGATGTCAGCCATTGAAGAAAAGAGAAGAGAAGGAGGAAGAAGGAACTGACCCTCAGCTTTATACTGAATATGACATACATGTAATGGAATCCCTAGTTGGTCACTTTAGAATCACCTGAACAGTCTGCTCCTCCCTGAAGGCGCATCATTTTATTCTGCATCCCCCAACGTGGTACACAAGATTTAGCAGTGACCTTGGCCTGCATACCAATCCTCAGTAGTAAATTCAAACATTAGGTCTTATCACTGCTAGAAGCGGGCACTTGTCTGCAAAATCACCGGTCAGTTTCAGAAAGCGCAGTTTCTCAGAGGAGCTTTAGCTGCAAAGTAAAATCATTGAACAGAATTAGTTCTGTTCTAATCCAAACCAGGACACAATGTACGTATCTATACTGAGTTTCTTCTGCCATTACAGTGGCCATCCAGTCTTATAAGGCTCTTTTCTGATTTTTCATGGTCGGGTTTTCTGAATAACTTAACAATATCAGTAAACACTATCACATTTTCCAACGAATCCCTCATTTATGAATATACTGGAAATTATCAGTCTTAACACAGATTCTTTAAGGGCTTTACTGATAACCTTCTTGCACTGTGAAAATTTACTACTTACTCTGATCTCCAGAAATGGTCTATGGCAGATTTTGGAACATTTACATTGTCCCCCCAAGTTTCTTAAAATGATTATCATGATTACATGAGAATAAGCATGGCCAAGTCAAATATGGCCATGTACTTTCTGAGCCCTTTCTAATAACTAACAGTGTGAAACAAGGTTGCGTTCTTGCACCAACTCTATTCACAATCTTTTTTAGCATGATGCTCCAAAGGGCCACAGCAGAATTTGATGACCAGGATGGTATCTACATTTGATATCGTACTGATGGAAGCTATTCAACCTAAGGCGATTGAAGGCCCATACTAAGACCTTAAACCATCTTGTCTGGGAGCTGCTTTATGCTGATGACACCACCCTTGTTGCCCATACAGAAGTAGCTCTGCAGCGTTTAACGTCCTGCTTTGCAGCCACTGCTGAGCTTTTTGGGCTGGAAGTTAGCTTAAAGAAGACAGAAGTTCTAGATCAACCTGCACCTCAGGAAGTTTTCCATCATCCTCATATCATCATTGGTGATTCAGAGCTTAAATCAGTCCAGCAGTTTAATTACCTAGGCAGCCTCATCTCCTCGGATGGTAAGATTGACGGAGAGATAGACAACAGGTTAGCTAAGTCATGTAGTGCTTTTGGAAAACTTTATAAAAGAGTTTGGTGTAATAAACACCTGAAGAAAAGTACAAAGATCAGTGTTTATAGAGCCATTGTGCTGTCTACTCTTTTATGTGGTTCCGAATCATGGGTCATCTATCGCCACCACCTACGATTCTTAGAACGCTTCCATCAATGCTGTCTCTGTACAATCTTAAACATCCGCTGGTAAGATCATGTGACTAATATGACTGTTCTAGAACAAGCAGCAGTTTCAAGTATTGAGGCCATGCTGCTGAGAACACAGCTGCATTGGCAGGTCACATCTCCAGGATGAAGAACTACCGCCTTCCTAAAATTATGCTTTATGGTGAACTTGCCACTGGCTGTCACAAGAGAGGAGCCCCAAAGAGGAGATACAAGGACTCCCTGAAACAACATCTCAGCCTTGGCCATATTGATCAGCTTATCTGGCCTACTCTGGCCTCCAATTGGGAGGTCTGGAGACATACTATTTTTAATGCAGCTGATGTTTTTGAGAAAGCACTCAGGATCACTCTTGAGGAGAAAAGACAACGTAGAAAGAATTGTGTCTTGCATAATATACCATCTAAGGAGTCCTTCTGCTGTGCCTTTTGCAACCAGTCTTGTCTATCTCATATCAGCCTTTTCAGCCATCAGTGCGCTTGTAAAAACCGTGACTAGAGCCCTCCCTGGACCTTCGTTCACGAAGCCTAGCCATGGTGATGATGATGTTTATACCTTTCGAGGGAGTTTGTTGACAGTATCAGCCAGATTTCCCTAATGTCCACTGATTCCTCCAGAAAAGCACAATAGATTTGTAAGTCATGACTTTCCTTTACAAAACTCATGTTAATATTATTGAAACACAATGACAGAAAGCTAATACCATCTAAACTAGAGGAAAGCTAACACCATGGAAGAAAAAAAGCAAATCCATTTGCAGCACAGCTAAGAGTGAGGAATTCTAAAGCACTGAAAGAGAAATGAATCATAGCAATGAAATGAGCCTTTTAACTATACATGAATTGCTAAATTATTCATAGTGCAGGAAAAGGAACATTTATTCAATTAATACCTTTTTCCTGTCTTTAGAAGAAAGCCAGATAAGATACATGGATCACACAGGAATAAAGGAAATATTCTTCATTTACTAGTAACTGAAAAAGATATTAGACATCAAAACCAGATAAAGCATCTTACAGACACATAAGATGTTTCCAGTAACACTTGTTTGCTGAGGAAATATCTGGCCTCCTGATATTAATTTTATTTATTACAGTGAAAATGAAGCTGTAGAAGAGAGAAAATACTGATTTTGGTTTTTTATTACCATTCAGGCTGAGGAAATGGAGTGATATGGATGATAATTGATTAGTTTGATTCCAGTCAGAGGCAAATTAATAGAAAATGATTTTAAAAACAATAAATAAAGATTTAAAAGATAGGATTCTAGTTAATCCCAGTCAACATAGATTTTTACCCACACAAAAAAAAGATTTTGTCAAACAAGATTGGGTGGATATTTATTTTTAGTTGACAAAAGTAACCACACAGATACCATATTGTTAAGGAGTTAAATATGTGCTACTAATAAAATAACCCAACACCATCCTGTAGCAAAATGACAGAATGAATTTGCACTTGAGTTTTCTAACAAGAGATATACGACTGTAAACCCAGATGCAGCAGTGGTGATACTGTTATCAGCATGCTATGAGCTCTTTTAATGTTTCCTTTTACAAAAGGATGTAGTGAAAGTAGAAGGACAACAACAAAAAAACCCAAAACATAAAAATAATTTAAGGGCTGTAGAAAGTGTCAAAATAAACCTTCTGATATAAACTAGAAAAAAAGTCAGTTATTCTTGCCTTGAATAACATGGAAATCTGTAAAAATGGGCAAGTAAAAACAATAGCTTACTTCTGTTATTTTCCATTAACTTATGATTAATCCACTGATGACTGAATAGTTAATTAGGGCTGGTTTCTTTAAGGTTTTATTCTGGAGACATAAAGTATATGGATACTTCATCAATTGAGAGAACCAGGGCCAAGGTTCACGTGGTTCTACAGGGTTAAATAACACCTGAGTTTGATCTTCTGTATGTATTCCTTTGGGTAAGATAAAAAAGAACCATGCAATTTCCAAGTCATGGCAACAAAAATGTACCTGTTTTCTACATTGTCTGAAACAACTAAACAAAGCATCCATTTATTCTGGACACATACATGACTAATATTAGAATAACTTATTTTTCCAAACTATGCTACAGAAAACTGCCAGATACATTTGCCATTCTGTTGGGATACACTGTTAACAGATAACTATTCTGCTGTCAGGGCCGTCTCACCTTGAATATAGATTAAGATGAATAAATTAAAAATACTTAATTTTGCCATGATCACAAAACCCAGAACTTTTTCTAATGTTTATTTGCGCTTCACTTTTCAATAGGTAACTGCTTGTCTACACAAGGACTTGCTTGATGAACACAATGAGTTTTATCTTGTCTGTAGAAAAAACAAAAAAAACACAAAAAAACCCCCAAAACAGTAATATTTATCCATTTGCTGCTATGAAATACTCTAAATGGATCAAGCTCCTTTGCATTCTATTCCTTGGCCCAGTTTCTCAGACTGAGAAGTTCCTACTGCATGAAAAGATGTTTTCAAACATGGTAATACTTCATTAGAGAAGCACTCCTTTGTTTAAAATAAAAAACCTCTGCAGAAATATTTTACTTTCTATCAACCTCTGAAAAATCACAAATGCAGCTCCTTAGTGGGTTACACCAAACATTGCTTCAGAGTCAGGCAACTGGGGACTTAACAGACTGATTAGACAATCTCAAGATCAAGTTGTGGATATGAGGATGACCATGAGTCAGCAATGTGCCCTTGTGGCCAAGAGGGCCAATGCCATCCTGGGATGCATTAAGAAGAGCGTGGCCAGCAGATCCAGAGAAGTTATTCTCCCCCTCTACTCTGCCCTGGTTAGGCCCCACCTGGAATACTGTGTCCAATTCTCGGCCCCCCAGCTCAGGAAGGATAGGGAGCTGCTGGGTAGAGTCCAGCACAGGGCCACCAAGATCATTAAAGGAGTGGAACATCTGCCCTATGAAGACAGGCTGAGAGAGCTGAGTCTCTTCAGCCTGGACAAGAGGAGACTGAGAGGGGACCTCATTAATGTTTATAAATATGTTAAGGGTGAGTGTCAGGAGGAGGGTGCCAGGCTCTTCTCAATGTCATCCAATGGTAGGACAAGAGGGAATGGGAGCAAGCTGGACCACAGGAGGTTTAGTATTAACATGAGGAGGAACTTCTTTACAGTAAGGGTGATGGAGCACTGGAACAGGCTGCCCAGGAGGGCTGTGGAATCTCCTTCTCTGGAGACATTCAAGAGCCGCCTGGATGCATTCCTGTGTGATCTCGTCTAGGTGATCCTGCTCTGGCAGAGGGGGTTGGACTAGATGATCTTTCTAGGTCCCTTCCAACCCCTGACATACTGTGATACTGTAAGTTTCTTGGCACAGACAGGAGCTGCAGGACATCATAGTGCCAAAAGCACAGCAGCATTGAGAAATCTAGTTAGATTCAAGCTTTGAAGAACCTGGAAGGCTGTTCAAGACTTCATTTGTTAGATATCCTGTTCTACATGATCCCTGTGCTAGTACTAATTTTGGGGAACTCACAAGACTGCTTCTGCTTCTGAATTAGCTGCACCATAGAACCTTCTGATTTCCTGATATTCTTCTAATATGTATTATCACTGTCAATATTCTGGAATGTTTTTTTATTTGTTTGTGAGATTGACTCAAATCAAAATATTTTTTCAGGAAATGGAAGTTCTAGATTTCATCTAGCTCCTAATCACCATTTCTATGGTCAAACCCTTTTCCTTTGAGTCCTTTTGCTCCTCTAACAAGAGAGAGGAACTGACAAAGAAAATGAGACAAATAACTCCATCTGAAACAAGGGTGTTTTTTTCACTCTGAATCCTATGTTTTCAAATAAAATAATTTAAAATAAAATAACTATCAATGCGATATTTCCACTAAACTAGCACTGCAAAAGAAGTAAGAAGATGAGCGTAAATAGCCATATCACTGACTTCATCAAACCAGGTGCTGCAATTTGAACTGGCAGAAGAGAAGTTACCAGTGATCCTTCCCAGACAGGAGGTTATCAAGACATTACAAGAGAAAGGTGAGTCAATCAGACTGTTTACAGGAACAGCATCTGAGATGCATTTCAGCATCTAAGGAAGACAGAAGTTCTTGCACCTGAAGTGAACAAGGGCCTGAGAAATTATCTGAAGGCTGCCTTGGATAAGATTGACTAGCAGTATCTGAATGAAACTGCAGGTGGCCAAGAAGCAGGAGATACTGACTCATAGAATGACTTGGAAATCTGTAAGGAGAATAGTACCACTGAAGAACTAGAAGCTTTAGGAGAATACTTTTGGGGGGGGTTGTGTGATGATTGCTATGATATGGACATCTGTTATATGTAAGTTACCAGAGGTATCCATCTTTTCCCCCTTCACACCCCCCCTCCCCCCGACCGTTAATGTGTTTGTTTGTAAATCCTCAGTGGGGGTTAGCCCTTTCACCGGCCGGGCCATGTGGGTAGGAGCGGAGCCACAGGGGCAGCCCCTGGTGAGCGCAATGGCAGGGCCAGCCCCAGCGCCAGAAGTGGTGTATACCCCACCAGGTTGCGGGCAGCGGCAGACCCTGGAGTGGCAAGCAGCGAGCAGCGGCAGACCCCGGAGCAGCAAACAGCGGCAGACCCCAGAGTGGTGAGCGTCAAGCAGTGGCAAACCACGGAGCGGCGAGCAGTGGCAAACCACGGAGCAGCAAGTGGCGACAGCCTGCGGCAGCCCGCACCTGCAAGTCCCAAAGCAGCAGTGGTGACAGCAGCCCACAGCCCATGAGTTCTGAGACAGCTGCAAGCAGTAGTAGAAAAGTAGCAATGGGACTACGAGGCAGCCATGGTGTGCACGGCACGCCGGGAGGGAGGAACTTCCGCAGCAGGGACTGCCCGGAGCCCCAGGTGCTGCTGGGGAGAAGAAGGACGGGACGGCGAGAGGGAGAAAGCGTGTTGTCCTCAGTTTTGCAGCAGCCATACCACCTCTTCATCTCTCATCCATTTCTCCCACCACTGTCATCATCCACCACCCGAGTCTCCTCCACTCTTCATCGCATCTGCCACCTCACCTTAATCGGACTGCACCGTGGCAGGCTTTACTGCGAG
>VWZO01018753.1:0-20087 GCA_013396975.1 Bucco capensis | reverse complement strand
GCGTACACCTATAGGAAAGGGACTGCCAAGGCAGGTGACCCCAAACTGACCAACTGAGTATTCCATTTCATACATGTTATTCTTGGTATAATTTAGGGGTCCGTCCCCTCTTCGCTCTCTTCTTTGCCTCTCTTGCAGCCCTGCTTGGTGCCCCAGCTTTGCTGCTTCCCCGCTTCTGAATCCAGGCCTCCAGGGTCCAGCTTCCTCCCTTTCTTTTCCCTCCCCTCCGGGGGAGTTCAGCTGTGGTAATATAGCGACCGGGAGGGAAGGTGGGAGGTTTGGACCTTGGTACTGGCTCTGTATCTTTGCCTGTAAATATATACTGTCTGCTTCCACTGCTTTCTATTAAAATAGTTAAAAGTTCCTCTGCCTTTTCCAATCCACAAGTCTCGTTATTTCATCCAAACCATAACACTCACTCCCGGTGTACAGAGTGGATTATTAATTTTCTATCCTTTTGGGGAAGGGGGAGGTTCTTAAAGGGACCTTTTCCCAAATTTGTCCTTTCAAACCAGGACCACATCATAACAAAATTCTTGGCATTTGGGCTGTTTGGGCTAAGGAGCTGAATGCCATAGAAGACAATTTGAAATGGGGAGTACTGGGGAAGCTAAACACTGCCACTCAAAAGCAGACATGAGGTCACTCTTTGGAAAACTTTGCAAAAGGACGCTTCCTACAGACATCAAATAATCAACAACAGATATTATTAAACTCATGTTACAGTGGGAATATGTAAAGGCAAATGATGCCTATCTCCAGATGGCTATTGAAAATGCTCTCTTGCTTATTGGTATCACTGTGGTTGCAGTCCATGCTCACAAGGGTCATGAAAAGATTGTCTCCAACCATGTAGCCCATGTTCTCAACAATGAAATGCAGAGTATAGTTAGGGGCTGAAGAGGCTCATGACAATTTGCCAGAAGCACTTCCCAACAGACCCGTCAAAATATGTGGAGTACAATGTGTTACAAAGCTCTGCAGTGTCCAAGCTGTGACTCATATTGTGATCTCCAAGACCCAGAGAGGCCTGAAGAGACAGAGTTTGTGTGTTAAAACCAAGAGGAACCTAGTGTGGGCTTTGCAAAAAAGCATGAGGCAGCAGATTTTCTACAGCTTCCTATTTACAAGCCCCATTTAATTAGATTTCTTTTTAAATCTATGACTTAGGCTGAACATGTCCAATAAACAGCAGAGGGAGTTTTTTTTGAAGGGGATAAGACCAGGACAATGACTAGGGGACAATGAATATCACCTTTGCTTTTATTTTAGTTTGCTATGCAAGGGACCATATAGACTGAATTGCTCTCCATATTGTGGAGCTTTACATGAGACTCATCCCTGCAAGGAATGTACATGGAGCTTTTTTGACTGCTTTCCCATTGAAGACTGATGTAGGGAGATGACCAGAGGGAAGTAATTGAATTTGAATCTTGGTTATTTCTATAAATGCGAAGACTTTAATGGCTACTCTTTCATGTGGCATTTACCGAGACAACAAAAAAGAAAAATGTTTATATATTTCTCAGCTCTTTTTTGTATTACTTTTATAAAGGGGAGGGAACGACAAAAAACAAACAAACAGAAAAAAGAACCTGAAAAAAAACACCAAAAAAACCCCAAACCATGACATTCCTGCTTAATGTCTTTACCCAGTCCTATTTAATATCTTTACTAATGATCTGGATGAGGGGATGCAGTGCCCCCTCAGTAAGTTTGCAGATGACACCAAGTTGGATAGGAGTGTTGATCTGCTTGAGGGTAGGGAGGCTTTACAGATGAATCTGAACAGGCTGGATCAATTGGCCAAGGCCAATGGAATGATGTTCAACAAGACCAAGTGCTGGGTGCTGCACCAGAGTCACAGTAACCCCATGCAATGTTGAAGGCTTGGAGCAGAGTGGCTGGAAAGCTGCCTGGTGGAAAAGCATCTGGGGATGCTGGTCAACAGCCACCTGAACACAAGCCAGCAGTGTGCCCAGGTGGCCAAGCAGGCTAACAGCATCCTGGCTCATATCAGAAATAGTGTGACCAGCAGAACTAGGGAAGTGATCATTGCCCTGTACTGGTGACATTGCATCTTGAATACTGTGCTCAGTTTTGGGCCTCTCACTACAACAAAGGCATTGAGGTCATGGAGCTTGTCCAAAGAAGGGCAACCAAATCATCATCCCTGGAGCTGTTCAGAAAATGTGTAGACATAGCACTTTGTGACATAGTTTACCAGAGTTGGTGGTGTTGGGTTCAGTTGGACTTGATGGTCTTAGAGATCTTTTCCAGTCTTAATGATTCTGTGATCTATGTGCAGTACCTGATGGCAGTGATAGGAATCCATCTGCATTTCTTTAACTATGAAGGCAAATTCTTTGGTATATCAGAACAACATTTTACAAAACCTGCATACTAGAGAATCATAGAATGGTTTGGGTTGGCAGGGACCTCTAGAAGTCATCTAGTCCAACCCCCCCCTGCAGTGGGCAGGGACATCCCCAACTAGATTAGGTTGCCCAGAGCCCTGTCAATCCTCATCTTGAATGCCTCCAGGGATGGGGCCTCAACCACCTCCCTGGGCAACCTGTTCCAGTGTTTCACCAATAACCTCTCAGCTTAATATTTTAGTTGGAAATTAACATTTTAAGACAGAAACCTTTCCCTTGCAGTATTTGTCACTAAATTGATACAAAAATGCATGAAGACTTCTGCAGATTACTATGCCAACTGGAAAAGCTGAAAACAATTGCACTGCTTCTGTTTTTCAGGCTAAGATCAATGTAAAATCTCAATTAATAACATAGTGAATCATCAATTAGAATTTTTTTTTTATAACAAATATGTACTAATTAAGCAACATAAGGTCTTCTCATAGCTACATCTATTGGTTTGATTGCTTGTTTATTTTTTCATTTAGCTGTTTTTCCTAAATAGAAACAAGTAGGACTGAAAATTGTAGAAAATACTACTGCGATGAGATTTTTTTTTAATATGGCACTTCAACAACAACAATAAAAAAGTCCACCAAAAAATGAAGATTAGTCCCACTTTGTGATGAATGTCAAATCCAAGTCAGTTTTCATCTTCAGAATGATTTATCATTAATGTTTTGTGAGACAAACCTGGAAAAAAACTGAACTTTTAGCTTAGAATAAGATAAAAAGTGAATAATAATAAAAATAATACCAAATCCTCAAATTAATAAAACATTTTTATTAGCCTCAAAATGGTATTATTCTGTCATGTGTGAAAATCTCTCCATTAAAAAATAGACTATTAATTTTGGGAGGATAGTAATGTTAGGAAAGAGGCTGAAGAGAGCAATTGTAGTAGCAAAATAGCAAGCATATTACAGCTTGTTAAAAATAAGGTAATGTGAGGCAAAGGAAAAAGACCAGCCTGTAAGGGTCATATTATTTTTAACCTTTTCCTTTGGGCTAAAACTAAAATGATTGACAATTTTGATCCATTGCCATACAAGATCTAAGAGATCTTGCACTTATACAGGCAATGCATGTAAAGGAGGGAAAGAAAACAATTATGGTTCTGTAACTAAGCTGATTTCACTGTGATTCTGCCCAATTTATTGATTCTTTGCTGACTTCAGTCAAAGCTGTGTACAGCTACCTTACCATAAAGACATAGAACTATTTTTTGCAGCTGATTTCAAGTTTGGAAGCAGCATTTCGATTCTGCTGCAGTTCCCAGATTTCCATGCTTATTTTTTTCCAGTTTAGGCCGTGACGCAAAAAAAGCTCCTGTCAGTTCTACCAACTCGTAAGAATCCGCAAAGGGACGGCCAGTTTGCAAATGCCTCTATCCCTTGCTACATGGATAGGACCTACAGGTTGTGCCTACACCAGATGAAAAAATGGAATGCTGCCAGAGAGGGCCTCTGGCACCAGAATCCAACAACCAATGCTGTTAAATTGTTAGTCTTGTGGCAACTCTGACTGATTCCTGGATACTGTTGAGGAAGCTAGACAACCCAGGAATTGTTCCTAATGAGTAGTTAGCTGCTTTTGTAGGCAGACAATCTTCCAAAGACTATGCTTGCCTACAAGCAGTCTCTAGACCATAATCTTGCAGATAAGCCTGCTCTACCTCTGATCTGTAATAAGTCATCCAGCTGTCCACCAGACAGTCATGGGGCCTGCTCATAAAATAAGCAGCATGACTGCCTACTGATGACCCACAGAAGGAAAAAAACATGTCTGCTTTTCAAAGCCTTGATGCTTGTCCTTAGTATTCAGATGCTAACTGCGAGTCATATGGGATATCCTTATGTTGCCTGAGATGGCATTTGATTTTTAGCATACATTTTTTAAGAAGTGGTGCAAACACAGTGTGACATAACATCTTCAAGTTTAGGCTATACTATCAAAACATGTTATCATTTATCAGCAATGGCTCTAAAAACCATATGTGATGCACTTGCCTCCCTAAGGTAAGAGCTATGGTTTGGAAAGAAAGAGGAAATTATCCTGCCTCTAAAACTACTGAGCTGGTAGGTACACTGAAGTCATCCTTCTCCCATTGGCACAGAGAGATCAGAGCAGGCCAGAAAATGTAATGCACTCTATCAGCTAATGAAATATCAGCTAGGGCTTTTATTTGTAGTCTTAATTTGGTGTGGAAAGGCAGTTCCTGCAGCTGAAGCCATATAACTCAAGTAATGAGATAGGGGTAAATAATGAACACATATGTAGTAGATTCACTGCTGCACAGTAGCTATAGAACTGCTTATGGCCTGAAAGAGTTTCTTACAATGGGATTAAACTCCCATCTTCCATTAGCTGCTTAAAAGTTAGGGGTCTGGTCTATGTTAATGTCTTCCTGTAGGCAATAGTCTACAGTCAAGAGAGGTTTAACTCACTTCTCTGGGACAACTGCCTACACTGCAAAATAAAGTATTTCTGAAAAGCTAAATTTGGAATAATTCACAAGAGTTGTCTCTGGAGATTTCAGGGGATACTTTAAAGACCATGAAAGACAATTAAAAGACACTATTCTTGTAAGACCTAAATTCCTCCTGCTGGTTCAGCAGCTTTGCATTGGTGCAACACTGTTGCATGGGTGTAGCACTGCTGCATTGGTGCAGCACTAAAAACTGATTAAAGATAATTTTGAAACTGGCTTTATAACTGATGCATTTTCCAGCTCAGAGCTGTCTTGAGCCTTGAATTTATATGCAGAGAGAAGTCATAGCCAGAAATCTGGTTTGGTTTTTTTTTGCTGTGGTTTCTTTTTTTTTTTTTAAGCTTTCTACCAAACATAAAGCTGGCCCTGATACTCATAAAGCATTTGGGGACTGTATCAAAGTTCTTCACTTTTGGTTGCAGTGATAATTAATGGGATTTTAATCCTGTTGGCATTTGCATCAGGTAGGAAGTGAGGAAAACCCTTAAAATGCTCAACTGGCTTTAATACTTCTAACATATGTTGAAGTTTTTGTTCCAGTTATATATGGTCTCTAGCTGATTTCAGTGCTACAAGAATTCTTAATGTCTCATCTTTACTCTCCCTAGCAGCTGTCATTGGGCATTGCCTCTGAGAGTCGGAGGTTCATAGAGCTGACTGAGCCAAGTGCATAAATATTATTCTATACTTATATACAATACATAATATTGAAAACATATTCTACATTTTCAGAACTTGAGCAGAGATTTTGGAAAGTATAATCAGTTGGATATCATGTGTATATTTTGCTACATAGATTTTAAAAGTAACTATCACAAATGTGGATTCCATGTGTGTAGCCAATATTTTGCAAGCCTATTTGCCATGTCAACCAAATAATACCCATTCAGTTAACCCTACAGAATTATGAGCCCCATCTCATTCCATCATATTTATCTCTAGCAGAACTGATGTGTAACGTGAAGATTAAGACTAAAATTAACCTGAAGATTAAGCTTTCCTTTTGCGAGGAGTGAAAGGTCTGTTTTTCAAACCACCAGTGCAACTTAACTTCAGATTTTTTATGTGATGCTTAAGGAAAAAATGTATTTTGGAATAATGTTTTGAGGTTCTGAGGTCAATAAAGAGCAATGCAAGACACATTTTATAGTCTAGTCTTACGAATGTCCATTGGTATTTTCTCCCAAGCATATGTTCACTTCATGTATTGGTTATGAGCCTGATTTAGACAATCAGCTCTGCTCCGCAATTACTTCAGAAAATGTTGCACTTGCTTTTATTAAATATAGATAGGAACCCTTATGTCTGTTATAATCAGCAGAAACAAGAGCATGCTTGAAACTGTAGGGCTCTTAGCATGAAAATTTCACCACTCTTAGAAGACAGAGCCAATGACAACACATTTTCTTATTTTCACGTACACCACATAAGTAAAAGTAGTCAAGACATGTTTCCTTTAGCATGGCATAACAGAGTAGAATTGATGAAAACAGTGACTAAAGTTTGTTATTTAACAAAGCTAGAAATTCTGCCTGGCATTTATTCTGAATCCCAAATGTAGTGCCTCTGTTTCATAACCACCAAGGGGACATAGAACAATACACCAGTTAAAACTATCCATCAAATACTGCATTTGATCTTCTCATTTGTGTTTGTTTACTTCACAAGCTCCTTACTCTGAGGATCATGATGTTTACTTAACAGATATAGCATTTTTAATAACATTGTAGATTGATATATTCATCAATTTTGATTGCAGAAGAGTTTAGTAACTTACATACTGCAAAATAAGGAGCAGATGTTTGTAAATGAAATCTACCCCTCCAGGACAAGCCAAAATGCTCGTTGTATAGCATTACCTCTATGATCTCCTCTACCAGTTCATGTTGCTTTTGGAGACTCTGTTTCATGTCTCCATCTCTGCCTACTTTTAAGGAAAGCAAGGAGATTTTTGTCCTGGCTGAGAAGGTATGTTCATCTTCCATCTCCGCTTGAAGGGATTAAAATTTACATCTTGTAAATCCCAGAAGAATGCATTCTTCACCCCCCTGGCTGCCTAGTGTTGATAAGAGTCAGATGCTTAGTGTTGATAAAAGTCAGACACTTCCTAGTATCCAGGGAAGAAGTCCAAGAACCTGTGAGCATTCACGGCGAACAGTGTACCTATTCACTTTAGAAGCCTCAAGAATCAGGCTGAGGGTGAGTAGAAGTCTCAATGATCACAGTTCTAGCAATATATGTGCACAGTAGGAGCTTGGTAGGATTTAGGCAGTTAGCATCTAGATGGTTAGCCTAGATGCAACCCTAAGAAAATATAGCCTGTTAGAACACCAAATTCTTCCAAATCTATCAGTGTGAATTACAAGTAAATCCACTTAAGTAATGGGAGCTATTACACAGTGTGAACACATCAGAATAGACTCTTGTCTCAGCTCTGCTTCCATAAAAAGGCAACAGGCTGTTTATTTATCTACCTCACATCTCAGTTAATATCTCCATTATACATTCAGTCTATGTCTATATTAGTAAATTTAAGGGAATATTCCTGAACACTGGAACAAAATTGTCTATGATATTAATTTGTCCTTGGTATGTCTTTGGCCTATGCCAGCTAACCCATTCCCAGACTCACAGTGGAGTTACCTCCTAAGACAGATAAACACAGTTTCTGAAAATGTCTACTGTCTCTTCAAAAGAAAGAAAACTACATTGCCATATTATTAAAAAAACTCACAGGTGATTCCATGCCAGCTGGTCTCCATGCCAGACAGGACAAACAGGTCTGGGTACATCTAACTTACTAGGAATGACACAGCCTGTTGTTCCCAAGTTGAACTGGTATGCACTCAAAACACAGGCTGCTCCTTCCTTATGGGATGGTGACCAAAAATGACACAGAAATGGTAGTTGTAAGCTAGAGGAGAAACTGTTCAGGTGTTCAGTAGACTTCCTGAACACATCTTTCAGTTCTGCAGCTGTAGCTACCATTTTCCAAATAGATTACTTTGGGTGAAGGACTATTTGGAATGCAATTGTGGAAACAGAACACCAGGCTGCATACACCCTAGATCATTTTCCACCTTCCCTATCTCCATTAGTTGACCCTAATGTGTCAATATTTGATATGACTAACTTGTAAATATAGCCATAGCCATGCAAAGAGCTGTTCTTTCTCACTGATTAACTGCTTGTTCAATTTATTGCTTTCCCTGTGTCAAGGTCACCAGAAAAAAAACATGAAACCAAATAGGAGGTGGGATTCTGGACTCCTGACAACACATTCCTGCTCAGTCTTGCCTCTGGGTGTCTTTCTCCATCATGTGGTTTATTTTTCACTTTTTTTTTTTTTAAATTAACTTCATTGAGAGAGCACTGGCTACGATTTCTGTAGCAACAGACATACATGCCATTTATATGCTGTTTTTAAAGGAAAGAGAAGCCGGCGGATATAGGTAAAAATAATAAAGTGGTAGTTAGGGAATAAAACCGCACAATGCAAATAAGAGGCGTGCAGGAAGCGCTGTGGAACGGCTACCGCCGTTACTGCAGGACTCTGCCCGACGGCCTCCATACTGCTCCTGCAACCCACTCCGCTCTCTGCCGACAACCGACACCTCTCCCTCAGTCAGCGGCACCTCCGCTAACGGCCCCTCGCGCGACGGCCGCGCCCCCCAGCGCCGCCTGGCCACGGGCGGTGGCAGCGCCGGTCTCAGGCTCGGCAGCGGCCGCTGGAGGCCGCTGTTACCGCTGCCTCCGAACGGTCGGGCGGCGCGCTCGCTACCTGTCTGTGGTGGCCATCGGGAGCGGCGCGGGTCGGGCGGGTTTGCCCGCCGTTAGGGGGCCGCGTCCCGCTGGCCCTCCGCCGTTGTTTCCTGGGGAGGTGGGCTCCCAGAGCCTTCCACCCACACCCCGGCGTCTTTTGGGCTTTCGGAAGTACGCCCGCCACGCGATCCAGCTCCGTATTTGCCATTTTCAGCTGCCAAGGGAGAGGTTTATCCACACAATCAAAGTAAACAGAAAAGTTCCGCCGGATCGTGTTTCACCCCCTCCGCTCCACATGTTCTGAGGGGCTCCGCGCGGAAGGCGGCGGCGGGCTTGGGTTGAATTTATTTTGGGGAGGTGGCTCTGGCATGAGTGGTCTCGCTTTTACAGGGAAGCACAACGCTTCGAGAAGCCTATCGCCCGCGACTCGCCCTCCATCGCCGGGTACTCAGGCTACCACCGTCATCCTTTCGCTTCGGATGTCACCCTCCGCAGAGGGAGCTGGCGGCTGATGGAGCCAGCAAGACTTTCCTGCCAGTGGCACTGCCTTCGCTCTCCTCCTCTTTACTCCACCCGACCCCACCGGGAGTGCTTCCAGGCAGCGTCTGGCCACCCGGGACTGCCCTTGCCAAGAATCGGCGAGAAAGGCAACACGCCCGCCTCTTCCACCCGGACCCCGCTCCAACCACCTCTCCACGGACTTCCCGCNAGGTGGAGGCTTGTGCAAGCAGCGACGCTCCCAAGGTTGCCAAGTGGACTTCTATTGTTTTCCACCCACTTCTAAGTCGATACTATCTGCCGTCTCATGTCCATCCTATAGCCTATATAAGCGGCTGCGCTGGAGGTGGCGGCGATGGAGTAGTTTGAGGATACGGCGGCAGCGCAGGAACGGGAGGGGGGCGGGCGGGCCAGACGCCGAGAACTTGGACTCTGCGCTACTCGCGGGCTGCTGCCGTCCGAGGAGAGGTGGGAGAAGACACCTCGGCTTCTGGGACGGAGAGACAGGTAAAGCGGTCGGGAAGGACTGACAACCCTTCTTCCTCCCCTTTGCTCTCCCCACTCCCCCAGCTCTCCCGCGCCGCCGAGACGGAGCGCTGCGCGCGGCGCGGTTGGCGGCACTGAGGGACCACGTCGGTGACACCCGCAGGCGGGAGGCGGGCACCACTGGACACCTGCCGAAGTTGGCAGGAAAAAGCTTCCACAGAGAGCGCGGAGCAGCCGTGTGCTTGGGCTAGCTGCCTTCGGCACCCAGCGCAGGTAGCAATCAGCCGTCCGAAGGCGTGCGGCTCCAGGCATGAAGCAGCACCCGCCGCCGTGGCTGGCTGCCGCTCCCCGTGGAGGTGACCGTCGCTGCCCGCGCCCCTTTCCACGAGCTGGGTGGGGAAAAAGGACAGCGAAAGGGAAGGTTGGCGTTGCCGTGCCCTCCCCACGGACGGCTGCCCCTTATCTGCGTAATGCCCGTCCCTCTGTTTCTCCCCTCAACCCCGGCGCGGAGCCCCGCAGAGAGCCTCGGGAAGGCTCGCTCGGTGCACAGCCGCCGCAACTCTCCGACAAAAAAACTTAGGGGAAAGTTGTCACCCCTCGCCCGCGCTTCTCTGGTTCGTTCCGCACCGCGGGTGGGGCGAGGAGGGGCAGTACGCACCGCTGGCCCGTAGCGACCGGGGCGCTGCTCCGTTTGGGCGCAGGGAGAGGGGCGTCCCGCCAAGGCATCCCTTGTCTCGCCTCGCCCCGCGGCTGCGCAGCCCGTCCTCCCGCGATGGGCCTGTGGGCTCAAGCTGCCGGGCCAGCGGGTGCTGCCCGTGGCGCTGAGGCGCGAGGCGGGATGGGCGCTGCGTCTGCCAGTCGCGGGGTGCCACAGTGCTCCCTCGGCATGGGGCTGCCGGAGCTGGGTGGGCTTTTACCTTGCGTAACCTACGAAGCGGTCTCCGCGCTTTCCTCCTGTCATGTTTCCGATTGCACCCCCATGAGCGTCCCCACTCCGACCCACCCCCGTTTTTCTCTTCCAGTGAAACAGGAGATCTCCTACAGCAGCGGATCCTTCGTTTTCATCTTGTCGTGCACCCTTCGGGTCAGACTGCAATGAGTGGACTGAGGTCTTCTGGGCTGCTGGGGCTGGTGCTCTTAATCCTCTCAGCAGGATTTTGCAAAGAGAAAACTGATTCCGCAGATCTGAAGGACAGGCAAAGTCTCTTAAATCTGATCACGGAGATCATTCAGGAACTGAAAAGGTATCACTTGGAGAAGGACAGTGGGGTGCAGTACTTTTCCAAGCATGACTATAACTTGGATCGAAGGGAAGTGGCTGACTATGGAGGATACCAGGATGAGCAGAGAGCTGGTAAGTCACATCCCGTGGCTTAGGAGATATTTTTTTTTTTCTCTAGAGTGCTGTGATGAATGAGACATCCCATCAGGTTACTGATTTTATATCAAGAATTCACTGCTCAAAATACCAGCAGATTCACTTTGGTAGCAGACACAGATGACAAATTTGGAACAGAAAAACTTCACATCTGAGAGTCTCGCTGGATAATGGACTTAACTTCCTGTTTGTTGGCTTTGACTGAAACCTGTTAATAAGGGAAAAGAGTGAAATGGGTTGAGGTCAAAGAAATAAAGGGTGAAAACATCCTTTTTCCTAGAAGTTTACCACTTTTAAAAATATTCTTGGTTTGTTTCTTGGAAATTACCCTAGCAATAACTCCCCTGCAGGACTAATACTATGTCTGTGTAGATTTCACATCTGGAAGTCCCTCCTGCAGTTCAGGTTCATTAAACATCTTGTGCTGATGGTTAATACTTTTTGTACTCCAGAGAGAGCACCTTTAAAATACTAGGGATCTGAAGCAGAGTGCTCCTCTGTCACTGTACAAGCTATGACCACTTTGGAACACTCCTGCAGTCATCCTTTTACTCATTTGAATGGCTTTTCTCTAACCTCCAGTGAAAACCCAAGTTGACTTAAAAGACATTGAGGTTGAGAACCGTTCAGGGTGTAGAACCATCTGGAAGCAGTTGTACCACACCACGTAGTGATGGATAGTCACTGTTCAGTTTCATGATGTACTTCTGTGCGTTCAGTTGATTTGGCTTCTCCTGCTGCCATGTCTGATTTACTGTTTACTGTCACTCCTAAATCCCTACAGCATTACTGCTGCTCATCATACTGCTCCTACAAAAGTGACTTTCTGAATGTTTTCCAGCAGAAGTCTACTCACCTTTTTCCAGACTGGCTTTTATGTTGCTAGTATGCTATTGATTTTGCCTTTATTGATCTCATAAAGCTTCATTGTACCTTTACTTCATTCTCATTCATATTCAAATATCCTCACAATTTGCATTTGTTGTTGGTTGTCATGAAAATATTACTTCTTCATCTGGGTCATTATTGAATATAGAAAGGAAGACAACTTTGTTCCACTGTGAGAACATTTTGTTTTGTAAGTGTTGAAAAGTTAGAGGCCAGACTAAGCAGTGAACCCTGATCTGCACAACTGTAAACCTCAATATGGAACATGGGTATAGTTTTTGACCACCCTGCATTAGTATGTTAGTGTGAAACATCTGGTTTGTGCTGAACAGTTATCAATGTAAATAGTAAACCTGCTTCAGAGCAGGCGACTTGGGTAGTGGCATTACTGACTCCTAAGATGGATTTCTTCATTCTGCTGCTGTAATGGAGTTATTCCCAGCAATTATGAAAAGGAACTACTGCTTAGAGACTTTCATTTCAGTTTTGGAAACACTTTCCCAGTGAGCCTGCCCCATGGGAAGTTTCTGAGTGAAGCATGTGTGTTTTTAATGCTCTTCATGACATAATTAGGTCAAATATGATAAGGTCAATTTTACTTAGACTGACTAAAGTTAGAAGTAAATGAAGAATGACTTTCGAGAAGTGTCTAACCTCACAAGTGAATCAGATCTGGATGGAAATGCTCTCTGCTTTATATCTGATAAGAGGTGCCAGGGGAATGAAAAATGCTCAGGCATTTATGGTCAAATAAATAAAGTACCATGTAGTGTATCATATACAGTCAGCACTAAGCTATCAGCGCAGAGTTCGTAACGGAAAGCAGTCAAAGATAGCTGTAAATTAAGAAGACACAAGCCAGGGTTAGGGCTAAAATGAATTTCAGTAAACCAGTTTCATTTTGCCATCTACTGAACGCAAAACACCAGGCAGTAAACCACAAACGCAGGGAGCCAGAAGAGAGCAATTTGCTTTGGATCATTTCCTGTGAAATTTATTTACTGCTAAAAGACAAAAAAAAATTCCTGTAAGTAAATTAATCCAGTTTCATGATGACAGCAGGACAGTGCTTGCACAAACATACCTACAACAAAAAAGTGGATATACTCTTGGATATACTTGCTAAGAGAATTAGTTAAGACACAAACCCAAACTTGAATATAACTTTGGGTCTTTACCGTTAGTGGAATATGCTATTTTTGAGCAACCATGAACTAAAATTTCTGGAAGAACTTAAATCTAGGTAAACCTGATAATGTAGTTCATGGAGAGCTAAAATCTGATTGTTAGTTAATCATCATCTTTGCTACTGGCTGCACACCTAACAGGTATTACTTCATCATCACAGTGTGTTTCACAGTGCATTTTACAGTGGCTTCTTACATAAAACTAAGGCTTGCTGTTTGGCCTACTATATGCAAAGGGATTTTGACCTCTGTGCAACTGTCAAGATGTAGAGGTGATGTTTGCAGGACAGAGTTTATTCCCTGTCTTCATGATGTGCTTGGCAAGCATAGTTCCAGTGCAGCAGAGTGACTTTTTTTTTTCTATCTGACAGAAATAGTTCCCAGGGATCTGAGGATGAAAGACAAGTTTTTAAAGCATTTAACAGGTATGTTTTAATTTTGCATTGGTGCCCATCATTTCATGTACACACCAGAAGCTACACTACTTTTCCTGTGAGCTATGATGATCCATAACTTGTCTTTTCCTTGTATTTCAGGTCCACTCTACTTTAGCCCAAAATGTAGTAAACACTTCCATCGGCTTTATCATAATACAAGGGACTGCACCATCCCAGCATGTAAGTGCAAAAACCAGAGACTTTCATAAAACAACAGAAAACTCTTAAAATTTAATAGCTCTATGAGGCACCATGTTAGAATATGTTCCTTGCAATGAAGAATTTGGAGTGCTTTAAAATGTACTAAGTATGCTTTATAGCACTGCTAGTAGAGCATCAGCAATACAGTGAGGAAAATGGAAACACAACTTCTTCACTGCGAATACACTGTGTAGAATTACTGTAAACATTTCTTTCTTAGGTACTGATGGATATGCCTCTTTGGTTCCACACTAAAGGTGTTTGCTTTCCATAGGAACACATGACTCTTCTTGCAAACCTCTATTATATAATTTCTAGTGCTGCAAGTTAAAGATAGGATCAGAACTCCATGTGGGGCTATTTCCTTTTAATTGATTTTTGATGTAAAACTTATTTTATAGAAATTTTATATATTGACAAATCACCCAGTGATGCTGACAGTGAATATTTGCAACCCTTGTCTTCAGTGAATTACAAAAGCAAGATTTCCTAAGGCTTAGTAAAAAAACCCAAAAAAGTGCTGATGGACACAAATAAGCAAATGTGGCTTATGATATTAGCACAGAAAATTAAAAAAAGAATCAAGCATTGGCATTTATCTGTCAGTAGATGTGACTCCAGATTCATACTGAGGTGGACCTGTTGAGTAAGCAGATCCTATTTTAGTACAGCCTTTTCAGAATGGAAGCACACTTTATTTTACTTTTCTGAGGTCAACCAGTTGGGTCAGTAGCAGAGCTGGGAATAGAAATTACAGATTCCAAGTTTCAAGTATTAATAAATATTTCAGCCCAATATATTTTAAAGGCATATTTGGTAAGAATTGCAGACTTCTTTCCTATTTGTAAAGCTTTGGATTAGGAATACCTTGGAACGATAAGGATTTATTGACAGTAGATAACCAGATCACATTCCATGTACATGGATGGAGAAGGAAGTTGTTCATAACTAGTCTGTTTTGAACATGCAAATGGTCATATTGCCTTTTTGATAAGGATCACAACAGAAAGACCATTTGACTCAGCGTTACAGAGTGCTCCAAGCTGTCAGGATAAAAATGAATTGGTGTTTAAGACTGAATTACCCTTTGCCTCCTGACAGCTGACATACTCACCAGCATAATGTCTGGATAATGGAGAATAATTTGCATGAATGGCAATTATAGCATGTCTATGCTCTGAGTTAGGGATTGTTAACATTTCATCTCTAGGAAACATTAGATGTAGTTACTTATTAATGAAATAGTGCCTAACAAAAATCAGCATCACTCACCAGACTGGATTGACTAGTGTCTCCTTAAAGTAACTTTTTTTTTCTTGGAAAATGAGGCAAACAACCTGTTTCAATTTGTTATGCACAGTATGATGTTAGTTTTTGATAATATCCTGATTTCAGGTAATACTTTCATTCTATGTAGAAATTCAAAGGTCAAACAACAAAGAAACTAAAGCATCTATGATGTAGCAACACAGTGGTAGCCAGTACAAAAGCATATTACTTGGTACAGCATTGTAGCATTGGCACCTAAAAAGTAATTTACTCTGCTGCCTAACCAACCTTCACATTATTTACTTTCAGTTCGCCATGTTAAAGAAAAAAAAATTAGTTTTGCATTGATTCTGGTTTGTATTATGAATGCATCCAAAAGCAGAAAGTACCTAAAATACAGGCTACTAAGAATAGAACTACTGTGGAAAAAAAAATACTAGTAGGTGAAACTCTGGCCCAGCCAGCATGGGTTTATAAAAGGCAGGTCTTGCTTGACTAACCTGACCTCCTTTTCTGAGAAGGTGACCCACATGATGGATGAGGGAGAAACTGTGGATGTAGTCTACCTAGACTTCAGTAAAGTCTTCATTCTCCTGGACAAACTGGCTGCATATGGTTTGGATGGACATACTCTCTGCTGGGTTAGAAGCTGGCTGGATGGCCAGGCTCAAAGACTGTTGGGGAATGGAGTTAAATCCATTTGGTATCTGGTCACAAGTGTTCCCAGGGCTCAGTATTGGGATCAGTCCTGTTTAATATCTTTATCGGTGATCTGGATGAGAAAATTGAGTAAGTTTGCAGATGATGCCAAGTTGAGCGGAAGTGTTCATGTGCTTTGAGGGTAGGAAGGCTCTACAGAGGAATCTGGACAGACTGGATTGGTGGGCTAAGGTCAGTGGGATGAGGTTCAACAAGGCCAAGTGCTAGGTCCTGAACTTGGGTCACAATAATCCCATGCAAGACTACAAGCTTGGGACAGAGTGACTGGAAAGTTGCCTGGCAGAAAAAGACCTGGGAGTGTTGTTTGACAGCCACCTGAACATCAGCTACTAGTGTGCCCAGGTGGCCAAAAAGGTCAACAGCATCCTGGCTTGTATCAGAAATAGTGTAGTGAGCAGGACTAGGGAGGTGATTGTCTCCCCATACTTGACACTGGTGAGACTGCACATTGAATACCGTGTTCCATTTTGAGCCCCTGACTATAAGAAGGCCATTGAGGTGCTGGAGCATGTCCAGAGAAAGACAGTGAAGCTAGTGAAGGGTCTAGAGCACAAGTGCTAGGAGTGGCTAAGGGAACTGGGGTTGTTTAGTCTGGAGGAGGCTCAGGCGGACCTTCTCACTCTCTACAACTACCTGAAAAGAGATTGTGGTAAGGTGGGGCCTAGCCTCTTCTCCCAGGTAACAAGTGATAGGACTAGAGGAAATGGCTTCAGGTTCCACCAGGGGACATTCGTTAGATATTTGGAATTTCTACACCAAGAGGGTTATCAGGCATTGGAACAGGATCAGGCTACCCAGGGAGATGGTGGAATTGCTGTCCCTGAAGTGTTCACAAAACATGGAGATGTGGTGCTTGGGGACATGGTTTAGTAGTGAGTGAGTGAGTGTTGGACTCTTACGGTCTCAGAGGTCTTTTCCAACCATACTAATTCTGTGATTCAGTGATTCTGTGAATGAATTTGTATGATGTGGTCACCTACTCAGGCTGGACTTAACATTCCTATGAGTAGGAGATATTATTTGTGTAATTGAACAGTTTTCTCAGAAAGAAAATACATTGGAGAGTTGCATTATTTAATGTGAAGTTGATGGACTTGCTCATGGAGGGCTGGATTGCAAAGCTGGATGAGCACTACTTTACTCTTCTTGTTGTATGGAAATGCTACAGTCACATGTAAGCACACGCACAAATGTATACATTTTCATACATACATACAGTTGGAGAGATTCCTAGCACATTTACGCTATTTGTTTATAGATTACTGTGCAGAAGTCTGTTGCACAGTTACATGTGCCATGAGACATGGATTTCAGTTATGTGATTTTTACATACTCCATTTCTAAGTCTAGGAAGTTGATTCCAATACTGTTTCAACCTAAGGTGTTCACTGAACTTCATTACAACATTGAACTTTATTACAACAATTTGCACACCGTTACCCATTTTGATATTTTAAGGCAAAACTAGTTACTTCAGTAATATATTTATGCTCTTTTCTTCATGATAGACTATAAAAGATGTGCCAGGCTTCTTACTCGGTTGGCAGTAAGCCCAATGTGCATAGAAGGATAAAGGTAAGCTTTTTTGTAACACTATGACATTCTACTGCATAGCAAAGAAGTGAAGTTTGTGTTTCATAGATGAAAATTCATGGGAGTATAGTAACAGTTGTCCTTTGGCTAAGGTGTTCCCCTTTCAGAGTACCTGAAATAACTGGCTTAATCTGGCAAATATTTGCAATAAATAAAGGGTACCCTTTACTGGAAGTCATCATATAAAAGTCCATGTGCATCTGCTGTGAAATTATTCATAGCAGCATACAGTTAAAGAACAAAACACAACATCTGTAGCTTATTTTTCAAGAGTTGAGTTAGTATACAATTGCCTGTAGTGGCAGCAGCATCCCTTTTATGTGTGCAGCTGTAGATCTATGGTGTACATTTTAGTATGAGTTAATATATACATAGATAAACATATGAAAACTTTATAAATGCAGACACATTGCAGGTGCTTGTATAGTAATTCCATTAAAATGTATTATTAGTCGCATTGATAAACCAACTTCAAGCTCAGATTTCTTGGAATTATCATTATGTTCACCTCTTATGTCTATGGGTTTATTCCTTCCCTTTTTGCCTAGATGTATCTTTAACTCCTACAAATGCTTTGAGAATTTCACTGTGCACCAAAATAGTAAAAACAAAGCCAACCAAACAAAAAAGTACTTTAATCTCTATTTCTAGAAAACTGACACATGAGAATACAAAAAGACTAATTTACATTGTCCTCAATGTTTACCTGAGACAAAAGTGTGAACTCTGACAAAGGGATATGTAATAACCTGTATGTATTTGTGAGTAACAAATGCTGTCAAACCAAGATATTTACCTGTCTGATAATCATGCATCTTGTGAAGAGACTCAGTGAGAAAAACCAAGAAATGTTAAGCATTTTAGTTTATTTTTTTAAAGCACTGACATGGTTTTCACATGGCATTCTCACAAGCAAGCTAATGAAATGTGAAAAAGATACGTGTAGAAATGGCTGGGAAAAAATACAAATAATTTATTAGTGTTCCAGTGTCAAACTGGAAAAAAGTATTGAGCAGTCACACAGCTTCATCATGGATATGGTATTGTTCAATATTTTCCTTAACAACTGGGATGATAGAAGACAGTATGACAGTAATGTAGGAGGAGCAACCATGCTAACACACAATCTTGAAATTGAAAATAATCTCAGAATGTTAGCTGAATAGTCTAAAACCAAGATAAGATTAAAAAGAGCTGAATTATGAAGACATGCAGGAGTAATCAACTGCAAAAACATATGGCAAGTTGTGAATAGCTAGATAGTTCTGTAGGAAATGTAGAGGTTGTCATAGATTACAAACTAAGCATGTCAACCGTGTCACACTTGAAAAAAGACAACATACTGAATTTTATAATCAGAAACACTGTTTATAAAATGCTTGAAATAATCACTGTTGCTGGAGTACTCTATTTAGTTATGGACATCATAAAGACATAACGGGAGCGTCTTGTGATATTCCAAAGAGAAACATGGATGACTAGATGCCTAGAAGACTCAGTTTACAAGAATGGCTAAAAGGAGTTGAGATTATTTAATCTAAAGAAAAGATCACTGCAGGAAAACATGATGGAGCTATAAAATTTCATAAAAAGTGGCTACAAGCCATTCTCTCTATTCAGTGTGGATAAATAAAAGATGAGTTAACTTTGCAACAAGAGAAGATTAGAGCTAGACATTAGAAAAAACTTCTCTAATGGCAAGGGCAGAGGTAATATATTAAGTCATTAGATGTAATTCAGCATCCTGAGTTTATGCTAAATTCTTCAACATTTCTTTAAGTATTTTCTGCCTGACTTCCTAAAAAGTTTCATAGTTCTGAATATAGTATCATTTACACATAGCAAGGTAAGATTTCAAAGCCATTTCTGATTTAAGATGGCTCTCTAATGTAAGACGAGTTCATTTAGAATCTGTCAATAGGTGAACATTTCTGGTGTCTGCCATAAGACTATTAGTTAGCATCATTTCTAAAGCCCAGACTAACTCCTGAATTAGCCCTTTTACTTGTTGACACTACTTGAGTGAAGCCAGAGCATGTTTTTATTACATCTCAGTAGTCTTTTTTTTTCCAATTAGCAAGCCAGGCCATGTTCCCTGGTTGCCACCAGCACCATCTCTGGCTAGTTTTACTCTGTAAAACCTCCTCCTTCTCTTGTTCAACACAGCATACTAAGAGTTTTGTCTTTGATGCTTTTTTTGTTATGCTCTTCAGCCTCATTTTACTCCCAATTTCCCATAGTTCCCATACTCCATGCTTGCTTTGCTCCATCCTGTGCAGATATATCCAACAACTTTTATGTTGTCCACATCTGCACCAGGTAAGAAATGTCAAGAAAAAGATTCCTGAAGTCATCCCCTAGAGTTCCCAATTCAGATCTTGATTGCTTGTGACAGATGGTGATGAATCTGAAAATCTGTCCTCTTTGATAGCATTTGTCACCATCATTTTGGCTACAGTCATAGAGATTTTCCAGGCACAGTCTGAAAATCACTTGGGGTCTGCTGTGGCCCCTGGTGCCATAACTGTGCCGACAGCAGAGGGAACATTAAACTCATTGCCCNTGGAGACCTCCCTGGATCGTCGTTCGCGAAGCCTAGCCATACATACATACATATTTTACTGCTTTTGTATGAAAACTGCAGGTGCTACTGTCAGTACCTTCCTTTTTCCCTTACTTGCTTTTTAAAGTGTTTGCTAGGACCAGCACTGCTCTCATTATCATAGAATTATAGAATCATAAAATGGCCAGGTGGGA
>VWZO01018752.1:2468-32451 GCA_013396975.1 Bucco capensis | reverse complement strand
TTAGGACTAAAGGGTGGGTCCAGCTCTGCGCATGCTGTGTCTCACCTAAAAAAAATCCATTGCGCAGGCTCAAGGGTGCTATCCACTATCCTCTTTTTATCAGTGCACTTGTAAAAAGCACTGGTGTGGAGTGTGGATGGAGCCCTCCCTGGATCTTCGTTCGCGAAGCCTAGCCACGACAAGTGGTTTCAAATATTTTAAGTAAGATGAACTACTAGACAAAACCCAGAAGTTTTAACTCCCTGAGTTACTCACAGCCATTGCCTAGATTTGACAACCATTTATATGTGCATTCTCAGAAATGCATACATAATTCTCAGAAAATGCATAAAATATTTTAGGCTGGCAGAATTGTAATATATGTATTAGGACACTGAAAAGTTGTGTCTTAACAGGTCAGAAGCTGCCTGTTTCAGGGTGTAGAATGAAGAAAGAAAGATGATCTCTGCAGCAGCAGTACAGAAACAGTGTTTAGAAAGAAGAGTAAAATTGCTTGTTTATTCCATGAAACCCTGGACTTATTGAACCTTGAAATAATGTTCTCTCTTTACTTCCGGAGAAGTAAAAGGTGATCCAAAAGTATTTTCTACCTTCAACTTTAGGTTATTCTCTNTTAGTGGTGCAGCTGCAATTTCTCAACTTACATTAGCTCTGCTGTATTTCATCATATTCCTTTTTCTATTCAACATGTGCAGTGATTTTCCCTTTCTGCTAAAGCACTGGAAGAGGTAAAAAAAAGTATAGATATGTTGCTTGGGTGCTTGGGGACATGATTTAGTGGTGCAGCTGCAATTTCTCAACTTACATTAGCTCTGCTGTATTTCATCATATTCCTTTTTCTATTCAACATGTGCAGTGATTTTCCCTTTCTGCTAAAGCACTGGAAGAGGTAAAAAAAAGTATAGATATGTTGCTTGGGTGCTTGGGGACATGATTTAGTGGTGCAGCTGCAATTTCTCAACTTACATTAGCTCTGCTGTATTTCATCATATTCCTTTTTCTATTCAACATGTGCAGTGATTTTCCCTTTCTGCTAAAGCACTGGAAGAGGTAAAAAAAAGTATAGATATGTTGCTTGGGTGCTTGGGGACATGATTTAGTGGTGCAGCTGCAATTTCTCAACTTACATTAGCTCTGCTGTATTTCATCATATTCCTTTTTCTATTCAACATGTGCAGTGATTTTTCCTCTCTGCTAAAGTGCTAGAAGAGGTAAAAAAAGTGTAGATATGTTGCTTGGGTGCTTGGAGACATGATTTAGTGGTGGGTATGGTAGTGTTAGGTGGATGTTGGACTCAATCTGAGAGATCTTTTCCAACTGTACTCATTCTATGATTCTATAAAAAAATTGTAAATAGAACCAAAACAAAATTCCAGAAAACACTATCAAAGTTTTTTTTTTATATTGAGGAACTGCCGCTTTAGTTTCCTTTTTATTAGCTGCACAAAATTTTGGGGTGTGAAGAGAACAGTCAATCTTTGAATTGTTTCAGATGAGTTATCTGTTGATCTTTTTCATCCTCTCACTTGTGCCACCAACTTTATTTAGATCTTCCTCTTGTTTAGGAATATGGTACTACTTGTTATTGCTAAAGCTGACAGAAAACAGAGAAAGTACTTGTAAATTTTACACTTTAGGCTAGAAATTTAGTTTTACACTTTTGAGTTCTCAAGGTTGTTAGCTGATCGTGACGAAACTTAGGCAGCAAATAGTGCTGAGAAACTATAGTACTCCTTAAGTTAACTTACTCTCATTTATTTAAAGTAAAGCAGAAGTAAAATTTTACAATGTGTTGCAATGCATCAAAAATCTATTCTCTTACAAAGACCATGAATAAATATTTAATTTTTACTAATATTACGTTATGATCCAAAATTCTGCTATGATGTCTTTTTGAAACAAAAGAAAGAACAAAGCAATTGAACAAATTCAAATTTTTTGTTGTTGCTGTAGAATGCCTTCAAAGTCCACTGCATGAGATATTTACTTACGATTAGACTGCTAAATCAGGCTTCTCCATAAAAGTAGTGTAACAGAACTTGCCATCATTACTCTATTCTAGAAGGTCAAAATTTTACATTGTTCCTCATGTCTGCATTTTATAACTTACTTACCTGTGGCTGCTTCTTTTTGTCTGTAACACTGCACTGAAATTACTTATTATCACCTAAATATGTGACAGGCAGAACTGAGATATATCTCTATCATTTGCTTCTGAACACTAAAACTGATCTCCGCTAATTCTCTGTGAATTGGTGTGTACTCATATGAAGTTACTCTACTGCAGCATAGTCACATCCTTTAATTTTCCCTCATTCCTTCCTCTACCTTCCATCAACAGCAAGGCAAGGGTGTCACATCTCACTGCTGTGACTGGTTCAGCTACATATGTACTCTCTGGTGCCACAGGTGGGAAAATAACTTAAACTGTGAATACCAGAAGGAGATAGGTGTTGAGTTGATGATGAATAGAAGAAACTGATCTTTGAAACTCTGAAGCACAACCCTACTACCTGCTAGCTGCAATTGATAGGGAGTGGCTGTAAATTATGGTGATATCTGGACAAAATAGAAGTTACATGTCCTGAACTCTACAGTTAATAAAGAGACAAATCCATCAGTGAGAAGGCAGATCATGCACGGTATTTCTGTACATAGACTGGCTGGCTTTAGAAACCTGACAGCTTGGGGCCCTGGAAAGAAGACCTGGCTCCAAAATGAAGGTTCTATGAATAGAAATGGTCTCAGAAAGTGGAAAGCAGCTCAGAAAGAGGAAGGTGAAATCCTAGTTGGAGGAAAGATCATGGAAGTGGGAAAGAACCTGGAGAACAGTTAGCTGTTAGCCATGTAGAGATGAACACTCTAGGATGCCCAGGGACCTTGGCTGATAATGCCTGAGACTGGAGGTTGCAGGAGGACACACAGCAGGAACCGGTATTAATTTTCTGCCCAAACACCTTAGACCAGCAGGGACCTTCTTACAGAGGAGGCAAGCTGAGATCTAGGAACATGATGTGAGTGAGAGATTGTGATTGTGAAACACAAGAAAGGCAACCACAAAATTTCTTCATGCAGACTTAACATTCATTGATGTGATTGTTTTGTAATTATACTTTACTATGTCTAACTGCACAGATGAAACTTTTTTATCATTGTTCTGCTATCACAGAAATAACAGTTATTTCCCTTTCCCATGGCTGAAGAGTAGGGAAAAAAAATACAAGGTTATAATTTTAATAGCCAGGAGAGATTTGAGAGAGGCTAGATGCAGACATTAAAAGTACACAGAGAGGCAATGTTTAGCTGACTAAAACATCTGCTGTTTTCACTGCTCATTCAGTTTATAATTTATAATCATTAACTGTAAAGACCATGTTCTGCAGTATCTGAGAAGACACACCACAAGCCAGGGCTAAAACTGCAGTCACCCAGATATTAATGTCTGCTTATAACAGGGGAGAAGAGAAATTCTCCAAGTATGTTCACATTATCAACAGTTCTACAGTATGCATTGTATGTTACTTTGCCTCATGGCTGGTGTAAAACAAAAGAAGCTATGGCAGCCCTTAGCCACCTTACACATTGAACACAAATACAAGACAACACCTGTATCCTACTGTACCAATCCAGCAATAAAGATCAGTGGGAAGACTAGGCAATATTTGAAACGTATAAATTAAAAGGATAGTCTGTATTTCCAGATAACTACAAATGCTGATGTTTGTCCTGAAGCATTTTTACAACAGATGTAAGAATCTGTCAGTAAAATATGGTTAAATTTGGTTCAGTCTCACCCAACCACATCTCTTCTGGGCATTTGTTTTGATTATACATTCAATCAATGGAAAATCACAGTTATTTCCAAAGAGGAGATTTAGAAAAGTTAGAGTAAATAAATTAATCATTCAATATGAATATTAACATCTTTCTGAGTATTAATTTCACAGAAAGAGACCTCTGGAGTTCTTTTGCCTCTGTGCTTCTATGCTTAAAGCAGGGGCAACTGGAACAGCTTGCTCTTGGCCTTGTTGAGTATCTTCAAGGATGGAAGGTCTACAAACTCTCCAGACAGCCTGTTCTGTTCTGCCAAGCTTCTTTTCAGTCAATCAGCCTGAGGCTGTGATGGTGTGGGGCATCATTCCTCCCCATGTGCAGCAGTTTTCATTTCCCTTTGTTGAACTGCATGAAGTTCCTGTCAGCCCATTTCTCCAGCTTGTAAAGTTCCCTCCGAGCGGCAGCATTTGATATATCAACCACTCCTCCAAATTCTAAGTTGTTTGCAAACTTCCTGAGGGAGAATTTTGTGCCATCATCTAGATCATTAATGAAGATGTTAAACAGTACTAGCCCCTGTATCAACCCTAGGGCACACCATGAGTGGCTGGCCTCCAAGATGAACTTTATGCCACTGATTACAACATTCTAAGCCTGTCATCAGTTTTAAACCCATCTCACTGTCTACTTCTGCAGTCCATATTTCATCACTTTGCCAATAGGTATGAAACAGAAGAATGCCAAAAATGTCACAAAAGTCAAAGTAAACAGCATTCACTGCTCTTCTATGAGCTGCTGTGCCAATCATCTCTTCTCAGAACACTGTCAGCTTGGTCAGGCATGATTTATTCTTCATGAATCCATGCTGACTACTCCAAATCACCTTCTCATCCTTTTTATAGTGTAGTACTAGAAACCATTTGGTTTCTAGTCTTATTTGTTTCACCTTCTCTGGGATCAAGGTGAAGCTGAGTGGTCAGTACTTCCTAAAATGCTTCTTCCCATCCTGCTTGGAGACAGGATTGTCATTTACTCTCTTTCAGTCCTCAGGAGCCTCTCCCAGTTGCCACGACTTCTCAGAGAAAACAGCAAGTAACCTTGTAATGACATTGGCCAGCACCCTCAGCACTTGCGGGTGCCCTCCATTAAGTACAAAGGACTTGCTTACGTCCAGTTTGTTTAAAAGTTCCCCAACTGTATCCTTCTCTACTGAGGATAAGTCTTCATTGTGCCTCATTGAAAATCCCCATTGAAATCAAGATAACTAGAGAAAAAGGGAAGAACTGTTCTCTTTTTAAAGAGATAGCATGGCCTCTTTTTGTGTAATTTTTAATATGAAAATGTAAACTTTTGGAAAGTCCCTTTATGTCGTATCACTTTCACTCTCTTTTGAAGTTAATGCTAATTTCTCTTGGAATAGAAGGTTTAAAGTCCAAGCTAATGTGACTTGACTTTGCATGTAAGAAATAAGAGTCCAAAAAGATACACTCAATGGCCTCCAGATTTTCCTCTATATGCATTGAAAGCACTGGGTACTGCAGGATATTACTGTTCAGTGGATCACTTTTACCGAACCCTTTCTGTGGAATTCTCTGTCCCCCAGCGAGTGAAGAAAGCCTATCTTTTATGATCTCAAGTTCATGAGATGGCATATTTTTGTAATTCCTGGAAACATCAAAAATATTGTAACCCATAATGAGTAAAAAAACAAAGCAGTAACATTTGGTGTAAGAACATTAGACTTTGAGAAATGTTAAAAAACAGTAAAATGGCATTGGGTAAGAAATAACTTCTGTTCGCACAGTGCCTTTTTTACTTATATGTGTTTTTAAGAACAGAGGTTTCTTGAAAAATGGTAGACTTTGCTGCAGCGGCCAGCATAGGCATTACTAAGTCATTAGACTTCTGTGGTATTCAGAAACACATGGAGGTTTAAATAAGTGTCCACTGTTTTGAGTAGCAGAAAGCTTTACTGTACAGAGGAACAGAATTATTTAATGACAGTTTGGAAGTTCTGGGGGCAATAGATAGTCTACTGTAGACTCAGTTTAGTCCTAAATTTAGTCCTAAATATGTCTTTGGCATTCCATGTAAACAGGATGTGAAAGAAGATAAAGTTGACTGCTCACGCTCATGTTAATATGTTCTTAGAATATTAAAAGCCCCAAGAAAAACAGGTTTCCATGAAAAAATTGTATTGGTGGATTGCTATGTCCGGTCATTTCTGTAAGATGCTAAATATATTTAGTTCAGTATTGTCCTGGTTTGGGCTAAAACTGACCAATTTGGTTCAGTGATTTTACTTTTCAACTGAAGCTACTCTTTAACTGCACTTCCTGAAGCTAGCAGCTTGCTTTCCACAGATAAGACTCAATGTTTTGGAATTACAGATGGGGAATGGAATGCATCAGCGTCACTGTTAGATCTTGCGACCCGCAAAGGGGATGCAGAGCAAAGGGCTACACCTTTAGGAAGGCGTGGACAGTTCAGGTGACCCTAAAGAGACCAACTAGGCATTCCACATCATTAAGTGTTATATACACTATAAAATGAGGAGGTCAATGCCCCTCCTTCCCTTTTTCTTCTTCCTTTGATGGCCGGCATCTGAGGAGGAATATGCTAATCATCTTTCATCCCAATTGAAGGTTCAGGCTCCAGTTTCTCCACACAAGGCTGTAGCCTGGGGCTAGGCTTACTCAGTGGTGATGTAGTTATGAAAAGGGGGGTTTGGTGTTCAATTTTGTTTCTGTAAATACTTGTAAATATTTTATTTCCTTTCTATTACTTTATTAAAGTAATTTTAGTTTTGTTTTCCAACCCATAAGGCTCTCAGCTCTTTATTACCAACTTTTCCTTCCCTTCCCAGGGTTGGGGGAGGGTTAAGAGAGAGTGACTGTCACTCAGTTAAGGGGTCACCCCAGCCCCTAACCCATGACAGGTATCTTCATGTCTTTAGGGGAAAAAGTCCTCAATATCACGAAAAAGAGGAACTTCTTACTTAATATGTTCTGGTACAATGAAAATGTAATCTGTATTCCTTAATAGACAGTCACTGGATTTTAGACTAGAAACCCTGTACTCCAAACTAAAGTAAGTATTTTTCACCCAACATGTCCAAAATTTGAAAAACCTAACTTTCACATCTGTTTTAATATTCTACACATTTTCAGTGAAAATGTTTCAAGTAGGCTTTCTTTTGAATACAACTGTCTGTGATCAAACTTTTCCCCAGTGTAAATCTGGCAATCCACTGAAATCAGAAATGGAAATAAGTTTTTACATTCTGATCTTTTTTCTGTTACAGTCCATTGCCTGTGTTTCAGTTTTGTTTCAGCTTGAGAGACTTTGAGTTAGGCCGCCTGCAAATTTTTTGTAAATTAATTAGCTGATAAAATGTAGTTGCTGGTATTTACTGTATGCTCAATATTATTCATGCAATAGCATGTGGTATCAGGAAACACTTTCATTCTTTTCATTTCTGCAAATATTGACTTTTTGGAGAGGAATATCCATTTACCTAAATCCAAACCAAACCAAACCCCCAAAAGTTTTAGGCAGTTGTTTTCCTTGTTACTTTCTATGCCAATAATTATACTAAAACTAATTTTATTGTAATTTTGTTTACATTTTTGTCAATATGACTGTTTTCTAAAGACTATAACCTTTCAAGATAAGTTGAGGTATTAATTAGAAGAAAATTTTGAAGATAATGGACTTGACCTACTATTGTATCTGTAGGAATACAATTGTTAGTAGGGTCCACAGCTGATGAAATACATTAACTATAATGGTGAAAAAAAAAGAAAGAACAGTGAGAGACAGAATGATAGAAAGGGAAAGGTAGACATGGGCACTAAGAAGGAGAAACAAGGAGAGATGCAAGGAGCTAGGAGAGGGTGATAGAGAGAGAACAAAAAATGCTTCCCAGTGGCCAGAGAGGAACAGAAGTGTGCAAGACTCCCAGAGGAGTGTCCTCCCCCTCTTCCCTCTCCAGTGGAGCAGGTAGCCCTCCCAGTAGTACTTTTCCAATGATGACTTGATATTTCTTATCAAGACCTTAATAAATTCACTGTTGATTGTTTCTGGTTTTGATGTTATTATTGCTAATGGGAGCACGTGCTGATCAAGGAAATTGCTGCACAGCTGGTTTATTGCTCAGCTTTCTGCCAGCACTCAACTTTGGGATACAATAAATTAAAACTTCTATTTATGGTTGAAGATCATTAATGATCTGGGTTTAGGAAGACACTTTGGATCTGGAAATGCTCACTAAACAACAATAAAGTTAAAAATAAATTATATAGGCTAAGATGGAAGGTCAGCAGCAATGGGAATGCATCCTCAGTATTTACATCACTTAATCTAGCCAGATTGTATCACATTAAGCCCAAATTATTTATTTTTGTGGCTTCTCGTCATCATCGTCATGGCTAGGCTTCGCGAACGAAGATCCAGGAGGGCTCCATCCACGCTCCTCATCAGCGCCTTTTACAGGCACGCTGATAAAAAGAGGATAGCTTTCCTTGACTTTAAAAATGTCCCATGGAAAACAAGTTCAATCAAAGTTCACTCATGTCACAAACAGTCCAACTATTGCATTAGTGCAATGCCTAAAAGTTCATATAACGCTGAGTAAAAGTTTAAGCAGTTAACTTGATTCATGCTCCCTGCAACTGAAATTGCACTCCTACTTTTAATATCCCTATACTAGCACAAACCTAGCATCTGTGCCTGAATCAGCCTTGGAAGGAATGACAGATTGCAAGGGGAATAATATTGGTGAATGATATTCAGAATATATCAGATATGATATATCTGTAATATATATTACATATATGAGCAGAATGATATATTCTGAGTGGTAAATTATATCAGAATAGTATTTCTGAGTACATTTGGGCATTACACAGAAATACTGTCTAAAACTTCGCATGTAGTTCCAGGGAAGACAGCTTCTACGGTGTCTTAGAGAAAAAGATGTTTAGAAGTTTGTTCTTACTATTTCCAGTACTCTTGGAATTCCAGCAGCAGTTAAAGCCATGAGAATATCGCTGTAAATGAGTGAATGTAGAGATCTAAAAGGTTAGGTCCACGTCAGACTTTTGTTTAAAACGGAGGTTTGGCTTCCCGCCATGTGTTCAGGCAATAAATTGGCTGCAACAGTGCTGCTTCTATCATTCTGAGTAGCAGTATCCTAGCAGAGACAAAAGCAGGCAAAATAAGGTAAGCAAGAGTGGCAGATTACAGCAGGTTTTAAAATAGGATTCAATTTAAAATTATTTTATCAGACAATTTGTATAGATTCTAACAGTGATTTTTTCAGTTGATTTTTAAAATTTTCTTCTGAAATCCTTTCCATAGTCTAGTTTATTTAGAGTGTAGATTTTGTAAAGTCTGTCTGGTTTGAATAACCTCATTGTTTATTAGCCACAGGATGCCAGAAGTCCTTTTTATTCAATTATAACAAACTTGAAGGAGTTACTTGTGTTCTTTGGAAATTGGACTGTCAGCTGCAACCCAAAACACTCCACAAAAGCAGTTCTGATCCTTTAACAGTCTTAGAGATACCTTGTTCTGAAACTATCAGTATACTATGAGATAATATTTGCATTGTACCACTGTGTGAATGAACTAAAAATATTTAATTCAGTTTTCATGTACTGAATTTGATTTAGTTTTATGATCAGATGTGTCTGGAGGTTAAGTGGAAAAGAGAATGACGGCTAAAGACAAACTACATCACTAAGGGGGCAAGAGAAGCTACATAACAGATTTTCTTTGCTTCCTTGATATAAATGAATATATATATGGTCTATGTAGCAGGAAAAATTTTTAAACTCTCTGAGCTCCTAGGGTGATTTTGTTGCCACTAGCCACAAATGCGCTCAAGTGTATCTGATTTCAGCTGTTTAAAGAGCTATAACTTGAGTTTTCTGCTTCACTTGTACTTTGCTTTAACACAAGACAGATCCAAGTTTCCAAAACAAATAGTGTTTGACTAGGTCTGCAGCCAAGAACAGTGTCTGGCTCTCCCAGCCCCTTCAAGCAGCACATACCTTACAGAAGAGAGAAAAGAACTGAAGAAATGGGCATGAAAGACATTAAAATAAAGACATAGATATAGGGAGAGATACACAACATTAATATCTATGAGTAAGAATGAAGTAAGTAGGAGTAGCTGACACCTATTGTAAGAACATGGCATAGGAGAAAAGGCTTATTGAAATGGGAGTGTTTAGATGTCACTCAATCTTAAGAGAGACGTGAGAAAGTTCAAGATATGGAAGCTTTTGTTGTTTGCTATAGAGAGCTTTTTTGTGGTCTGGAGAGCTTAAAGAGCTGAAGTTCTGCCATAGGCTTTCCAATTTTCTGCTTGTTTAACAAACCAAATTACTTAACTACAGCCCTTCAGAACTTCAAGATTACCTGTCTTTTTCTCCAGAAAAAGTTACCTGAGAATTTACCCACTTCCTAAATATGCTCCTGAAAATTTCTTTGAACTTGCCTGCCCTCTTCAGGAATTCTTCTGGGTCTCACTTGCAAAAGAGTAATAATTAAGCAATTAGAAGCAATTCAATGTAAATTGACATTAGTAACTGGAGTATATGAAGGGCAAATCCAGCAGAAGAAAATTCCCTGACTGGTTCACTTGGTATAAATCAGAAACTGGGATCTTCAGAGCTTCTGATCAAATGTAGCCAAATTAAAACTGCACTTAATGTTTTCAGTAGGAAGGTTCTGTAAGGGATTAATTGTCTGGGTTTGAGCATCCTAGATCTAACAATATCTTGATGCTTTGTTAGTAGTGAACACTTAGTACCTGATGTCTCTGAGGATGCACAAGCTGATGTTCTGTCCACATACTTTGCAGAGCCTGATTCAGTTAGATGTCTGCAGCTAGGACAGTTAACTTCATGAGAGCGTGTAGAGTTGAGATTTCAGTTTCCTTTACCTTTAAAAGTTTTTCTGAAATGCAGTGATTTAAGCTGCATCCTCAGGATAGCGTATGAGCTGCATGGATGCTTCCTCAGTCAATGCAGTTCTCATTCTTAGACACCAGCCTCTCTTTAGGATATCTAGCAAGGGTAATGCTTAAATCATGTTATTCATCTAGTCCTCAAAAATGAAAGACTACTAATTTTTGTAAGCATAGTTACAAATACAACATCATGTGAAAAATGCAGAGCACACTGAAAAATTATTGAATTGTAAAAGAAACAATAATTTGAAAATGTGAATTGTTGTTAATGGTATGAAATCGATAATTTTTTCCTGGTCACTTGTGATATTCATTAATAATCCTGTTATACTCAAATTTCCAAACTCCAGTACTCATTCCTGAAGTAACATCTTCTGTAGCATGATTTAGGACTGCAATATGGCTGTACTTCTTAACTGAAAGTCAGATTATGTTGTGTTGAAGTTAGCATCATTTCCAGTCACTTACCATTGCTTGGAAAATTACTTAGCCTGTATTCAGAAGGACAAAAAAAGTATGATTTTCTAATCCGGCTAGCAAAGTGTAGAGAGCTTTCTATGTTTGAGATGCATAAATAAAGTCACATAAACTGCTTATGTTTTATTTAAGGGGAAATCTTTAAAAAAATATTCCTGAAACACAACTCTACCCATGACAACCTGCATCTTAGTGGAAGTGTAGCTAGATAANACCAGGGGCCACAGGAGACCCCAAGTGATTTTCAGACTGTGCCTGAGATAACAAATTTATCATCACAGGAAACACACCATTTTTGCCTTGCAAGAGAGAGGCTTGTGCCATGCAAGCAGTAAAACATTTATTGAGCTTTATCCTGTTTCCTCTAACAGCAATTTATCAAAAATATGCTCTTTGCATATCTTGTTTCTCAAATGAAATAGCAAGTGTTGTGACAAATTCTAACTCCTACTCTAGGAATGGGAAAGAGAGGCAACTCAGGCTATCAGAATTTCTCAAGTGCTTCTGCAATGCTGCTCCGCTCAGGCCGTGAAAAGCCATGTGAAGTGCCTTGCTGTGGAAAGCGGAGGCGATCTCTGCTAGGAACTGTGAGAACATCTTCTGAAAATTCAGGTAACTCTTTCCTGAATGACAGGTATGTTTGGAATCTTGGAAAGATGATTCCAAGGCAAGGCACAATCCAAACA
Organism: Bucco capensis; assembly: GCA_013396975.1. NCBI lineage: Eukaryota > Metazoa > Chordata > Aves > Piciformes > Bucconidae > Bucco > Bucco capensis. The sequence goes on along the minus strand of VWZO01018752.1, from coordinate 20,535 downwards.
AATTAAGTATGTGGAACAGCTTATCTATAATATAGTAAAAAAAAAACAACAACCAACCAAACCAAACCTGCAAGAACAAAACCATGAAAGCTGCCTTTAAAACAACCTGTACAGAAGCACTCATGGAAATAGCAACATTAGAATTTTAACACAACCAAATTCAGGCCAGTAATTCCTAAAACACATCTATACCTCCCTGGAAAAGAGAGAATGATGTAACAGGCCTTGCCAACTGTTTTATTTTGGGCACTGTACTTGTTCTTGCAATGCTAGTTAAAAGCAGAATTTCTTGAATATAGCTATTATAATATAATCTTTTCTTTAGAAGTTTGCTGTTTTCATTATTGTAGTTGTTGTCCTATGGCTTTCTAGAAAAACTCATCTTTTTTTCCAGAAGCCTGAAAGCCTTAGTTGCTAGGCCTTTGAAGAGAAGGCCTCTGCCCATGCATAGAACAGCTGTGCATGTGCTGGAAAATCTACCACAGGACCTGTCAGACCTGATATATCTGGAGGGTGTGACTTGGGCTGTCAGGGTATGCATCATTTGCCTCTTTTGTTGGCTGTATGCACAGAGTTTTTCCTTAGCCTAAACAGAGTGGATAAAAAAGCTTCTTGGAAACAACTATTTTTTTCAAAATGCCTGCTTAGGTACAGACGTTTCAGAGGAAGTACATTAACATAAATTGAGTAACAAAGGTCTTTCGTTAAGCCAAGCATTCCCAGAACATTATGTCATTGCTGGTGCATTTAGAATATCCTGCTGTTTTACTTGCATAATCATTTTGAAGAAGAAAGGACTGTTTATCTCACAGCATGCTCTGGAGGTCTGTGTGGTCTCAGAGATAACTTAACTGAATTTGAAAGAACAAAGTTATTCCAGAAAAAAAATATACAACCTAACATAATCAAGATTGTGCCTTATAATGTTACTCTCTAGGTGTCTGACACCTAGGTGACGGGACCAACATGCTTCTGATATACAGAACAGAACAGTTGTGCTCATTGCTGATAGGAAACAATTTCCCTTCTGACAGCTTTTAGTTACAAAGACCTGGGTTTTTCTTCAGTAAAAGATGTCAGGTTCCAAAGCAATTGTTGCTATTTTAAGTAGCTTTATCACAGAATCACAGAATGGTAGGGATTGGAAGGGACCTAGAAAGATCATCTAGTCCAATCCCCCTGCTAGAGCAGGATCACCTAGACGAGCTCAAACAGGAATGCATCCAGGCACCTCTTGAATGTCTCCAGAGAAGGAGATGCCACAGCCCTCCTGGGCAGCCTGTTCCAGTGCTCCATCACCCTTACTGTAAAAAAGTTTCTCCTCATCTTAATACTAAACCTCCTGTGATCCAACTTGCTCCCGTTCCCTCTTGTTCTAACATTGGATGATACTGAGAAGAGCCTGGCTCCCTCCTCTCAACACTTGCCTTTAACATATTTATAAATGTTAATGAGGTCCACTCTCAGTCTCCTCTTCTCCAGGATGAAGACACCCAGCTCTCTCAGCCTGTCCTCATAGGGCAGATGCTCAACTCCTTTAATAATTCTGGTGGCCCTGTGCTGGACCCTCTCCAGCAGCTCCCTATCCTTCTTGAGCTGGGGGACCCAGAACTGGACACAGTATTCCAGGTGGGGCCTCACCAGGGCAGAGTAGAGGGGGAGAATAACCTCTCTGGATCTGCTGGCCACACTCCTCTTACTGCATCCCAGGATGCCATTGGCACTCTTGGCCACAAGGGCACGTCGCTGGCTCATGATATTCCTCCTATCCACCAGGACTCCTAGATCTTTTTCCCCAGGGCTGTTCTCCAGCAGAGCAGTTCCTAGCCTGTACTGATACATGGGGTTGTTCTTTCCCAGATGGAATACCTTACACTTACCCTTGTTAAATTGCATTTTCTCCCTGACCATCTCTCTAGCCTGTCCAGGTCACGCTGGATGGCAGCACAGCTTTCTGGTGTGCCAGCCATTCCTCCAAGCTTGGTATCATCGTCAAACTTGCTGAGTGTACACTCTACCCCTTCATCCAGATCATTGATGAATATATTGAACAGTACTGGACCCAGCACTGACCCCTGGGGCACACCACTACTCACAGGCCTCCTCCAACTCTAACTCCAACTCCATCTCCAACTCACTCTGCTCCACCAACCACAACTCTCTGGGCTCTGTCAGAGCCCATCATTTATGTAGATGATTGTAGCTGATTTTTTATTATGGACTTTTACCATTTTTCTGTTGCTAGTAAAATTAATTACAACTCATTTTTATTAGTGTTTAGTCTGCGAGAAACACTGAAATGCTATATACTGACGGAAGATTCAAAAACAGTGCATTTTGACATAGACGAAGATGGTCATCATGAAATATCAACAAAGGATTCACAGTCTCATGAAGGTAGTGTGTTTTTTATAGTAAAACCCATCAACCATATGTGTAGTACTATAGGACAGTTTTTTAATGTACTGTTACATGTACTGTAGTTTTCAGGTTTGGGCTCCTTAATACAACAAAGAAGCTAAGGTGCTAGAGCACATCCAAAGAAAGGCAAAGAAGCTGCTGAAGGGTTTAAAGCACAAGTCCTGTGAAGAGCAGCTGAGGGAACTGAGGTTGTTTAGTCTGGAGAAAAGGAGGCTCTGGGGAATCTTAATCACTCTCAACTACCTGAAAGGAGGTTGTAGTGAGGGGGTTGTCGGTCTCTTCTCCCAAGTAACAAGCAATAGGACAATAACAAATAGCCCCAAGTTGCACCAGGGGAGGGTTAAATTGCATGTTAGGAGAGGTTTCTTCACCAGAAGGATTGTCAAGCACTGGAACACCTCTGCTCAGGGAAGTGGTTGAGTCACCCTCCCTGGAGGTATTTAAAAGACATGTAGATGCAGTGCTTAGGGACCTGGTTTAGTAGTGGACTTTGCAGGGTTAGGTTTATAATTAGACTTGATCTTTTCCAACATAAATGATTCTATTATTCTGTTTTATGTAGACTTAACTTTGTATTTACATCTTTATGAATATCAGTAGTGGTATAAAAAAAAGTCTTTTATTCCAGTGTACTGTAGGTATATAATATACTTAAATAATAAGAAAAATATTTTGTTCATTCCTGTTTGTGTTAATGGAAAGTCTAGATGCTTACCTATAAAGAGGGTGAAAGCAAAGATAATCCTCAGAGACAAAGACAAAAGAGAGAAAAATTGGAGAAAATTTTGGAATTTGGAAAGTATTTTTTTCCATGAAACTCTTCATGTTAATTATGCCAGCTTCATAAAAAGATATAGATGGCTTGTTTGATATATTTATAAACTAAATTATTTTTATTTTTATTCTATTAAATTGTGAATAGTGACAGCTGCACTGATAAAGGATGTAAATGTGCTTTATATCTTTTCGAGTATCTTCTACTTGGAGTAACTTGACAGAATTTTGAAGTAACTCATACAATTAGTATTGCTAATTTATGAACAGAACCAAAACCTGTATAGGTATACAACAGAAGTATTTTGTTAGTAGATTCATGGCGTGACAAACCTGCTGTAGAGATACTGATATTCCTAGAAAAAAAATTTAAAAAACGGAATGCTATGTGATATTCTTGTATATGTAAATGGAAGCACCACAGACATGTACTTATGATGACACACTTAAGACAGTATTATATGAGGAACTAGCTGTAAATGTGAATATTTGTGACCTTGACCTGAAGCTGGTGACGTCTTTCCCAGATAGCTGGCTATGTGATTCAGGCTAATGTTGGAAAAGCCAGAAACCCCCTGCTATTGCTACTTGTTACTTCCCAGCTTCAAACATTTCTTGTTAGGGTCCTCACATCTGCTGCCAAAGACTTTTGAGCTTCTATTTGATAGTATTTTAGGACTTACATTTCATTACTGACCTCTATTTTCTCAGCTGCCTGCTCTTTTGCAAAAGATAATTAATCGCAGAATCATTAAGATTGGAAGATCATCAAGTCCAACCATCTACCTATCACCACCATGCCACTACACTATATCCCTAAGTACCACATCCATACATTTCTGAAACACCTCCAGGAACGATGATTCTACCGACTTCCCTGGGCAGCTTGTTCCAATGCCTAACAACCCTTTCAGGGAAGAAATTTTTCCTAACATCCAATCTAACCTTTGCTGATGCAACCTGAGGCCATTTCATCTTGTACTATCACTCATCATGGCTAGGCTTCACAAGCGAAGATCCAGGGAGGGCTCTACCCGCCCGTTTTACAAGCACGCTGATGGCTGAAAAGGCCAATATGAGATAGACAAGAGCGGTTGCAAAAGGCACAGTAGAAGGACTCCTTAGGTGGTATATTATGCAAGACGCAATTCTTTCTACACTGTCTTTTCTCCTCAAGAGTGATCCTGCGTGCTTTCTCAAAAACATCAGCTGCATTAAAAATAGTGTGTCTCCAGACCTCCTGATTGGAGGCCAGAGTAGACCAGTTAAGTTGATCAATATGGCTAAGGCTGAGATGTTGTTTCACGGAGTCCTTGTATCTCCTTTTTGGGGCTCCTCTCTTGCAACAGCCAGTGGCAAGTTCACCATAAAGCATAATTTTAGGAAGCCGGTAGTTCTTCATCCTGGAGACGTGACCTGCCCAACGCAGCTGTGTTCTCAGCAACATGGCCTCAATACTTGAAACTGCTGCTTGTTCTAGAACAGACGTATTAGTCACATGATCTGACCAGTGGATGTTTAGGATTTTATGGAGACAGCGTTGACGGAAGCATTCTAAGAGTCGCAGGTGGTGGCGATAGATGACCCATGATTTGGAACCATATAAAAGAGTAGACAACACAATGGCTCTATAAACACTGATCTCTGTACTTTTCTTCAAGTATTTATTACGCTAAACCCTTTTATGAAATTTTCCAAAAAGCACTATATGCCTTTGCTAACCTATTGTCTATCTCTCCATCAATCTTACCATCCGAGGAGATGAGGCTACCTTGGTAATTAAACTGCTGGACTGATTTAAGTTCTGAATTGCCAATGATGATATGAGGATGATATTATCACTGGTAACCCTGTAAAAAGACATAACCCCATNAACTTCCTGAGGTGCAGGCTGATAGAGAACTTCTGTCTTCTTTAAGCTAACTTCCCGCCCAAAAAGCTCAGCAGCGGCTGCAAAACAGGACATTACACACTGCAGAGCTACTTCTGTATGGGTAACAAGGGCAGCGTCATCAGCATAAAGCAGCTCCCGGACAAGTATGGGCCTTAGTATGGGCCTTCAATTGCCTTAGTTTGATNTCACTCCAACATCCTTTCAGGTAGTTGTAGAGACAGATAAGATCTTGCCTGAGCTAAACAACCCCAGTCCCCTCAACCACCCCTTGTGATACATTTTTTATTAGAGTTCAGACTTCAGAAGTCTAATTGTACAGTCTTCAAGGGTTATATGTATTCAGAGATCTGCAGGAAAAGAAGTCTGATGCCTATTAATATTACATGCTCTTTCTTAGATTATATTTTAATATCAATTCTTCAGGTTGTTTGTGATGTTTTTAAATTTGAAGAATGTAACTATCTAATTCCACATATTTGTTTAATATCTTCTATTTTAGATATTGCATGGTTAAGCGTTTTCACAAGGAATGAACCAGCAGTCACTAAGACTCCTGCAGAAATAAAAGGTACCATTTTCTTTGTCAGGGTCAGATTTTGAAGAGATGTTTCAGAGTAAGAAGATAAGTTAGTAATGTTTTATACATAGGTTTGCCAATAGGAGTAACATACTATACCAGATTTTCATTTAGGTGAGGTTGCTGGACAAGTCAAAAATGAAAAAGCCCTTTTGCATTCTGTAAGAAAAAAAATCTTCAAAGTCATGAAATTTGCCTTAGCAAGTAATGAGTAATAATTTGGCCTGAAAACAAGTATATATGAGGCAAAAGAATGCATACAATCTTGAAAATCCAATTTTTAAAAAGGGAGTATACCCAATGCAAATACAGTAATGTTAATGGCAAGATTTTTAACCTAGAAAGCATGCAGAAAATAAAAGGGGAAAAAATCCTGTATTTTCCATAGTGACATTTATGTAGTCAGGCATGTTACATAAATGTGTATGTTACATGTATGTGTTAAGTACTAATATATATGCCTTTGTAGTACATGTATAAATGTATAACTGATTTTCCTTACATTAACTGTAAATATAGATTTAAAAGTATGTATGTATTGCAAATTTAAAGCACCATAAAGCCATAGGCTTCAAATAATTTACAGAAGACAATGATATCAAGAGTGATTATATTTGTTTCTATTCCTATGCCTATCAAAGTAAAGTGAATGTGAATGTTGTTTCTTTACGAAGTAGTTTCACCCATGCTTCATTTTACAAAGTAATACATAGTATTACTATGTAATAGTAATAGAACAGTATTCTGCTCTATGTAAAACAGATACCAAAAATTTGGTGATCCTCACACAGAGATCAAAGCTTAATGAATTTGTCCTATTGTGCAAGGGTAAGAAGCAGCTCTCTCTGCAGGTAAGAAGTTTATTTCCTTTGTAACTTGTGGATGCTCTTTCTTACTATAGGGCAATTTCCCCTACACCATTTCAAATTAATTTTCCTTTATGTACCACCTTCCACATTTCACAGTTTCTAACTACCTCCCTCTATTTTTTCAGGGTAAATATTTAAAGAAGATTATTGCAAAAATCATTCAGTAGCTAGTTAACTGCTGTCACTAGAAGACAGCTGGGAATGTTGGGTTCTAGATTCTGTGGAGGGAGATAAGGCTTCTTAACTGGACAACATGCAGGAGATGAAAGGGGAGGAAGAAGCAGGAATTCTGCCTTGGAAAGAGATGACCTTAAAAGGGGAATTATTTTCTCCTGATCAACCCAAATAACAAGATGAGGAATGTGATTAAAAGAAAACACAGCTGAAGGTGGTATGCTGTTTTAAACACCTACCATCTGTTAGAGCATTCTCATTTTCTCCAGTCTTGTGAAGGTTTGTTTACAGCAGAAAGAGCAAGCAAGGATAGTTTTTCCTACTGGAGGGTTACGGCATTTGCTAAGATCTGTCTGAGGAAGAAGGCTGTGTTGCAATTTATCCTCTAACAGAGGGCAAAGGTATAAGAACCTCTGTTTACAGAGGTTGTGTTGAGATAATGACCCTTCAATTAAGGCTGGCCACGCACAATGGTGTAAATCAGCAAATACTTCCTCAGATTAAGTCTTTGATGCTTTTGATTCATTTTTAATTTACAGATGACTTTCTGTAAAAACTATTTACTGAATTTATCTATGCAAATGTGTGTTACAAGACACATTAATTATATTTATAGCCTATTATCCCACTGAGATTTTCCATTCTGTCCTTGAAAGAGAAACTATTTTAAAATAATTTTTCTGGTTCCAAGATACCTTTTAATAATTTTTTTTTTATTTGTTCTACAAAATCAGAGAAAGACCTTAGTGTTGAGCTCTGATGGATCAAAATAGTCCATTTTAAAGTACCAGATTATACCAGATTTTCTTGGTGTAATTAAAAGCATTTCTTATCTGAAATAAGACATATTTAATGCCTCTCAGATATGTAAAAACTTGGAAAGATCATGGACCTTTGTTTTTTTAGCAGCATACAAATAATTTTCTTAATCTCAACAGGAATGCTACTATGGAAGATGACAGGGCCCCTTATCTGTGATAAATTTTCGTATTCTATTACAACATGGTTAAGTCCTGGCTGCATTGCAAAATAGAATCTAGGCATTAAACAGTTTGAAGGACTGTCTTCGGTATTTGATTTCAACACAATTAATTTTCCATTGCAAATGGTGAAAGAAGAATATATTCATTGAAGTGTTTCGAGAATCATCTTGGATAATTTGAATGTAATAATTAATGGAATTTACAAATAAAAAGCAAGTTTTCTTTAGAATTGCTACTACATTTGGTAGAATAAAAGAGCAAAATATGAAGATAAAATTACCAATCTGGGTGACTGTAAACACAGGTTATAAAAGCATCCTGTTCAGAGCCAGATTATCCTTCAGTGGGAAGATGCAACATGAGAACATGCAGCCATGATGATCCCAACTTCAAACAGGTACATAATCATAATCCAAGAAATAAAAAGGTGTTTTGAGAGAGTGTGAGGCAAAAACAGGTGTAAAAAAAGTGCTGTTAAATGCATCTTGCTGTTAGTGAGTCTTTCCTACTTCAGCCAATTTTTAGTATTTTACTCAGAAATTAGGAAAGTAAGAACTTTTTTATGCTTTTGACTTTACTTGAATGTGTAAGTACCTCCTTCAATCTGTAGACAAAGTATCTGGCTTTCAATTAAAGCATGAAAAACTATGTTTCCTGTATTATTATGCTTATACAAAATGCAGATACAAAGTAGTTTTCATCTGGTAGTAGTTCTTAGAGCAGGTCTAGAAAATCTGAATAGTGTATTAGCTAGATTACAGAAGTAATGATATTTTTAAGAAATAGTGACTCTATCAGTCAAAAATTTCTGGGAAGTAATAAATCCATTGAAATATAAGTAAGAAGAGTAATCATTCCCTGAAGTATTTACAGACTCAATAATGCATTAGCAGCTGATTATAAATCAGAAGTAATGCATTGTGTATAGAAATAAAAATAGCCAGGTGATTTCTTAACACATTTTTGTGATGAAAGCTTGATTTTGTTGGCTCTTCTCTGGATAGAAATGATAAAACATCATGAACACAGGAAAGAAACTACTTTTACAGTTGTTCTGTAGGATATCTTAGATATTCTAGATTTCATTTCTAGGGAACATGAAACACTGAGGAAATACAGCTAGTAATAGTATTTTCTACAGGGTTTTAGTCCAGTAGATTTACTATTAAGGAGGATTAAAAACATAATCTTTCCAATTTCAGAGAGCAAAATTAAAGATCTCTGGGATCAGGTAGCTTTCAAAACTTCGTAACAGCAAATGTGAAACACTGAAAACCTAAAATTCCCAGTCTAATATTTCCAACATCTCTCCTAAATCAGAAAGGAATTCTGGTAATTTGAAATTACAAAAAGTTTCTTGTTTGGAATAATTCTGAAATGGTCTTTTGGAGGTATGTATGACTGTATTGGTGGGGGTTGGTTGTTCGTTTTAAATAAGTAATTAATAAATCTCCTACATATTTGGCCTGGAAAATCCAAGTAGATCCTTCAGTATAAATTCCCACTGAGGTATTTACTTGCCACAAATATTCCTTAGATCAACACAGAAGGAGAAAACAAGGGAGCTTAAGAAATTTATAAGGCAACTTCTAGTCCCCTCCTTTTTGATGCAAACTATCACAGTTACATTGCATTCTTCTAAAATGCACCTCATAAGCTTTTTTATAGAAAAAGTTACATGTTTTTTCTGAGGAGCTGTTCATAGGGGAGTAATTAATGCCCTGATGATGGCAGGTTTTGGGGGAGAGCTGGAAAAAGAGCTGTAACAGTTGCCTGTAGAGACCTATTCCTAACTCCAGATTTTTAAACAGATAATGAAAACTAAATATTCATTCTGATAACCTATTCATTACCTATCAAGACAGCTAGTGATCTACTTATTGTGGTTTCTTGCCTGTACCTTCAAGTAGAAGATAAAAAAGTTACTCAGTTGTGTGAGGAGAGATCAGCAGCCTTCACTATAACCAGATCCTATTAGGTTAAGAGGCAAAATCATGGTCAAATCTGAATCATGAAATTCTTCATAGATCTGCTAGATTGAGTGTGCTGTTAAGGACATAAATTCCTATGTGATGAGTTAAGCCTCCACTGTGCTTAGAATGAAAAAATATGGGAGTAGTTGACTGATACAGAAAAATACATCTTGTGGCCAATGACAAAGCTATGTAGTGTTGCAATGTGACATTTCTGCCAGCTTTTAACGGTAAGTCTTGAAGACAGACATTTTCCTTTTCTTTTTGGAAGACTGCCAGTAGAATTCCCAGAAATATGAGAATCTGTGGAGTCTGCTGTTAGACCAGCAGGAAAAGTTGAATAGAGTATAAATTTCCATTTCTGTAACCAAGGCTTATGGAGACACAGTTCACAATATTTATTAAAAAAACTTTTATTAATTAGGCTGTATCATCTGTATTTATGACACATCCCCACCCTCAGATCTTTTCATATATCTATACTTAATCGTCTCAGCTCTTGCTACGTACCAGTAGCACTCCATTTTCCATCAGCTGCAAACCTGTTCTTCTTCCTTTCCCAGTTGGTAGGCATCCTAAATTCCTTCTTAACACATTTGCTTAAAAGATCACTGAAGTCAACAATTTTATCACTAGATCTGACTGCCCTTCTTCAAGTTTTTGTCCCTTGCTGAATAATGCAGAGTTGCTAGGTTATTATAACTAGACAGCATTTTCCTAAAACTTTGACTGGAATTTCCCAGCCTGGGTGGACTGAGATCTGAAGAGCTGCAATTATCAAAGCTCCATTAAGAGCTGCAAGAGTTTCATTCTAGGGTCCTTTCTACTCTGCTGAGTACTTAGATGAAGCTAAATAAGACAGAGACGGATTAAGTCAGATATTAGCTATGCAATCATGAAAGCTCTTATTGTAGGAATTACTCTTTACTTCAGTTTAAAAGTTCAAAAGGAAGAAAATGAAACTCCCACCAGGCAAAACCTGGTAAGTGAGGTCCACAGAACTATCTTGGTACAGAACTTTTGGCCTTGTCAGCAGTGACAAGTTTATGTTCACTGTGCTTGGCTGCTGGCGAGAGCCAACCCACCATAGATCTTTTTTGTGCCCAGCATGAAGTGTGAAACCGAACCTGAAAATTGGTTCTTTGTTCAAGGCACTGGCAAAGAAAATCAGATATATAACTGAAAACCAGTTATTTGTTTCTTGGAACTTGCAAATGATCTCTCAGGCATGCTTGTTGCCATAGGAGCTGTCCTCAGGGTAAACTTTATCTGGAAGCACAGTCAAGTGCCATATTCACCAGGTTTTCTCATCAGCCTTCTTAACAGGCCATAACATAAAATGATCTGTGTCACGATTTCTTGTGAGATACCATGTTCTTCAATTATCTGCTGCAACTTTCAAGCCCTAGCAGTGTTAGGATGTGCTTCTACTCCTAGTTCCTCTTTCTTTTCCCAGTCACATAATACCATTCCCTGAATCATCTTGCTGTAATGGCTTACCATTTAGTTTTCCATCCTTTCATGCAGATACTGCAGGTATTTTTAATTTTTGCATCTTGATCCGCTTTTGCAAGCAGCTAACTTTGGCTTCAAATTTATCAGATCTCATTGGAATTTCCCTTTGCTCTAGGGTGAATTTCTGCATTGTACACATTAATTCCTGTCCTTGTTTTCTTGCTTCTGCAGATTTTCTTTCTTCCTTTCTTTTTCTTGTTTTCTTTTTTTCTCTTTTCCCTGAAGTCACCAATTTCTCTTATTCATTTTCTATTTCCCTATTACATTTTTGAATCCCTGGAAGGTTTTTCTTTCCTAAAGACACATTGTCTTCAGCTTTCTTCTTACTATTTTTTTAAAACAGAATTTTTTTATTAAAGTTGCAGATACTCTGCTGTTACACTGGCTTGATCAGGACATAAAGCTGCTTCCCATTACAGCTTTGCTAATACAGGCATTGTAGCCTCAAGTTTTTTTCATGTACTCCACAGTAACTGCAGGATATTTTTTTCCCATCCTCTGTTGTCATATGGGCTGAAAGGACACATTCGTCTTTCCACAGAAATGTGGTTATTGCCAAAGCTGTTGCCTCCAGCATAGCTGTGACCCTCTAATATCCTCCTGATTTTTTCCAAGCATTCAGTTTCGTTTTAGAAGGTCTCCCTAAGCATTGTGCATATTTATAAATCACCAGACTAGTCAGATTTATAGAACTGTCTGGTGGGTAGGATGAGAGTGTTCAAACAGACCACTCAAAACAAAAGATGAAGTAATTTGATAGTGATATGATCACTTACCATCTTTCCCAGAAGATACACTTCGCTCCCTGGAAAGAGGCTGAGTTGGGAGAAACACAAATCTCAGCCTTTTGTTTAATATCATGGCTAGGCTTCGTGAACAAAGATCCAGGGAGGGCTCTACCCACCCTTTTTACAAGCACGCTGATGGCTGAAAAAGCCAATACGAGATAGATGAGACCGGTTGCAAAAGGCACAGTAGAAGGACTCCTTAGGTGGTATATTATGCAAGATGCAATTCTTTCTACACTGTCTTTTCTCCTCAAGAGTGATCCTGCGTGCTTTCTCAAAAACATCAGCTGCATTAAAAATAGTGTGCCTCCAGACCTCCTGATTGGAGGCCAGAGTAGACCAGTTAAGGTGATCAATATGGCCAAGGCTGAGATGTTGTTTCAGAAAGTCCTTGTATTTCCTCTTTGGGGCTCCTTTCTCACAATAGCCAGTGGCAAGTTCACCNAACAAGGGCAGCGTCATCAGCATAAAGCAGCTCCCGGACAAGTATGGGCCTTAGTATGGGCCTTCAATTGCCTTAGTTTGATTAGTCTTCCATCAGTATGATATCTAATGTAGATACCATCCTGGTCATCAAATTCTACCGTGGCCCTTTGGAGCATTATATTAAAAAGATTGTGAATGGAGTTGGTGCAAAAACGCAGCCTTGTTTCACATCATTAGTTATTAGAAAGGGCTCAGAAAGTGCATCACCATATTTGACTCGGCCATTCTGATTCTCATGTAATGAGATAACCATTTTAAGAAACTTGGGAGGACAACCTAAACATTCCAAAATCTGCCATAGACCATTTCTGCTCACAGTATCAAAAGCCTTGGTGAGATCAACAAAGGTTACATAGAGAGCTTTGCTCTGTTCCCTACATTTCTCTTGCAGCTGTCTGAGAACAAATATAATGTCTGTGGTACTCCTGTTGGCTCTCAAACCACATTGGCTTTCAGGTAAAGTTCCTTCTGCTATAGCGGGAATTAGTCTGTTCAAGAGTATTCTTGCCAGGATTTTACCAGCAATGGAAAGTAAAGTGATCCCACGGTAATTTGAACAACCTGATTTAATTCCTTTCTTCTTATACAAAGTGATGATGACTGCATCACGAAGGCTCATACTATTAGCAGCAGCTAACTATTTGGAGTCTTCTGAGTTACTCCCTCACTCAGTGCACATGCTCAGGAGCAGGGGTTCATACCCAGACTCCAGGGGTTTCCAGACATCTCTGGACAGTCACACAAACAGTCCCTCACTTTAGCAGGGATGTTTACATAGAATGCTCTGTAGTCTTGGGCAGGTTCAGCACCTCCTTGGCACCCTGAGTTTATCAGTTTTCTCAGATATAAGTGGCCTACTAGCCTCTAGGACTTAGGGTTTCAGATGTTACCTCTCAGCACGTACTCTTCCTCTCTCTGGCATGGTGTTTTCTGGTAACTATTTCTCCATCCTCACCCTGAGGTGCCTAGAAGCCCAAACACATCTACACTCAGAGAAGTGCCATTTCCACAATAGTCATTCCTGCAAAGATGGATCATTAAAAAAAAGTGTATTGGAAACTGGAGATGTACAGAAAAATCATAGATAATAGAACAGGTTTTTTTAAGCGTAATTGGTTCTGTAACATTCTAAAGTCCAAAAGAGGCTAAACAATGATGGATTGACATTCTGTTGCTAGTGGCAGTTGGCAGGGTAGGTTTGTAGTGAGAAAACAAGCAGATGAATATCCCAAATTATCCAAATAACAGGTATACTGCAAAGGAAAACTACTGGTGTTTTGTGAAGCAAAGGAATGCAGCTGTGAGTCTGGAAATAGTCCTTTGAGGAACACAGGCATTATTTCATTAACAGTCATCACAGAATCTGTGCCAAAATGATTATATGTTGTCAAAGATCTATCTGGAATTTGGTAAATATGTGTCACTAGAGAAAGAATTCAGGATTTAACAAGCCAGCAACACACATGAATTTTTGTTGCATGAAAACCTGCAAAAAGCCTTAAGAAATTAATGTGTGTTCTTTACTTTGTGTATTTTCTTAGCTGAGTGAAGATAATCACTTTTTCATCATGCATTACCAAGGAGATTCAGTGCAGTTCCAATGCTATGAAGATACAAGTTACTACCTGTGTGTGAATGACGACTCACTCGATATTCGCAAGCTGGAAAATAAAGAACACAATGAGGACAAAAATTTTTACTTCAGGGTGTCATATTTACAGGAAAACTAACCTGCCTACCTTTCAGTGGCCTGAGTTTCCATATAACTCCTACAATAAGCTAGCAGAAGAGAAAGAAGGTTGCGACCAGTTGATTTCCATTTTGGCTTAACTTCTTTAGTCACCATTTTGCATAAGTAAGATCCTTTATTTCTGTACTTTCAATAGGAAAAAAGAAAGGCTAAGTCTGAAACACAATTAATCAGTCTCTTTCTGCCTTACCTGCACAATTATGGTTTCTAGGGGATGAATTTTTCTGAAAGGGGATAAATACACATGGGGTATTTTGAAGAGAGTGGGAAATAAGGAAGCTTACATGAATGTGAAATAGAAAGCACAGCTAGTTCTCTATGTGGTAAAGCTTTTACTTTTTAAAAAACATCTCTTACGAGCTCACCTGAACTTGAGAAGAAAACACTTAGAAGTTATTAAATGCATATGTGCATGTCCTGACTGACTGACTGCTTTGGAAAAGCAATGGAAAAGGTGTCTCAGGTCTAACTGAGAACAAAGGAAGAGGCTGAAGGTTAGACAGAAGATGCCTCTGCCCCTTTAGCTCCAAGTTAGCCCATATACTCCTTTATGCAATCCCAGCATCTATCCAGCTTGGCAGCTGTCTATAAAAATGTATACGAACCATCAGATTCACAATGCGCAGGAAGAGGCAGGGAGACACATTGAGCTGATGGGGCATAACAGATGCCTTTGAATACCAGCAGAAAATAGTTCTGGCATATTGGCTTCCATCTCTGAATCACAGAAGGAAATGCAATTGTGTTCAGCTGCAAAGCAGAGGGCAGAACAGCAACTGAAAAATAATTAAATGTTCAAAATGACTGAATAAAATAAATAGTGGCTGCTTATGTGGGGTACACTGGAGTAGTAACAGTACCTGCCTTTCAGCAACAGCATCTGTCAGTGTGGAATGGAAGATGCTGACATTTTAAGCATCAATAGGCAATATCCTGCAAGGCAAAAAACATTTGAGATACAAGAGGCAACAAACCAAAACTGTCCATAGGACGACTAGGTGTTAAATTTTGAGTTCTCCAGTGCTGTGCATGGATTCCCACTGTGATTTAGTGACAATTTTCTTTCATGCAAGTAATTTGGGAATGTATAAAAATAAATAAATGATAGATGTCGTGCACCCATGCCAAGGGGTTGTCACTTAGTTGCAGTGGAACAACCTACAAGCTATGCAGCACTTGCAGGAATTGTTCTGTGTAAATACATACTTGAAGTAGGAATCCTAATGTAAGTCAGTCACACCAATGTACATTACAATAAGGCACTTTTTTTTCTTTCACCAAGAAATGTTGGACCTTGAGGTCCCTTGTAACCAGGTATTCTATGATTCTGATATAAACTATCTATAGCAGCCCAAACTTCTAAGTTTAGAGGGGAGTTTCACTGCTGAGTTTGTTGCATTCTTCAGATAATGAAAACCATTCTGTGACTGGCAATGCTGACTGAACAGAAGTGAGCACTGGAGTATTCCCTAAATAATACAACTTCTGGGTCTGTTAAGAGTTCAGGGAAGTCAGTGGATATCCAGGGCTAGGCTAGAATGGGAGGAGCTGCACTCATGACAGACAGCTGAACCAGCCAAGAGGGTGTTCTATACCATACTGCCATCATGCCCTCTGTATAAAGGGGGTGGGGCAGGGGTTGGCACACAGGTCAGAAAGTCTGCAATAGGTTCGGCTCAGTGAATTTTCACTTGTATCTCTTGCTGTGTATTTTTCTTCCATCAGTTTTCTTGTTGTTCTTGTCATTTCTCTGTTCTTGTTTTATTAAACATTTCCTTACCTCAATTGTCAAGATTTTTTTCCATTTCACCCCAGTTCTCCTTCCCATCTCACCAGGGTGTGAGCAGCTGTGTGGTGCCCAGCTGCAGCTTGGGCTAAAACCATGACAGTAGGAAGAAAAAACCCCAAACTCTAGATATTGACTTCAGCATATATTACAGTAGGATTAAATTATTTTTGCACTATCTATTACATTGCACAAGAAATAAATTCAGTTTTCAGGTGCAATAATGTCACTAACTAATACACTAACACTTGATAGTCATACTTATGTCATTTCTAATGTGGTCACCATACTACATTATAGAACATGTTGTGTAGATGGTAAGCTGCTGAAAGAATGACAACTTGCCATAAAGCTCATACAAAGCATACCAACAAAATCAGCATTGCTGCTGCCAGCAAAAAAAGCCACACTGACCTATGAATTTTTAATCTATTTTATAGTTAAATTACAGTTATACGAAGGAATTTGTGCATTTATAATCTACCTTAAAAATAAGGGGGGGGAGGGGGGGGTAGCATTTTAAGGGTCAAAAGCTTTTATGGAATGTAGCAGAGGTAATTTTGTGAAGTTTCAGATTTAGTATAAAAGGTAGTATCATGGTTTGACAAATTTTCTCACAAAATACAATAAATTCAGCCAACTTTGTAACTGTAAATGTACACAGAAAAACAAGTTAACAATTTCTGGATCCTAATCCTTCCTGGTTCTTATTTTGCTGTTACAAATACTTCAAACTGATATTTTCAAATTCCCACTAACCTGAGTTGCTCTTGAGTGGTTGATAAGTTTGGTTGTCCTATTTTGCAGTTTATTTTCATAACTGATACTTTCAATCTAACATTCTTTAACTTTTATTTAAGAGGCGTAATAATTTCTGAAATACTAATACAAATATTTTGCTTTTATTTTTTTTCTCTTCAAAAGCTGTGCCTTAAAGAAAATACCATTCATTGCAGAACAATTTAATGCAAGAATTCTTCATATATAACTTTCGATACTTTGACCATATATGTTAGAACAAAACTTGTGAGAAGAACATCAATAACTGTAAAGAATGTGATCCTTATGCTAGTTAATTTGACAAAAGCTGGCCAAAATACTGTATGTAATAGAGGGAATTATAGCTAATTATAGCTTCTTAGGAAGTCTGTGCTTATTTTTCACAAAATCAGAGCTCTTTTGACCATTGAGGAGGCAGTAGTCATTTTCAGTAAAAAAAAAATAAAAAAAATAAAAAATTCTAAAGACTGATAAAAGAATTACTACATTAAAGTGTGAGCTCAGAACAATTCTCACATGTTAACGTACGAGACTGGCAGCCAACGTTGCTATCCCAGAAATACGTGCCTTGTATACACTGTTACTTACCATGCTCATTGTGTGTAGACAAAAGAACCAGAAATTAGAAACAGAAATTGCTAGTCTAATGAATGCTTTCACAATCTAAACTCACAATCTAAACAAAATATAACCATCTAGCATTAGCACAATTGCAACAGTACTAAAACTTGTAAAGTAATCCGAATCACTCAGTTTCTATTAAGGACCTTCAGTAACATACATCAATAGACAAAACTTGTTTATGCCTCTTCCCTGGTGTGAAGTTCTCACAGTCTGAAATCAAGGGCCCTTTCTTCCTTTGATAGGATGATGTGATGAACTTGTCAATACATTAGGCATAATGGATAGCAAAGTGGATAGCACCCTTGAGCCTGCGCAATGGATTTTTTAGGTGAGACACAGCATGCGCAGAGCTGGACCCACCCTTTAATCCCAAGGTTCATCTGCCAGGGCTTAGCAAGCTTGGATGCTGGCAGCGAAGTCCTTAGGACGTAGGTTTAATTAGAGTGTCCTTCTCTTAGATGGAAGGCCTTACAGGGCTAAACGAGCTCCATCTGCCCGGGTTTGGAATCAGAGTTGTCCTTCTCCTAGGATGACTGCCAGAAGGCTAAAGAGCACATCCTACCCAAGGACATATATTATCTAACCTTGTGGTTTAGACCTGTCTGGCATGGGAAACCCTACTGAAGGCACGTGCCATCGCCAGCATAGCTCACAACCACATAAGGAAAAATAT
>VWZO01018751.1:13784-24619 GCA_013396975.1 Bucco capensis | reverse complement strand
GAGGCCTCACCTCGAGTACTGTGTTCAGTTCTGGGCCCCTCACTTCCAGAAACATATTGAGGTGCTGGAGCAGGTCCAGAGGAGAGCAATGAGACTGGTGAAAGGGCTGGAGGGAAAGTCGTATGAGGAGAGGCTTAGGGAGCTGGGGATGTTCAGCTTGGAGAAGAGGAGACTCAGGGGGACCTTATTGCTCTCTACAGCTACCTGAAAGGAAGTTGTAGTCAGGTAGGGGTAGGGCTCTTCTCCCTGGAAACTAGTGACAGGACAAGAGGGCATGGCCTGAAACTACAACAAGGGAGGTTTAGGCTGGACATTAGGAAGCACTTCCTCACGCAGAGGGTGATTGGGCACTGGAATGGACTGCCCAGGGAGGTGGTGGAGTCACCATCCCTGGAGGTGTTTAAGAAGAGATTGGAAGTGGCACTTAGTGGCATGGTTTAGCTGATGCCATATTGTAGGGTCATAGGCTGAACTTGATGATCCTGGGGAACGTTTTCCAGCCTTGGTGATTCTGTGATAAGCCAGATCTAGAGGTCTGTGAATAATATTGTATTGTGAGAGACTTCCACCTTTTCTTTTGTGGCAGACAGAAAGTGTGTGTCATTGCAGAAGGTAAGCCTTTAAATTAAGTTTGCCAAGTACATATTTAAAGTTTGGGATCAAACCAGATGTGCTTCAGAAAATTGAATATTTAGGGGTCTTTTTTACACACTTCTATTAAGGGATTAGGAAACATTGTCATCATTAAAACAGTCAAGGAAACATGTATTAATCTGTCAAAAAGCATTGCAGCCACAGGTAAATCCAATATTGCTCTGCCCCTGATTCTGCTTTCCTATACCTGAGGGGGATGACAAGCAATGAAAGAGTCACTGAGACAGCTGTTGTGAGAGGGTGAAATCATAGGCTGGTATTTTATATTTAAAAAGAGCTTAGACAAGAACATGCTGGTAATCATGTCCTTCAGTCATCCTTAACACTCAGGTGGGACAGGCACCTTTGGACTTTCCTGCTGATCCTTTGGGTTTGTGATGGCTCTAGTGATGTACGCACAGACATGAGTCACATTAGCTGAAAATTGGGACCTAGACTTGTGAAACAACTTTTGCTGCAAGCAAAGATTCCGGGAGAATTATGTCTATAAAATATTTTTCCTAGTCTTTGTAACATAATGTTTGTAAATAAAACTCGATTAATTAGAATCATAGAATGGCCAGGGTGGAAGGGACCTTAAAGATAATCTAGTTCCATCTAGCCTTGCTTTTCACTACTGCTCCTGGTAATAATGTCTTTTAAAGAAGAGGATATAAAGGGTGTAGTAATTGACTTAACTGACTTGCACCTTTGTGCTTCTTAACATCATGTTTGTAAAAACCTCTTTAATATATCTTTCATGAGACACAGAGGTTTAGAAGGTTGTAGGGAAAATTCTAGGTTCTACATGGAAGAAGAAAAGCCCCAGTGGCGTCTACACAGTGAAACTGGAATGTGGAGGCTGTTATACTGGATTATGTTCATCATCTGTCTAGTCTAACATTCCACGTCTGAGAGCCGTCAGTTCCAGATGCTTCTGATGAAAATGTAAGAAACTTGCAGACAAGCGATTGTCTGATACTTTTGCTTAATCTCTGGAGAGTGTGTTTTAATACCTCTTCTAAAATGCTTGTCTTAAATGTTTTGAAACTTTATATAAGCATCTAGACCTTTCTGAAAGTGGTTATATTTTGTATTTTAGGGTCTGTCTATGGGAATTTACACCATGGTTTTAATCCCATGTTGTCTGAAAAATCTTTTTCCACTACCATTCCGATCACTCAATTTCATACAAACCTTCTTGTGAGGGAAGATAAAGAACAGAAGCTCTTTACATAATTTCTTCCTATAAGCCAGTGTTCCATGTACATTTTCAGGTGCCCTGCTTTTTGTCACCACTGTGAGACAAAAGCTGTGAACCTTAAAGCTAGAAGAGAAAAAAAGATATTCAGTAGGGGAAAATTGCTCATATTTTTACTGAGTTGAACTATTCAATGCACATAGACAAATATTTAAGTATTCTTCTGGAATAGAGCTTAAATCAGGAAAAATGAGTTTCAAAAAGTGAGTCTTGGCTTGGTAGCAGTCTTAAAATAATACAAATTTGGCTTGGATTTTTTTTCGTTTGATAAACTAACAATACAGTAAACTTCTTGTTTATTGAAACATGATATCAAAAACAATGGTTTTTTTGGCTTTGCTTCTTATATCAAAAATTCCAAAGAAATAGATTTTGAAGAGGAGAAGACTTACTGAAGACCAGGATGTTGGGTGTTTCATTAAAAAGAATGTTACAATTGGGTATTTTACATTTGTTTCAGAATAAAAAGTATAGGTGGGGAAGCCAAAATCGGTGCATGTATTGTTTCTATGCATGGACATTGCTTAACCTGCCTTACACAGATATACATCAAAGAATGGGCAGAGTGAAGAGATAATGAGATGTGTGTGAAAGATTTTTATGTAGTAAAAGTGTTCTTGATATACTTGCATATTATTTCTAGAGCATTGAGATATTTAAAACACAACTGTTTGATTAGTTGCCACTGCCACATACAGTTAAATTACCATACGTACTACTTCTTGGCTTGGGAATGTTTTTTTATTGTTCATGGGGAGGAAGGGAGGTTGAGGATTTTTATTTTTGGGAGGATGTCTTTGCAGTGAATAGAATAACAAAGAAATTAGGAGAAGTAACAAAACAACAGCAGTCAACAAGATAGAACTGAATAACTAAAAACTTAGATGCCAGTATCTTTTTCTGCCATGTTTCATAAAATCACGTGAACTACTGTAAACTGCACTTACAGTGATTGTGCAAACATCTCAGTAAAACCCAAGCTGTTTAGACCGGATCTACAGACGTTCTGGCAGTCAAACTCTCAAATTTCTTTGTTAACACTCTGGTGAATAGTAAGATTCATTTGAAAGATACACACTCCAATATCGCACTGGCTGTGCCAGGGGTCCCCAGGAATGATGGTGAAGCTATCCTGGCAGACGCTTACACTGCTCCTAGAAACAGAAAAGTTAGATCCCTGAAGATGCTGTCCAAACAATGACATTTGAAGTCTGATAAATGAATTATACTTCTGGAGGTCTGTATTTGGTTTCTCCATGTTGTTTGTACTAGTGTGAAATAAAATTCAACACATTTACATTACCTGCGTTCCAGCTTAGGCTGCACTTGACCAAACGTAGCTTAGCTTTCATCCAAGTAATGGGTTCTTCCAGGGAATGAAACCATATTTGTTGTCCATGCTGTAGTGGCCCATGCATTATTCAGTAATGCTCTTGTAAGCTTATGAGAAATGTAGATCAAGAAAAAAAGTGTCCTGACTTTGCTGTTTAAAAACCATCTCTGTCCCACTAATAAAGCAAAAGTAAAAAAAAAAAAGTGCATTTACTTCATAATTGTTCCCTCAATCTATGGGTATATTAAATAAGATTTGGCTTCTGGAATAATTTTATTAAAAAAATGGAAGGGTTTCCAATATGGTACATAGTGCTTTATTGGGGTATGAAGAATATTTAAATGAAATGAGCAGTTAACTTCATTATTACAGGCCCTGGAAAGGATATTTAAACTGTTTTGGCATGTCCAGATGCTCATTTTAGTATCATAGTGTTTCCAGACATTACTCAATCCACCTGACATTGGAAAAGTAGGATTTGTCACTAGTTCCTGATATAATGTGTTTTCATGCTGAATTCAGAAAATCCCAGCTCTGTTGATGTTGAGCATTTTCTTCTGCAGCCCAATTTATGCTAGTAGACTCTACTTAAGAGAGAATGTGCAACCTGATACAAATGAGAGAGGTTAGGATTTGAGCCATAATGAGATCCCTCCATCAGTAATTTCTAACCACTCTGTCACAAGGTTAACTGTATTATTCCAGATATTTACAGTTCTGACTTTGGTAAGAATCAATTTCCCATGCTGGTTTATGGGAATTCATTAGAGGTTATTAGTGAGTAATGATTACGTTCCTGCTATCCTGCAAAACTGCACAAGTGTACTCTTTTAACAAAAGGTATTTAAAGTGATTTACATCAGATCCCTTGAAGGTAACTTTCGATTTTCTGGAAGTTAGATCTTGTCTTTGTATGGAAAAGGTTTCCTTAGGTGTGTTATAGAGTCACAGAGTGACTGAGGCTGGCAGGAACTTCCAGGGATTTTCTTAGACCCAAGACTCCCTGCTTGTGCAGAGTTAGCCTGAGCAGGCTGCCTGGAGCCTCCTCCAGGTGGATTTTGGTATTCCCAAGATTGAAACATCATGGCCTTTCTGTGAAACATGCCAGTGTTTGATTACCTTTATGGTAAAATTGCTTTTTTTGTTTGCTTGTGTTTTGGGGGGTTAGTTTGTTGGATTGATTGATTGTTTTTTAATTTTTTGGTGGAATTTCCTGCATTTCAGTTTGCATCCATTGCTTCTTGACCTTGTCATGGGGCATCTCTGAGTTTCATCTCCTTTAATTCCTCACCTCAGGTGTTTATATACATTGCTAAACCCCTCTGACCCATCAAGTATCCAGGCTTTTTGTCACGCGTCGTGCTCTCAAGATCCAGCTCTTCACATGGACCATCTCATGGTTGCTGTGGCCAAGGCTGCTGCTGACCTTCACATTCTCAACTAGCTCTTCCTTCCTGTAAGTATGAGGTTCAGCAAAGCATCTCCATCCATTGGCATCTCCATCACCTGTACCAGGAGTTTGACATCAGCACACTTTAGGAACTTCCTGGATTGATTGTGCCTCAATGCATTACTCCTTTGATTATTATTGGATTGAGGACAATAGCCTGCAGACAAGAGGCTTCTTCCAGTTTACTAAAGAATGTCTAATATGCTTCCTCATGACCAGGTGGTCCATAGCAAACATCCACTACAACATTGTCCATGTTGGTTTACTCTCTAGTTGCAATTTATGAACTCTCTGCTGGTAATTGTGTCATCACTTCTCTACCCTGTCATTCCTGTTTAAAGCCCTCTGCTGCAGGTTGGTTTGCCTGTATTATGTAATTTGTAGGTTAAAAAAAAGCCAAAAGCCTCTTAATGTTGCAGTCATAGTTTCGAAGTGTTATTAGGTTTAGGTAAGTCTTTGATTTCCTTTTAACACCTAAGAAAAAAACTCCAGACTAATTTATATTTATTTACACTCCTTTGGGTCTATTATACGCATTTCTTAAGTGAAGGTGCATATATAAAAAAAAATGTTCCTATAAAAATGACTTAATCAACAAAAAATGTATAGGTCCCTCTGACATGGTTCATTTGGATTATTATATTGACTAGCCCTTTTGGTGTAAAACCCTAGTGCTTAGATTTTACCTCAGTTTTGGTGCTGAAGAAAACACTAAGAGAATGTGCAGACCTATGTAGGAAGAGGTATAGGATTTCCCTCAAAAAAATATCTTAATGTGAAAATGATTTATGCCTTGCCTCCGTTCAACATGTGATTTTGGACTTCTTCAGACACAGAATTTTACAAAATCTGTTTCCTACCATCACACAGAATACTTTATTTCCTCTTTTTGTTCTCTGAATTAACAGACTTTAGAGTCACAAACACTGTAATAAATTTATCTATCTAAGGCACTGACTTTCTTATTCTCCTCTCTTTCTGGAACAACATGTTGAAGGGGCGTTCTTAAGTATTTCACTTTTCATGGCTTGAAAAAGTCCCTTCTGGTTTAATCTTCTTAATCTTAATTTACTTTTGCAACTCATTCCTGCTAAGGCAAAGAAAAGATCTCTTCCCTCTCCAAAAATGAAAGTAATTTTTTTTTTTTTTTTTTTTTTTTTTAAACAGAAAATCAAAACAACCATGCTCTACGGTCTGGCCCTGGCTACCATAAACCATTTGCTATGCTGCTGGAGGATTGAGACCCATGCACACTGCTCCAGTGGAGGGATAAGTGTGTGTCAATAACACCAGCAACAGCAAAAAAACCTCAGGTGACATGCTTCTGGAGACTGCTGTTTCTCCATGATGTGGGGTAATGTTACCTGGCTTGTTACAGGGCATCTACATGATGTGCTGGAAGTCACACTTCACCCTCTTTAATATGAATTTGGGTCTGGCTGCTACACACTGCGCCTAGATGAGCTTTCAGTCTCAAACAAGGGGGTTCAGAGCCACCCCTGCAAGGACATGGTGGGGAAGGAGGACTACATGAAGCAGTCTCTTGGGAATGGCAAAATGATTACAAATGTGTGGGGAGGCTGATTGATGTTCTTTTAATTTGACTTTTGTTACTGCAACTTCTTTTACTGTGCAACCTCCTGCCTGATCTCTGCAGTTGTGGTGGTAGGGAGGGCTTCAGGTGATGTACGGTGTGATGCTGAAACGAAGGGGAGGTCTTGCTTAACCAACGTGATCTCTTTCTATGACTATGTGACTAGCCTTTTGGATGGGGGGAAGTCTGTGGATGTTGTCTATTTGGACTTTGATAAGGCTTTTGATACACTCTTCCACAGCATTCTCCTGGAGAAACTCGTGAATCATGGTATAGACAAATGTACTCTTCACTGGGTTAAAAACTGGCTAGCTGGCCATTCCCAGAGAGTTGTGATTAATGGAGTGAAATCTAGGTGGCAGCCAGTCACCAGTGGTGTCCCTCAGGGGTCAGGTTTGGGGCCACTCTTGTTTGGCATCTTTAATGATAACCTGGATATGGAGATTGAGAGCACCCTCAGTATGTTTGCAGACAACACCAAATTGTATGGGAGTGTTGATCTGCTGGAGGGCAGGGAGACTCTACAGAGGGACTTGGACAGGTTGGATTGATGGGCCGAGGCCAGTTGTATGAGGTTCAATAAGGCCAAGTGCCATGTCCTGCACTTGGATCACAACAACCCCAGGCAATGCTACAGGCTTGGGGATGAGTGGCTGGAAAGCTGCCCAGCAGAGAGGGACCTGGGGGTGCTGGCGGGCAGCCGGCTGAATATGAGCCAACAGTATGCCCAGCTGGCCAAGAAGGCCGGCAGGGTCCTGGCTTGTATCAGGAACAGTGTGGTCAGCAGGAGAAGGGAGGTTATCGTGCCCTTGTACTTCGCACTTGTGAGACGCCATTTGGAGTACTGCGTTCAGTTCTGGGCCCCTCATTGTAGGAAGGACACTGAGATGCTGGAGTGTGCCTGGAGGAGAGCTACCAAGCTTGTGAGGGGTTTAGAGAACAAGTCATATGAGAAGAGGCTGAAGGAGCTGGGCATGTTTAATTTGGAGAAGAGAAGGCTGAGGAGGGACCTCATTGACCTCTACAACTACCTGAAAGGAGGTTGTAGAGAGGTGGGTGTTGGCCTCTTCTCCTTAGTAACTAATGACAGAACCAGAGGGAATGGTATGAAGTTGCGGCAAGAGGGGTTTAGATTGGATATTAGAAAGAAATTCTTTGGAGAAAGAGTGATGAGGCACTGGAACAGCCTTCCCAGGGAGGTGGTTGAGTCACCATCCCTGGAGGTATTTAAGAAACATGTAGATATGGTGGTAGGACATGCTCTAGTGGCAGGCATTGAGGGCAGGTCTTTTTGTGTTTTTTTTTAATTATTTGGCTGGACTCAGTGATCTGAGAGGTCCTTTCCAACCACGAATATTCTGTTTTTCTGTGATTCTCTGATTCAATTCCAATGAAGGACCATCCTGTCTCCCATGCCAGCCATTACTTTTCCTTTCCGGGAACAGGGTTCCCTCCAGTTCTGAAGGCCATAAATATCAGGAGGCCTTGGTGCCTGTGGTAGGAGTAGCTCTGAGACTACACTGAATTACAGTGCCTCAAGGAGGGACAAGAGCCCCAGGACCATGAACAATATTGCCCTGATGACTTTACATCCCCGTACATCTTTGTGTTCAACATCTTTAAGGCTTGAGGCCTGTAACTATACACGCTAAATACCCTCTGCTGTTCATCCTGCGTCTTTCCTGTTTGTAGTGTCTGTTCCCACTCAACCGAAATTAATCTTCTCAGCAGCAGGAACCTGAACGACTATCACTGTGAGAGCAGTTAAGACACACAGTTGCCTTTGGTAGAGTAAACGCCTGAGAGGCATGATTAAGCAGAAGGCAGCTAAATGGCAGATATTTATATATATGCACATATGCACATATATATATACTGTCCCTCTCTAATTTCTTGACACATGGAGGGCAGCTACACGCGCAGCACACTTTGTGTTGTACATCAACTTCAAATATAGCCCAAATCAGCCATGGAAATGGCAGCAATTACAGTAAGATGAAACCAAACAAACTACCTCAATTTAATAGTTTCAGTGGTAGGAAAAAAAATCCCACATCACGCAGCTGCAGGAGCTGATAGGAAGAAAAGCCTCAAGGCAGCTTATGCTTTCCTGGCTGTCATCAGCTAGCAGCTCAAATACTTGATAAAATGAATAGTCAGTGTTTGAACTGATGGAATTGACCTTGAAACATGCTGGGGAGGGTGAAATTTCACAGTGTCACACTGTGTCAGCTTTTCACACTGCACTGAGACCTGGAAATTGTGCTTTGAAGACATTTACATGATAAATGTTTGTACTATAGAGTGGCATTAATGCAGGATGAAAATAAAGGCTGTAGTCACCACATAGCCAAAATATAGGGAGAGATATATATATATATCTGTAACTAGAGAAGGAGCTCTGTAGACGACAACTGCAGTTTAAGTAGATGTGCATTGCAAGTTGTCTTTCTCCTGAGGCCTACATTTATTACACAGATAGTAAAACAAGCTAGTTAGAAGGAGGAGGAAAGGTCTTCAGTGGGCAACTGAGTAAAGGTATTCAAGTTTGCTTCTTAGTAGTGCATTAATAGCACAGGGAGTAAGGTTCTTCCTTCCTTCTTCCTCTCCCAGAAGTGATATCAGAGACCTGCCTGGCGTGGTGATGGTGGGTAGGAGCTGGTGACTTCCATCTCCACTTGCCTCCTTGCTCATGCTGCTGGGTGCTTTGGCAGAAAAGGTGGGCAGGTATCACTGACTGCTCTTGAGATGTTGTCTGCGGTTCCAGCTGTGGGCAGTAAGCCTGGGAGGAGCCCAGGGATGCCTTTGTGCAAGGCTGAAAGGAGGGAGCTGATTAGATTTCCAGACTCCCCCTGCATCTGCTGCAGCCATCAAGCCTGTGAGAAACCTGGCAGAACTGTGCTCACCTTCTGCCAAGATTTGAAATTGTATTCCTGAGTTGCTTTGGTCCTTTTTTGCTGGCCTAGTCACCCTCCAAAACTCAATTTTTAGAGACAAATAAACCTAAACCCACTGTGCAGATGTTTCAGCCATGACCGTTAGCATACAACAGAGACTTTGTAGAACTGCAGAGGCGTAAAGAGGCAAAAGAAATGAGGTACTGGCTTGGGGAAGGGCTTTTGTCACATTCCTCTGCTCTCTTCCCCAGGACTGCTGAATTTTAATCAAAATATCACCTCTTGGGAAATTTGGAACATGGATGGGTTTTATGCTAAGAGATCATCACTCACTTTTCCCTCTTCCTTGAGGTTTGGAAACATCTTTAGAGAGCAGCTCAGAAGTATGGTATGGAATGAAGCCAATAGCTGTGGAGATCATCTATTTTGAATCAGAGCAGGTAAAGAAAAGCCAGTGAACCTCTTCTATATGCATTGCTAATGGCCTATTATTCTGCCATGTTGTGCTTTACAACGCTTTATGCAGCCACATCAAAGGCATCTAATGTTAACAGATAAATATAGCCAAGTTTGTAGGGTACTCTGCACGCAATCTGCAGGGTCATGGACACAGATGCCAACTGTGTGCGCTGCTACCTGTTTTACCCCTCTGTGACTTCGGGTGTTTTACTCCTCAGGCAGAAAGGGAACATGAACCTTACATTTACCATGAGGCTGACAAACTGGTAAACATTTATGAAGGTACATTGAAGCAGCCGGTGCAGTATGAAGTTCACACTTCTGCTTTAAACACCTGGCCAGTCTGTCTAGACCATACATTTAGAAGGAGAGAAAAGTGTTCTTCCTCAGGGCTAGCAAGGAATGATGAACAGTGAAAGCAGCAGAGTTCTGTACCAGTACTGGGAGACATTGTTTTCCAGCAACATGGACTAGGCAAGTTTCTTTTTCCCTTTCTGTTCTCACTGAAGATACACTCTGTCGTTATCAAAATGCTTCCTATATTTACCTAGTGTACACTAAGGGTCTGTCATGTGGAGCAGGAAGAGTGAGAAATTGATAACCTCTTTAAACCTCCAAACTGTAGCACAAGTTGCTGCACCAGTGGAAAGCCATATTGCTCCACTTCTCCACGTCCAGCCTGACGAGCCTTGGCTGGGTTAAAAATACAGGCTGTACTCTGGGCTGTATTGAGACAGACCACAGAATCACAGAATCATCTGGGTTGGAAGTGACCTCTGGAGGTCATCTAGTCCAACCCCCCTGCAGTGGGCAGGGACATCCCCGACTAGATCAGCTTGCCCAGAGCCCTGTCAAGCCTCGCCTTGAATGCCTCCAGGGATGGGGCCCCAACCACCTCCCTGGGCAACCTGTTCCAGTGTTCCACAACCCTCGTGGTGAGGAACTTTTTCCTAATATCAAGTCTCAATCTACTCATCTCTAATTTAAAACCATTGCCCCTTGTCCTTTCACTATAGGCCTTTGTAGATAGGTCCTCTCCAGCCTTCTTGTAAGTTCCTTTTAGGTACTGGAAAGTCACTAGTAGGTCTCCCTGAAGTCTTCTCTTCTCCAGGCTGAACAATCCCAGCTCCCTCAGCCTGTCCTTGTAGGAGAGGTGTTCCAGCCCCCTGATCATTTTTGTGGCCCTCCTCTGGACCTGCTCCATCAGA
>VWZO01018751.1:0-13645 GCA_013396975.1 Bucco capensis | reverse complement strand
CCATCAAATCCATAGTTCTCTAACTTGGCCAGTAGAATGTTGTGGAAGACCATGTCAAAGGTCTTGCAGAAGTCCAGATAGATCACATCCACAGGTTGTCCCTTGTCCACTGAGGTAGTCACAGTATCATAGAAAGACACTAGGTTTGTCAGACAGGATCTACCCTTAGTGAAGCCATGCTGACTGTCTCTGATCACCTCCCACTCCTCCATGGGACTTATCAGACCTTCTAGGAGAATCTGCTCCATGATTTTCCCAGGCACAGAGGTGAGGCTAACAGGTCGGTAGTTCCCAGGGTCCTCCTTTACAGCCTTTTTGAAAATGGGTGTAACATGCCCCTTCTTCCAGTCACTAGGGACTTCACCTGACTGCCAGGACTTCTCAAATGTTATTGAGAGTGGCTTGGTGATGACATCAGCCAATTCTTTTAGGACTCTGGGGTGCATATCATTGGGTCCCATAGACTTATGTATGTTTATGTTCCTCAGGAGGTCATGAACACCGCCCTCTTTTAAGCAGGATCATCTTCACTTTGCCAGCAATTATGGTGATTTATTTGATGAAGACCACAGATTCTTCGAAAATGAGATGTGCCTGCACTTGCCAAACCTTCTGCTGTTCAGTTAGACTGCAGTGAGGTTTCTTCACTGTGGTCACAAATGACCTGATTTACAGGGAGGCTCTGAACTGACCAGTCTGCATAGCTGGTCTGCCTGGTAATTTTAAAGGACTGAAAAACCATTTGAAAAATGAAATGAGGAATAGGCACAAGTGAAATTCCCCTGGGTTGCCTTAATGGCTGTTTCACCTCTGTATGGCTGCCCTTGACTTTCTCTGTCGAAGAGAAGGCAATGTGTTTAGAGAATTGCAAATGGATAAGAAAACAGAAATCCATAATTCCTTCACTTTCTTANGTTTTCGCACTCTCACTGGCTTCATACACAGCACGCCGCTGCTGATTGTCTCTCTTGAATGATGTCTCGGGGTCACGGCTCTTGACCACCTCCCGTCTGGAGACGCGCAGCTGTGGGCTTTCATTTTCTGCCGGCAGATTCTGCAGATTCTTCAGTGGGCGAAGAAGGGGGGAAAAAGAAGTCTAGCCACTGACTCTTCTTAAAGAGATAATGTCCAAAATTCAAAAGGGAATATGATGTACAGAAGATCCTTAATGTCTCTTTTTTTCTTCAGTTTTAAATCATCCCATGAAATAAGCCCATCTGTTCAAAAACAGCAATTCTCTACTGTAAGGGAGCTCATTCATTCTGCATCTGATAGGCAAAAGTTATAAAACAAAAAGTCCCAGAACAAATCTCCCCCTCCTCCTCCCAAAGTTTGTAATACACAAATAGAGCAGAAGGATGCAAAATGTGTTTACAGTGGACAAGTGTAAAAAAAGCAGCATCTCTCTTCTTGGTCTAGCTTCCTTATCCAGAGGAATAAGGCTTCAGATACTTTTTCAGAGATATGCTGTGCCCAAGGAGGCTGGGGTAGCTGAACACTGGTTATCTTAGTGATGCACTAAGCCTGAAATATATAAAAAAAATAGATGTATTCTTTGGAAAACCAACAAAAATATATATGCTCATCTTCCTTTCTGGTAAAAAGAGACAAGTAATTTCAAGCAGTTCTTCAAAAATGCTGTTTTTCTCTGTAAAATATAATGTTGCAGTTCTGATGAAAAGTAACCATGAAAACAAAGTGTTACCAGAATGCTGTTTTTGTGAGTGAAAGCCTGTTGCTTGCTTTACTAAAATCTCATGTTTTCACAGAAATTGTGAACTTGGCAGGTCTTCTCATGAAGTAAATATTTACTTTTGTTTCCACAAACTGTCAGCACTGCTTTGGGCCTAACTCTTACCTGGGTATTAGTTCATTTTTATTATCTTGGTCAATTCCAAAATCTAAGAAATAACCACCATTTAAAATTAAATCTGGTAATGAAAATAAATTATATGTCCAGGCAGAGCATGCTAGTCTTCAACACTGATTTACTACTAGGCTCATAAGTCTGTCATTAAGCCTCTGGGAGTATACACAGGCATCTAAATATTTCTTCCCATTCCAAAGAATAGGATAAGGCACTGATTTTAAGTGTCCAGATTCATCAATGCAGACTTTGTTAGACCATCAGTCACATGAAGCAATCTACAGCAAAAGAAATGTGTCTGGAAAACACTCCTGGAATAAGCATGCTGTTTCTGTGATTTGTGGTGACAGGGGTTATATCAGATGCAAAGACATGGAAGCCACAAATATGCTGAGATCAACTACAGGTTTAGTGAATTTTAACAGAAATAACTGTTATCCTCAAACTCCTATCAGCAGCAAATCACCTGGACTTTTCTGGTTATTACCTTCAATGCTTGTAATTCTCCTGGCAAAACATTTAGCTAGCCAGTGAAAAGGCAGAAATGATAAAATGTGATTTAGGTGATGGGGTCTCCACATGAACAGCAAGAAGGTAGCAGATTAAACTAATATTTTCCAAATAGCTTGAAGCATGAACATATTTCTGCCAAAGCATTTGGTACATACTTGCTAGCAATATATTCAAGGAAAGGTAGAATTGATTTGCAAGTAATTTGCTAAGGAAAATAAAAAGCCTAAACAACACTTTTATAATGTAATTTAGGAACTTATTGATGAACATAAGCATCTAGTGGGAGACGTATGCCTGTGTGCTTTTGAAAAATCCAAAAGGTTTTCCAATTTACAACTTTAGATTGCTAAATACCTTTAAACTTAATTTCAAAACAAGTACACATTTGTGACAAAGAACTTGACCCTGCTAAGTGTAATAGCCGCGTATTTCTTGCCTGGCTGTACAGGTGTGGGCTGCAATGTGACACACGTTGTGCAGCAGATAGGTTCATACCCCTACAATTACAGACACACTACAGTAAATGACTAAAAATGGTTTGCCAGAAAAAAAATAATCAGTCTCTCCAAACAGCACTGGGCATATGAATTGAAGGGGGAATCGGTATCCCTTTATACCTTGTAGTATTGCATAGGAAAAACAGGGCTATATAGTAGGGGGGGAAACCAAAACCACTAGGGGAAAGCATTTGTATATATATATATATATATATATATATATAAAGAAGGAGAAAATAAAAAGAGAGATTTCTGTTTTGACAGGAGAAAACTTAGGAAGGAAATAGATTCAGTTGTACAGATGTGCTCAAAACCTGAAAGGCTGCAAGGAGATAATCACTAGAAGAATGAGTGTTTTCCTTCAGCAGGCAGAGCCTGAACACCCAGTGAAACAAAGTAGTCTCTCCTACAGAAAATTCAATCTAGTCTGTTTTCTAGATGTCAGTGTTAAAATGTTGTCCACAAAAAGAAGGAACACTTCAAGAACATAATTTCCAAAATAAATCCTACATAATTCTTAACAGGAGTTGTCTGCACACAGAAATGGTTATTGGATGATGTGTATCCTGATTATTTCAGCATTGCTTCAGATAGTCTTTGGCATGCAGTTAGGGTACCCCAAATGATGCCATTTAAAATAAAAATGAATGCCTATAAAGACTTTTATATCTCTGCTGATGGGACTATCACAGAGAAGCAAACCAACACAAAAAGATCCAAACATTTGCTTTCTCTGACAGGTAACCCTTTAAACAGCAGTTTCTTTCAGAAAGGTGCTTATGTAAGATGGATTTCAGATTAAGATGTTTATGGTAGATCACATACAATTTTCTAGCCTCCTTTTTTTTCGGGGTGGGTGGGTTTATTTTGTCAGGTTTTGTTGCTTTGTTTGTTTTGGGGGGTTCTTGTGTATGTGTTTTTTTAATTTATTTTATGTTTATTTTTTTACTTATAAGAAACCATTCTGATGCCGCAAATTCTGGAAAATAGGTACTTTGCACAAAATTAATGGAGAAAGACAGAGTTACCTTTAATTGGAATTCCACACCTTCAATATCTTGTACACGGATGCGCACACCTTGCCCCCCAAGTCCATCATTTTTATAACAATGTCCATCCAATCCCATTGTGCCACTTGTCTCAGTCCTACCCCAAACCTCCCTCTGGCACACGCCTTTCAGAAACTGGGTTGGGGGTCCGAAGACCCTCTTTTACTTCATCCTCTTCTGCCTCATGACACATACTTTCCCTTGGAGACCTGCCAGAGTTCTCTATGTGAAGGTCCGTCTGCAGTGTTTATGTCTTCCTTGCGCCAGGCCTATCTTGAAAAGAAGATTAAGCTACTAATGAGGGAGTAGGCTAAAATGTATAAATGTTAGGCTATTACACAGAAATCCTAAATCTACAGTACTAATACTAAAACTACAATAACTGCTAAAATTTACAGAATTAAAAAGACCAAGATCAAAAAACTCTGAGACATCACTTCTGCAGCAGAAAATGAGTTTTTCCACAATAAACATCCCTGAAGTGTTTGTCCTTGTCCTCATGAAGTCTACAAACGCCATCTGGGCTGAATGAGGCACTGCTTACTCTCACTTAGAGCCAGTATTGTCCAGTGTGATCGATAAGGCTGTGGCTTGGAGGCTCATTTGCCGTACACTAACATCTGGAATTCATTCCCAGCCAGAGCGGACTGTGAATGCACCAGGAAGGCAGGATACTGTAATGTTGCTCCTGTCTCAGCCATAGCTTCCTCCAATGGACAGATAAAGAGAGCACTACTGTGAATGAAAGTGTTTATGTGATTATGTGACCACAGGTATGTGCTCTTTTGCCACTGATTTCTTGTGTGCTCTGCAGATAGTGAATAGCGACATTGCAGGGACAGGGCAGAGACTGAGCAGCGTGCGAGGGCAGTGTGAAAACCATCAGTTCCTTTTCTCATTTGTTGCAGCAACGTTATCTGTTTTCACTATGGCTTTCTGCTTGGACAACAACTATGACCTAGAGCATGTTTACAAGAAGAAGTGTTAGCTAACTGTCTAGCCAAGTGAAGTTATTTTGTAAACATTTTTGTTTTCCAGTTACTTTTTTAATAAGAACAGCATCTCAACTCACCAAACTGTGTGAAGTTATTACACCAATTTAGAATCCACACATCATTAGAAGCAAATGCCAACGTTCACAAAAATATGTGTTTTTCCCTGTCCTTTCCTGTCCTCCTGGGTCCAAGCAGTTGTTATAGTATATGTAAAAATTGCCCGAGGTATCCATCTTTTCCCCCTTCACCCCCCCGACCGTTAATGTATTTATTTGTAAACTTGGTGAGTGGTAGCCCTTCCCATCGGCTGAACTGCGTGGGTAGGAGTGGAGCCAGCAAGTCAGCAGGGTGACCTGCACCCCCACCTGGTGGTCCCTGCCTGGTGTGCGGCTGTGCAGACCTGCTGGGTGGTCCCCGCCCAGCGTGGAGACACGTGGGCTGTAGCAGAGTGGAGACGCCAGCAGGGTTGGCCCAGGCAGGAAGCAGGTGCACATCCGACCAGCGTCCGGACAGCAACACAGACCCCACAGCAGCGTGCAGTAAACAGCGGCAAACCCCGGCAAGCAGCGGCAAGCCCCAGAGCAGCAGCAGCCTGCAGCACCTGCAAGTCCCCCCGGAGGAGTGAACCGGCATCACAGCAGTGAAGTGACTACAGCACGCCAGGAGGGGAGGAGCATTCGCAGCGAGGACTGGCGCGAAACCGTGGTGCTTCTGGGAAGAAGGAGGTGGGACCTACTCCACATTCTTCTTTGCAGAAACATGCGGAGCGGCCGGACCACCTTTCCATCTCCTCACCATCACCATCTAGTACCTGGGCTTCCATCACTTTTCACCTCATATGCCACCTCATCTTGACCAGACTGAACCTTAGCAGGTTTTACTGCGAGTGAGGGGGGGCGGCCGGTGGTGTGAGGGGGTTGGGAACCGGGAGGGTGTGTAACACCCTGTGTTTTTCCACTGTTATATATATATATATTTCTATGTTAAATAGTTATTCTTTATAACTCAGTCTCAGTGTTCAGTGATTTCTTTCCTCTTTGGAAGGGGGAGGCTCTAAAGGGGCTTCCGAGTTTGTCCTCCCAAACCAGGACAGCAGTAAACACAGGAAATACACGGTTGAAAGCAGGACTGGAAACAAAGTTACCCAGCAGGTTTTAAGGGCTGCAATTTGTAGCCCTTATGATTAAGGTTCATCTCTCTTGTGACCACAGCCCCTGAACATATCACCATCTTCAACATCCTTGTCCCCTCAAATATCCTGCAGGAACTCCTTGGAGCTAGAGTCAGGGCCTAACCCCTCACCAGCATTGGGGTGTCTCTGGGGTAATCTTAGTATGGGAAAAGAAACCCAGTACCTACTGCTATTAATATGGATGCTTTGCACAAAGAGATTAGATGCCTCATACCAGGTACCTGGAGCATACCTGGAGGCTTGAGCCATAGATGTACACTAGAGCTTGTGCAATAACATCAGTGCACTGCAAGACTACACAATTCAGCTGCAAATGAAATGCATGAAATGCATCCCAAAAAACATAATACTGGACAAAGGAGTGAGAGGGACTAGCTGGAGTCATTGCAAGGAGCTTAGAAATTTCCCTGGCTTATAAAGCTTTTAAATGCTCACTCATTAAAAAACCCTGAAAATTACCCTGAAATAAATGTCTGCATATTCTATTAGCTTTTTAAATAATTACAGGGTTGTGTTGTTGGCTGGGTTTTGTTTGTTTGTTTTTTTACATGCAGTAATATGGTGATTTCTTTTGGTTAACTAGTTAACTGTTTATTGGTATTTCCACAAGAAGTGTCTGGGTTATAATAGGTTGAATGACATGTTGATGGTTTGAAACACAGAAGTTGAAATGTACATGTGTATACCTGCTAGAAGCCATGTGACAAAAAAATTAAAATATATCTCTGATCTAAGTATTTACCTTTCAGCATTATCTAATTTCATTTTTCTTTTCTAATCAGAGAAAGAATGGAAAGGTAGTTGTAGACTGAAACTGATCCAGAATCTGTTTTGTCAGCCATTAAACAGATCATTATTCCAGATTCATTGTTTTTTATTCCTTCTGAACTTACATTATACATGAGTAATAGAAAAATAATTTTCTTCCTCCAAAAAACACTCTGGCATGAGACTCTCATAAACTTCCTAAAGTGTGCATGAGCAATAACAGTTAACAGCTATTACAGGAAATATTTAAACATTTTATAAATTCTGTAAACAATTTCACTTGCAATTGAAATAGGAAAATAATTTCTAATGTTCTGCTTTTATTAGCAATGGAAAAATCAAAGGTATAAATCAAAATATGTCTCACTATGATGTGTTTACATATGCTGCAATTTTAGATATTTACTTCAGCCACTTTGCTTATTAGGATAAGAATTTTATGACAGGTTTTTGAACTAAATTCCTATAGTCCTTAGTTTACCAATGTTAAGAGCCTAGATAAACCTGTCTAGTATTGGTTTAAAGGAAAGATTTTTTTTCTCTGTTAAAGCAAAAGTTTCTATGTGTTGCTTCTGATGCTTCGTCCCAGAAGAAAGTAAGATTGACACAAGCTTACACATATAATCTATGGATGTGCTTGTATTTTCAGATGCTGATCAACAAAAATTATTGAAAATTATTGGCTGAGGTACTCAATGCTTTCTTTGTCTCAGTCTTCAATAGTCAGATTAGTTATCTCCAGGGTACTCTCCCCCCTGAGCTAGAAGACAGGGATTGGGAGCACTGTGAAGCCCCCTGTCACAAGCTAGTTAGGGACTGGTTTGCGGGTTCATTTGTTTACTCGGTACAGAATTAAGACTCAAATGGAATCAAGTGCCGAATAGTTTATTTGCCCAAAAATAACTACGCAGGGGTAAAAGAAGGAAGGAGAGAAGGAAAAGGAGAGGAGATTATCCAGCAGTCGAGGAGGAGGGTGTGGAGATGAAAATGCAAAAAAAAGCAAGCAAGCAAGCAAGCAGAGAGACATGCGGGACAAACAGTCGCGCAGCCTGGCAGGGGGATCCCTCATGGACGGGTAGCTGGCTGGTGTCTGGCAGGTTTGCTGCCTGGTCGATGGTAGATGGCTGGTCTGGGCAGGTTGCTGGCAGCAGGCAGGTGGATGACCAGTAGATGGTAGATGGCAAGTTCCCCAATAGAGGCTTCTTCTTTTATGGGGCTGTCCCATACATTCTGGGAATTACCCCACATGTTCCATGAATTACCCCACCCACCACCAGGCACT
Source organism: Bucco capensis (assembly GCA_013396975.1). NCBI lineage: Eukaryota > Metazoa > Chordata > Aves > Piciformes > Bucconidae > Bucco > Bucco capensis. The sequence continues at coordinate 5,482 of VWZO01018751.1, read as the reverse complement.
GGTGTGCCTGCCCAGTACCATCTCTCGGGGGTCCTTTTGGGGGTCTTTGGGCATCTTCAGGGGTCTTCTGCCCCCTGTCAGTCAAAACCCAGGGTCTGGGNTGGCTGGTCTGGGCAGGTTGCTGGCAGCAGGCAGGTGGATGACCAGTAGATGGTAGATGGCAAGTTCCCCAATAGAGGCTTCTTCTTTTATGGGGCTGTCCCATACATTCTGGGAATTACCCCACATGTTCCATGAATTACCCCACCCACCACCAGGCACTGGTGTGCCTGCCCAGTACCATCTCTCGGGGGTCCTTTTGGGGGTCTTTGGGCATCTTCAGGGGTCTTCTGCCCCCTGTCAGTCAAAACCCAGGGTCTGGGTGCATGCGTAGATGTTTGGGGTTCATACTTTGGAAAACATGCTGGGTCACTGCCAGTGTCCTGTAGAGATAAGGCCCTGCCCAGAGGCCCTAGTTGTTAACAAAGATCACAGGCTGGGGTCTTTCCTTATCACAATGTTCACAGCGAGGGTCCTTGTTTATCTGATGGTTTGTGGTTTTGGGTGTTATCTGCCATTCTGCAACCATGATGAGCCAAAAATTGGGCTCTGTGCCTCACATCCCCTTAATCTAGGAAGAAGTGGTTGGAGACCTGCTGCTCTAGTCAGACAGTAACAAGTCCATGGGGCCAGATGGAATCCATCTGAGTATACTGAGGGAGCTGGCAAAGGTGCTCACCAAGCTACTCATTTGTCAGCAGCCCTGGTTACCTGGAGAGTCTGATGACTGTCCAATCAGATGGCTGGTGAGTTGCAAATGTGATGCCCATCTACAAAAAGTGTTGGAAGGATGATCCAGGGAACTAGAGGCTTGTCAGCCTGACCTCTGTGCCAAGGAAGGTTATGGAACAGATCATTTTGAGGGCGATCACACATCAAGTCCAGGGGATCAGGAACAGTCAGCATGGGTTCATGACAGGCAGGTCCTGTTTATCTAACCTGATCTCATTCTGTGATAAGTAACTCTCCTGGTTTAGGCTGGAGCAGAATTAATTCTGCTAAGACGGTATTGCTTCTAGCCAGGGTCCCTTTAAAAGTGACTGTATTCCTCTGAAAGCTGGCAGCATGTTTTCAAAAACATTATCAGCTTCTAATAGCTTAAGCCTGAATGTTTGGGTTACAGCCTGAGAACTGGAATGTAAACTTTTCTGTGGCTTTACTGAGAAGTCAGGGGGTGTGCAGGGTGAGAGCATACACGTACAGGGAAGAAACAGGTAAGGCAGGTGACCCCAAACTGACCAACTGAGTATTCCATTTCATACACGTCATGCTCTGTATAAGTTTAGGGGCCTGTCCCCTCTTCTCTCTCTCTTCTTTGCCTCCCTTGCAGCCCTGCTTNTGGGGCTGGCTCTGTTCAATGTCTTTATCAATGATCTGGATGAGGGCATCAAGTGCACCCTCAGTAAGTTTGCAGACAACACCAGATAGGAGGGAGAGTTGATCTGCTTGAGGGTAGGTAGGCACTGCAGAGGGACCTGGATAGGCTGGGTTAGTGGGCTGAGGCCAATGGGATGAGAGAAGAACCTGGGGGTGCTGGGCGATAGTCAACTGAACATGAGCAAGCAGTGTGCCCAGGTGGCCATGAAAGCCAACAGTATCTTGGCCTGTATCAAAAATAGTGTGACCAGTAGGATGAGAGAAGTGGTCAACGCCCTGTACTCAGCACTTGTGAGACCGCACCTAGAGTACTGTGTTCAGTTTTGGACCCCTCAGTACAAGAAGGACATAGAGGCATTAGGGTGTGTCCAGACAAGGGCAACAAGGTGAGTGGTGGGTGTGGAGAATAAGACTGATTAGAAGCAGCTAAGGGAACTGGGGTTGTTTAGTCTGGAGAAGAGGAAGCTCAGGGGAGACTTTATTGCTCTTTACAACTACGTGAAAGATAGTTGTAGCGAGTTGGAGGTAGGTCTCTTCTCGAGGGTTAACAATGAGAGGACAAGGGGAAATGCCCTCAAGTTGCACTAGGAGAGGTAAACCTGTAAGGAGGATCCTGTAAGGATGTAAGGAGGAATTGCTTCACTGAAATTGTTGTTAGGTCTTGGAACAGGCTGACCAGGGAGGTGGTGGAGTGGGATATTCATATTCATAAATGTATATATGTATAGATGTTCTACTAAGGGACACGGTTTAGTGGTATGTGAGAGGTATGGTTGGAGTTGATGATTTTAGAGGTCTCTTCCAACCTTAAAGATTCTGTGATTCTGAGTTATAAAAACTTATGTCTAAAATCATATGCTAAACTTGCTTTATTTAAATCATTTCAGTAATTCAATAAAAGATTTCATAACCTATGATTTATATTTTTGACCAGTTAAAGGACTTTTAGGTCTAAGTTGTTAAATCAGTTGTTGAAGTAGTTCTCCAAGCTTTTATCTAGAATAGCCAGCAGGCAAGAAGTTTAACTTCAGTTTTTCAATATTTCAGAAGATTGGAATGTATTTTTAGCCTAAAGCATGTTTATTTAAAGCCCACTAGAAATAAAGTCAGTAAAAATGTGCTAATGTAATTCACTAAATTCAAAGACTACATCTTGAATCCAGCATGGAAACTGTGGCTTGGTGCCTTGAAGATACTCCTGTAATATTCCTACTTTTTTAGAAAGAGGTGTTCTAACACTCAAACTATTAAGAAAAAAAAAAGGATGACTATGGGAGAGTAAGTGAAAAAGAAAATGAATTTCAGGCACTGGAACAGACTGCCCAGGGAAGTGGGTGATTCACTATCCCTGGAAGTATTTAAAAGTTGTATAAATGTGACACTTAGGGACATTGTTTTGTGGTGGAGTTGGCAGTATTAGGTTTGTGGTTAGACTTCATGGTCTCAAAGGTCTTCTCCAACCTAAATGACTCTGATTCTATAATTCACAGGATTTGGAATTTGCTGGAAAATCAGAATCAAAAAAGATGAGAGAGTAAGAAAGTGGCATCAGAATGCCCAATTAAAAGCTTTGTTTGTTTGCATCATGGCAATATGTGTGTATGCAGTGATTTTCTCATGGATTTGCTTGTAGTCTCAGTATTTTACAAGACAGCAGATTATTTGAACTAGGGTTGGAAGAGCCTTACTTGAGCTTATTTGACCTACGCAGTGAAGGATTGTCCTGAGAAATAGTATGTGACTACAATATAAGTGAAAAGGTTATTGGTCTTGTTCTCTGCTGCACCTTTTCTTTTTGCTAGTATGGACAAGCCCTTGAAAGTCAGCAGCCACCTCATTATATTTCATAAACCACCTTTCCAGTCTGTTTGTCTATTTTCAGATATTCTGTATAATGTACACAACACTAGCTGATGTTTAGGGCAGAAACAAAAGCATAGTTTGTTGTCTGAAGCCAAGTAATTTTAAAGCTACTGTTGATGAGGCTGCCAAGCTACCTGTGCTCAAAAAAGACTTAAGGGAGTGTTAATACCGAACTCTCAAGCAAAAATAGCTTGTATGACAAAGATATTACCTCTAATACATTGAATAAGCAGAGAATTAATATTAAAATAATATTGTTTGAGGTCTTTGGTTTACGGAATCACATACTTTCACTGCCATAATTCCCCCTTCAAGTATACAACAAAAACACCACAAAGGTATTATGGAATTAAAATTAATTTGTATTTTTCAGATTTAGTATAAAGCCAAGAAATTTCTCTACTGTAGCTTTGAGTGGGTACAGGTTATAGAAAGTGCACCAGGAATAAGGAAATGTTGTGAATTCTGTTACTTCATCTTCATGCTGAATATTTGTCTTTGTATCTGAGTTACCTGAATCCTCTTTTAACTGATTCCACTGTGAAGTGAAAGCCATCATTAAAAGACAGGTATTCAAATTCTTCAACAAAGCAGCATGACCAGTTATGATCAACCAAGGTAAGGGAGGATGGATCTATCTGGTGTTACTGCAGTACATTGCTTTGTCAGTTATATACTGAGGTAGTGGTTGCAGGCTAAGCTAAGTCCCAAGGATGGGTAAATGTCTTAGGCACCTGAGCAAGAAGCAATATATTCTGTATTTCCCTGAGTTTTAATATGCCAGCCTCAGCACCTATTTCTCACCAGCATTTCCAGCACAGTGACTAAGTTGAGTAGTGTGCTTGAAAATGATTAGATCCTTCTAACTCTGTCTTTTTTATTTTTTTTAGAAATCAGGAAGAAGTTTGCTTTTCTTCATGTGCAGGTTTGGGAACATATGAAGATGTTACAGTTGTCACATCAAAGATAAGCATCTGAGCTGCAGAAGTTTTTTAAAGCAACTGAAACATTTCACAGGGAAATGTGTATCTATAGTAATGTAAATTCTATGCAAATATGTATATTACACACTATAGAAAAAAAAAATTGGCTGAATCTTTCAAGATCTGCTCTGACCCTTACAAGTATATAGTGATTGCTATTATTTGCAAACCCTTCCTGACTTTGTGAAAAGGAGAAGGAAATAGTTCTGCTCACTAAAGGAGTTACCCAAATCTTCCATGCTTATTATTCACATACTGCTACTTGCCAATCTTTACAATTGCCACTTGGAGCAATTTTTGTGGATGAGGTTTTCCCTGGCTGACAACACAATTTCTGTGATTAATACTGCTAGGAGCCCCACTCCAGCCCTGGAGTAGGCTGTCCCTATTCCATTCAGTGTTAGTGTGCTTGCTTTAGCAGGTTCAATTTTGCCAGCACTTGGCTGGTAGCAGCTGATGTTTTGCCTGCAGAAGTCTGAACTTTTGCTAACAATGCTGGAGCCTGCCTCGTGTTTGCACTGACTGGAAATTTCCATGCTGTAGATAGACCTTTACAGGCCCCAAGCAGATGCAGCTCATAACTGTAGCTGCAGTTGATGCTGATCTGGCTTGTAGCTGGCAAGGAGGATATTAAAATCCCATAAAGTTGCTATCAAATTAGGAAATACTGTACAGTGTGCTTTTGTTTCTTTTAAGGATGAAGAAACCAGATGAGAGAGGACTTAAGCTCCCTCTGTGCATATATGCAGAGTGGAAAGAAATTACATTTAACTGCACCCTTGATGATAGGAGTTGATATTTGACTATATTTAATCATTTACAGAAAAGACATTTGCACTTTACAAGACCTGCTCTTACTCAAGAGCTTCAAGGGGCTAGTGAAAAAAAAAAAGATGTGGTCAGGAATTTAGTCCTTCTCTCTCCCTCCCTGACAAAACCTGTGTTTTCATGACTTTTGGAGTTCCACAGGGAAAACAAAACAAAACGTATTCTCTACTGTGTTCAAAACTTTACAGCTATTCCAATAATGTCATGGCACTACAGGTGGAAGCAAGTGGCCAAGAAAGAAAACAGGTCTTGCAGGTATGAGAGCATATCCTGTCAGCTTTGGGATACCCCATCAGCAGGGCTCATCTTCAGCCAGCCATGGAGGAAAGGTCTTGCTCACTTCCCAGGTTTAACTCTGAATAGCAGCTGTATTGGGTTTGGCTGAGATGGAG
>VWZO01018746.1:45941-65432 GCA_013396975.1 Bucco capensis | reverse complement strand
GAGAGAGAGATCCTACTCCAGACACATCTGCTCAGATGCAGGGTTCAGCTTGTTGCACTTGTGGAGGGAAATCTGTGCAAACAAACAGTTCTTGAGGAGGTGAACAGAGCAGAGAGGCTGAAGGAGCTGAACAATGGGGCAGTTCATTCACTCCATCTCTGCCAAGGCCATTCAGCAGGCAAGCACCTCTTGAGCAGCCACGTGAACCACCAAGACTCAACTCAGCTCTTTGGCCATGCCCTGGCCAGGAATTGGTAAGAAGAGCTCCAAGGACAAGGAGGAAACCTTCTCATTTCCACCTTTGATGGGTTTTTGTGGGGATGGGAGAGAGTTGCTGAGCTCCTCCTTGAGATGGGATGCTTGCAAAGTCACTGTGTCCTGAAGCACAGAATCAGGAAGGTTGGAAGAGACCTCTGTGCTCATCAACCTGTCACCCCCCTACCACTCACCCATGGCCCTAAGGAGCACACCTAGATGTTTCTCCAACCCCTCCAGGGTTGGTGACTCCAGCACCTCCCTGGGCAGCCTGGGCCAAGACTTAACAACCCTTTCCAGTAGGAATTTCTCTTTATATCTAATCTAAACCTCCCCTGGTGCAACTTGAGGCCACAGGGATAAGAAGGAACAAGGCAAGTGGCAGGAAAGGAGAACAGATGCACAGACAGACAGGGAACATCCCACATCCCTTTGGCTTGCTAGGTTGGAAGCTGCTCCTGCACACCCCAAGCTCCCATGGGAACAACCTCCCTGATAGGTCCCCCACCAGCCTGCCATGATCAAGTGGAGATTTTGGGGACCACACATTAACCAACCTCACCTCTTTGTCCTCAGCAGTGGTCCCCATCCCCCTGGATGCCAGGATCCATCAGGATTTCCAGGCATCTGTATGCAAATGGCAGGCTGCCTGCATTGGGAGAGACACTTTGTTCTGAGCATTCCCTGGCACAGCTGCTCTGCTTCCCAGAACTTCCCTGGCCATCTGCAGCATGGGACAACAAGTGAAACACTGCTCAGTGTTTAAGGAAAGACTCCCAGAGCTTCCCATCCCATGTATACAGCCCTGAAAGGTCTTGCATAGGGATAGGGAAAGCTCAAAGCTGCTTTTATAATGCATCAGAGGTGATCTGTGGGGAAGCAGGAGGACAAAGCCAAGTTTAGGAGATCCAAGCTAGAGCATCTTCTGGATTGATGTGGTTCCTCATGTCCAGCTCAGTGCCAAACAATCTGCTCCCAGGCTGGAAGACAAATTCTTGCAGCTGAGATTTGGTTGTAGCTCTTTGGTTATTTTCCAGCCCAAAAGACACAAAGCACAGCTCCTGCTGCTCCCAAACATGGGAGCTTTGGTTTTTTTCTTCTGCATCTCAGCCAAAACTCTCCTCCTCCTGCCTGTGAGTTCCCAACAGTCTCTGCAAACAAGGAAAGCTGAAACACCCCGAGAGGGCATTTTTCCATCTACCAAGACAGGAGCCCTAGAAATCTCTGCTGCTGCTGCCATGAGGTGTTAAGGATAACACTGGAAGTGCTGCCCCTGAGGAGTCACAGGGGATGGTTTTCCCATGGGATGGGCAAACCCAGGCAGCTGCCAGTGTCCTCATCACCACTGCAAACCATGGCAAGAACTTGAGGAGCAAGGGGAACCTCTCCATTGGGGAGCATGGAGCTCACAGGACATGCAGAAAGCAGCACAAAGTGGTTTTGAACCCAATGCCAGGGTGATGCTGTGACCCTGGGCATGGCTGGGATTGCCAAGCTTCTCCTTGCCTCTCTCCTGCTACCATCTTCCAAGGGAATTTATCATTTACAACTCAAGCAGGCAGTGCCTCAGGGGATCTGTTTGTTTTCTCCTTGCTGCTGGGTGAGATTCTCTTGGCTTCCACACTGTCTCAAAGCAGATTTCCTTCTTTTCCCCTTCATCCCATGTGACACAGATGCAAATGGAGAACAGTAGGATGCCAGCTTATCTTTTATTTGTGCTTTTTAGCTTATAATTGCAGGCTGAATCACTGACTTTTAAGTTGCACCACGTTCTGCCTCAGCAGAGAAAGGGAGAGGAGCAGCGGAAGCAGGGAAGGATGCCTTGAAGTTCAAGGAACACCAAAAGCAGCTTTGCCTTCAGACAGAGAGGCATTTGCAAATGTTCTTGAAAGGCACAAACAATTTCCTGATGAAATAATAAAGAGACTTAATTGAGAGAGAAAGAAAAGCTCAATGGAAGGAGCGAGGCTGTGCTGGTTCCTCTGTGCCTGGGATTGTGGGATCCATTTCCTAGCTCTGGAGCTAAGGAGTTCAAAGTGGTTCACTTCAGCCCTCCTCCAAAAAAATGGGATGGAGAGTGGGATGTTGATGCCCAGACAGCATGGTCTCAGAGGGAGAAAGGGCATTTTGCCTCAACACTCAGCCCTAAACTTCCTTCTGAAGGATGTGCATGGCTGATTAGCATCCCTACAGCATCCGAGCAGGGGAATTAGAGACCTTGTGTTAATGAGGAGACAATGGCTCAAGAGTCTAACTGACACTTCCAAGCCCATGTGTGTAGCTAATTGCCAGAGCTGGACCCACAGCCCCTGAGCTAAGGCATATGAAACCTCTCCCTGGGAATGAGAGTTAACCATATTCCCAACACCAGGAAAGCTCCAGCATCAGGACAGGGGGAGAAAGGCAAGGGATGAGTGCTGGGAAATGGAAAGGGATGGGATAGGTGCTAAGAAATGAAAAGGAATAGGTGCTGCAAATGGAAAGGGATGGGTGCTGCAAATGGAAGGGGATGGGTGCTGCAAATGGAAGGGGATGGGTGCTGCAAATGGAAGGGGATGGGTGCTGCAAATGGAAGGGGATGGGTGCTGCAAANNNTGGAAAGGGATGAGATGGGTGCTGGGAGATGGAAAGGGATGGCATAGGTGCTAAGAAATGAAAAGGAATGGGTGCTGCAAATGGAAGGGGATGGGTGCTGCAAATGGAAGGGGATGGGTGCTGCAAATGGAAGGGGATGGGTGCTGCAAAGTGGAAGGTGTTGTGCTGGGTGCTCTGTGCCTTCCCCCTCTGTTCAAAGCCCATCCTGAAGCTCCTGAGCAGACAATGGCATCACTGCCTGCCCCCAGCCATGACCCCAGGGCACCACTCTCCCAGGAGCTGACTGGTAGGAGGCTGCCCTGCTCCAGCATCCCTCTCAATCTTCCCCAGACAAAGGCTGTGTCGGGATAGCAGGGCAGGGCTGGCTGGTGGGAAGCAGCACAGAGGCTTGGAGAAGCAATGGGAGAGCAGAGGTGAAAGGGCAAAGCTCCCTTCCCACCACACTCCCTCCCTCCCTCCTCCTGCCCTTTGCTCCTCCAGTCTGGCCTTGGAAAAAGGGCAAACTCCAGCCCAATTTATGGAAGGTTTCACTCCCAGAGAATTTATGGAGGCAGCATCTGCCTGGACATGGATAGCACTGTACTTCATCTCAGCTTTCATGTCCTCTAACCTCTTCCACAAAGAGTTTGGGTGTTATTCTAGTGTATTCTACTCTTTTCCCCTTTATTTCTTGCCTAAAAGAAGCCTCCAAAAGCACTTGAGGAGTCTCTTGGTCTGATCCCAAGCAAACTACACCCAAGGCTCACACCTCACCCCATAGGAGATGAAGTGTGATGAAAAACAACAAAGCAACCTTCATTTCTTCCCTCAGCACACAGCAGGGACTAAAAGCTGTCTCCTCAAGTAAAGACTCCCAAAGAAGAGACAAAACCACCAGCAAAATCACACACACACCCACCCCCATTGAATTGGTCAGCCAAAAGCTGGCTGATTTCCCACAGACCTCACCTTTTAATGGTGAAAATTGATTGGGAAGCACCCAGGATAGAGAAATAAGTTGGTAGGTGATTGAGTGCAGCATCAATCTTGAGTCCAGAGCAGGGCCATGAGGATGCTCAGAGGCTGGAGCAGCTCTGCTGTGAGGACAGGCTGAGAGAGTTGGGATTATTCAGTCTGGAGAAGAGAAGGCTCCCAGGAGACCTTCTTGTGGCATTTCCAGGATCTGCAGGGGCTACAAGAGGGATGGGGAAGGACATCACAGAATCACAGAATGTCAGGAGTTGGAAGGGCCCTAGAAAGATCATCTAGTGCAACCCCCCTGCCAGAGCAGGATCACCTAGACCAGCTCACACAGCAATGTGTCCAGGCAGCTCTGCAATGGCTCCAGACAAGGAGACTCCACAGGCTCCTGGGCAGCCTGGGCCAGTGCTCTGGCACCTGAACTGCAAACAAGTTCCTCCTCAGCTTAATACTAAACCTCCTGTGCTCCAACTTGCTCCCATTGCCTCTTGTCCTACCATTGGATGCCATGGAGCAGAGCCTGGCTCTCTCCTCCTCACACTCACCCTTCCCATATTTCTAAGCATTGCTGAGGTCTCCTCTCAGTCTCCTCTTGTCCAGGCTGCAGAGACCCAGCTCTCTCAGCCTGTCCTCCTAGGGCACATGCTCCACTCCTTTCAGGATCTTGCTGGCCCTGGGCTGGACTCTCTCCAGCAGCTCCCTATCCTTGTGGAGCTGAGGGGCCCACAACTGGACACAGCATTCCAGGGGAGGCCTCCCCAGGGCACAGGAGAGGGGAGAAGAACCTCTCTGGCTCTGCTGGCCACGCTCCTCTTCATGCATCCTAGGATGCCATTGGCCTCTTGGCCACAAGGGCACATTGCTGCCTCATGGGCATCCTCCTAGCCACCAGCACTCCCAGAGCTTTTTCCCCAGGGCTCTTCTCCAACACATCAGTTCCCAGTCTGGACTGATCCATGGGGTTGTTCTTTCCCAGATGCAGTACTGCACACTTACCCTTGTTAAATTGCATTTTCTCCCTGCCCATGTCTCTAGCCTGTCCAGGTCACTCTGGATGGCAGCACAGCTCCTGGTGTTAGGATGTCAGGTAGTGCTAGGACTAGGGGGAATGGATCCAAGCTTGAGGAGGGGAAGATTGAGGTTGGCTGTCAGGCAGAAGTTGTTCCCCAGGAGGGTGCTGAGCCACTGTGCCAGGTTGCCCAGAGAGGTGGTGGCAGCCCCAGCCCTGGCAGTGTTGGGGCTGGGAGCAAGCTGCTCTAGTGCCAGGTGTGCCTGCCCATGGCAGAGGTGTTGGAACTAGAGGAGCTTGAAGGTCCCTTCCAACCCTGACAAGTCTATAATTCTATCACTTTGGGCTGCAGAGCTGTCCCCAGCCCCTAAGTGTCCCCATGCCCAGGCTCCAAGTCTCCTCAAGCTGTGTCCAGTGCAAGGGAGCATCCAGGTCAGGTTGGGTCCAGAGCAGCTGCAATATTTTGACTAATAGCCTTTCAGGTACAACATTATTATTATTATTTGCCTCTAATGGTTTGCTTTTTCTCTCTCTTTCTTCCTTCCTGGCTCCTAAAAGGCACATCATAACTACAGAGAGGAAGGAGGAATAAAAGGGGAAAGCTTTGCAAATTACAGCAATCAGAGAGCCTGAACCATTAGGAGCATCTGGGACTGCATTTTACATAACAGTGGACACTTGCTTTGAAACAATTACTGCTAATAATGAATGAGGATTGCCTGGGCTGTTCAAATAGCAATTCAGAGCCTGTCACTCCTCACCAGCTCCTTCTCCCTGGAAAAAAAATCCCTCTTGATGCTTAGCACAAGGAGTAGAAACACAGAGCCCTTGGGAGAGAAGATGCTTCATCACCACAAGTGCCATGTCCCATGGCAGAGGCTCAGCCTGAGCTCTGGCTGGCTTTGGGATCTTGCCTCCAAACATGGACTCTTCCCTCTTCAGGGAAGAGTTTCCAGCCCAAATAGATGTATCAGGGCATTTTGTTGCTGTTTGTTCCAACTCATCCCAGTTTAGGGGCAGGGGGATGGATCAGCAGGTTGCATTTTGCTGCTGTGGAATTCCTTTCCAAAGGGAAAGGAATAAGGCTGGAGAAGAGCAGAGCTAGAGGGGAGCTGCTCCATGCTGAGCAAGAGCTCAAGGGTACAGGGGGTAAGAGGATGGGGCCCAGACTCTGCTCAGTGGTGCCCAAAGTTTTGTCCCATACCATGGGATCTGGGATGCTCTGGGACTCAGGTCTGCCATGTACCCCCAGCTGAGAGCATAGCCCAGCTCTGGGCTCAATATCCCTCACAGGTTGCTTCAGGGCAAGAAAGTTCTCTGCAGTCGTTTGAGACTTAAGAAATGCCTCAAGTTCACAAGAACTAGAAATACTCTTGCTCTTCTCCCTTTGGTTGCACTCTGCAACACCTTTGCCTGGGAATTCACCATACTTCCATGGACAGGAGCTGACACATGCCCAGATGCCCTGGGCAGAGGTCACAGCAGCTCTAATCCCCTCTGTGGGTAGCACAAAGCTCTCCAGCTCCAAGCACAGCTGTGAAGCACACAGGTACCTAACCAGCAAGTTAAGGAGGAGACATCAAGCCCTTTTCCTTCTGCAGGGATAAAATCCTTTCTTTCAAAGGCAGGGAGTATAAAGGGGGGAGCCTGAGAGGAGGGGATGCTCCCAGCCCCTCTGCTGCCAGTGCAGATGTGGGCTAAATGAGGCCATCTCTGCCCTCTCAAAGCTCCTTTTTCTCTCCAGACTTGGCAGCTCTTAAAAGGCCACTTTTGTCTGGCTTGCTGGCTGCTGGCTTGCCCCTCCTTTCCCAAGGAGAACAGTGTCACCTCAGGTTTCTAAGATCAATTGCTGCTCATCCCTGTCCCTAACTCATTTTTGTCTCCCTTTCCTAGTTGGAGTCAGCAGTTACAGACTGAGCAGAGAGGACACAAAAAGGCAGCAAAGATCCCAAATCCTCTCAGCCTTCCCTCAGGATAACAAGCAGCATATTCAGAGATGAAAGGAGGCAGAAGAAAGCCCAAGCTCCAGCATCAGGTAGAGCTTGGAAACAGTTAGATGCTTCACTGCCATCAACCCAGAGAGCACAACTAGCACTTCTTACACCTTGGACTCACCTTTCCCTCCACCTAACCCTGGCAGATGCTCAGTAAGAACATCTCTCTTCCATCCTGAAGGCAACCCAAAGCCTTACACAAGAAGGATGCCTGGCAAAAGGCTGCCTGCTTCCCAGAGGTTGGCCCACACCAGCCTTCCAAACTCTAATTATACAAGAATAACAAGGCTCTGAAGCTCAGAAGCACTTAGATATTATTTCAAGCCAAGCACTGAGGAAGCTACAGCTGCTGTAATTAAACATGACACTGAGAAGTCAAGCATTAAATGCAGGTTCATTAAGAAAGCACAGGCAACTCAGTGATCCATGAAGGCAGGACCTTGTCGTGGTGGGCAGAGAAGGGGAGGTCTCCTCTGTCTGCTTCCAAAAGGCAACAGCAAAGCTACTAATTGTGTTTGTACTGAGGCTAATGAGCTGCTGGAAGGAGGTTTTATGGAGCACAGCTCAGTGGTGGAGCTCCTAGGGCATCATCTTGTGTCACCAAGCAGGGGCAGCAACTCACCACTTCACTTTAGGACCTCTGTGAGCATCTTCTGACCTCTTCCTGCAAGAAGAGGAGATGAAGATTGGGTCCTACCTCCCTATTCCCAGCTTCAACATCCCATATGGTCTGTGCATCCCATCCCTCAACACCTTTTTGTGGGGTTTGCAAACTGAGCAGATCCCTGGGCTGGGTGTGGAGGTTAAGGAGGATTTGGAGATCCAGAAGCCTTCTGTCTTTCTTATAAGAAAGACAAGAAAAAAACCCAAAGCCCAAGAAAATGCTTTTGCTCTTCAGGTGCTGCTACTCCTTCATGCCCCAGAACCACTCCCAGACCTGTCAAAATAAACCAAGGCAGAAAGATGCAGAAGGGAGGAAGAGGAGCAGCACAGAGAGGAGGGAGGAAGAGGAGCAGGGCAGAGAGGAGCGAGGCAAAGAGGGGTGAGGAAGAGGAGCAGGGCAGAGAGGAGGGAGGAAGAGGAGCGAGGAAGAGGAGCAGGACAGAGAGGAGGGANCGGAGGAGGGAGGAAGAGGAGCAGCACGGAGGAGGGAGGAAGAGGAGCAGCGCGGAGGAGGGAGGAAGAGGAGCAGCACGGAGGAGGGAGGAAGAGGAGCAGCATGGAGGAGGGAGGAAGAGGAGCAGCACGGAGCAGGGAGGAAGAGGAGCAGCACAGAGCAGGGAGGAAGAGGAGCAGCACAGAGCAGGGAGGAAGAGGAGCAGCACAGAGCAGGGAGGAAGAGGAGCAGCACAGAGCAGGGAGGAAGAGGAGCAGCACAGAGCAGGGNCAGAGAGGAGGGAGGAAGAGGAGCAAGGCAAAGAGGGGCGAGGAAGAGGAGCAGGGCAGAGAGGAGCGAGGAAGAGGAGGGAGGAAGAGGAGCAGGGCAGAGAGGAGGGAGGAAGAGGAGGGAGGAAGAGGAGCAGGGCAGAGAGGAGGGAGGAAGAGGAGCGAGGAAGAGGAGCAGGACAGAGAGGAGGGAGGAAGAGGAGCAGAATGAAAGGAGTAAGAGCAGCAGAGAGGAGGGAGGAAGAGGAGCAGCAGAGAGGAGGGAGGAAGAGAAGCAGCACAGAGCAGGGAGGAAGAGAAGCAGCACAGAACAAGGAGGAAGAGAAGCAGCACAGAACAGGGAGGAAGAGAAGCAGCACAGAGCAGGGAGGAAGAGAAGCAGCACAGAGCAGGGAGGAAGAGAAGCAGCACAGAGCAGGGAGGAAGAGGAGCAGATCCCCCTGACCTGGGGCATGCAGCCCCCTTCCTCTCCTCCCAAGCCCTGGCTTTGTGTGAGCTCCTACCCCCTCCCCTCCTCTGCTGCTACAATCAGGGCCCAGCTGCCTGGAACGGGGCCTGCTGCCAGCCAGGGGAGGGCAAAGGGGCAGAGAGTAATTGATTTACTCCTTACAATGTGCTGTGTTTGAACAGGATCCCAAAGAAAACAGAGGAGGAAACACCACTCTGCCAGGCAGGGGGAGAAGGAGGAGGAAAAGCTGGGGGAACCAGTCCTAAATGGATTAGAAAGTTACCCTGTGACTGTGGGGCTCTAATTGCTACATGGGGAGGGAGGGAGGNAGAGAGAAGGAGAAGGAGAGGGAGAGAGAGAAGGAGAAGCAGAGGGAGAGAGGAGAAGGAGAAGCAGAGGGAGAGAGAAGGAGAAGGAGAAGCAGAGGGAGAGAGAAGGAGAAGGAGAGGGAGAGAGAGAAGGAGAAGCAGAGGGAGAGAGGAGAAGGAGAAGCAGAGGGAGAGAGAAGGAGAAGGAGAAGCAGAGGGAGAGAGAAGGAGAAGGAGAGGGAGAGAGAGAAGGAGAAGCAGAGGGAGAGAGGAGAAGGAGAAGCAGAGGGAGAGAGAAGGAGAAGGAGAAGCAGAGGGAGAGAGAAGGAGAAGGAGAGGGAGAGAGAGAAGGAGAAGCAGAGGGAGAGAGGAGAAGGAGAAGCAGAGGGAGAGAGAAGGAGAAGGAGAAGCAGAGGGAGAGAGAAGGAGAAGGAGAGGGAGAGAGAGAAGGAGAAGCAGAGGGAGAGAGGAGAAGGAGAAGCAGAGGGAGAGAGAAGGAGAAGGAGAGGGAGAGAGAGAAGGAGAAGCAGAGGGAGAGAGAAGGAGAAGCAGAGGGAGAGAGAAGGAGAAGGAGAAGCAGAGGGAGAGAGAAGGAGAAGGAGAAGGAGAGGGAGAGAGAGGGAAGGAGAAGCAGAGGGAGAGAGAGGGAAGGAGAAGCAGAGGGAGTTCATAGAATCATTATGGTTGGAAAAAGACCTCTGAGCTAGATCTTCAAGTCCAACCATCTCCCTATCCTTGTCTGAGGAATCACCTGGTCAGAAAAGTCCTTTCCAGCCTGGGGAAAAGTTTCCCTGTGCAAGGTTTTATTGCTCCAGCACAAGGCAATCTTTCTAATTGCTCTTTCAAGCTGTAAAGGGGAATGGCAGCTAAAAAGCTGTGACTTTTGAAGGGAGATGAATAAAATAGTGTTTTCTCTTCCCCTTCCTCTTCCAAATGACCATTTTTCTCCTTTGCCTGAAACCACGGGATGAAAGGCAAACCCAAATTGAGGAAGGAAGCTTGATGAGCTCTGATGCTTCCATTACTGCACAATCAGGGACTTGAAACTACAATCCACAGAACCCAAGAGCTTCCAGACAAAAACCCAAGTGAAAGGAAAAGCATTTTCTTTGTGGGACTTGATGGTCCTGAACCACAACTAACTTCCCTTCCACCCTTTTCTCCTTAATGTTTGTTTAGAAATAAGAAGTGGAGAGCCCTGAGGAGCCAACACAGCTCCAGGATGGGTTGGGTTGGAAGAGATCTTTATAGGATTAAGGCAGAAAGATGTAGGATAAATGGAGCTGCTCCCTGAGAAGGCAACTAGGCACCAAAGAGTGCTAGAAGAGGGATTGAATTGGTTCAAAAGCTGCTATCAGCCAAAGGATGAGGAGAGCAGAGGTAGTTTTTCCCCTTATCCTCTTAAGTGAACTCATCTAGGTTGTCCTAGCTTGGATCTATCCCTACACCTGAGCATATCCTTCTAAAAGCCACCAGTGCCTCATCTCCCTGAGGTTTCAGCTGCAAAGTTCATGTCTCAGCAGCAAAATTGCCTCATGCCATCAGCCCAAGTTGGGAATGCTGTGGCTTGGTTTCAAGCCTCTCCTCTAGCCAGACCTCTTGGTGAGACTGCTGGTTTGCCTGCCAGGGGCTGACTGGAAGGTGCTCCAGCAAAAGGGTAAATCCTAGAATGGGTTAGCTTGGATGGGATCTTCAAGATCTAGTTCCAACCCCAGGGATGCCACCCACTAGATCAGCTTGCCCAGGAGCCATCCAACCTGACCTTGAACACTTGCAGGGATGAGACATCCACTGCTTCTCCAGTTAACTTCTTCCAGTGTCTCACCACCCCCTGAGGAAACAATTTCTCCCTAAGATCTAATCCAAATCCCCTCTCTTTCAGTTTTAAACCATCACTCCTTGTCCTCTCACTATCTGCAAGTCTCCCTCTTGTTTCTAAGCTCTCCTGAAGTATTGGCAGATCCCAAAAGGTCTCCCTGGAGCTAAAGAGCTGGGCCAGTGTTCCACCACCCTCATGGGGAGGAACTTTTTCCTAATATCCAGTCTAAATCTACTCCTCTCCAACTTAAACCCATTCCTCCTTGTCCTTTCCCTGCAGGCCTTTGTAAACAGGCCCTCTGCAGCCTGCTTGCAAGTTCCCTTTAGGTCCTGGAAGGTCACTAGTAGTTCCCCCCCGAAGCCTTCTCTTCTCCAGGCTGAACAATGCCAGCTCCCTCAGCCTGTCCTCAGAGCAGAGATGCTAAATGATGTCCAAGCTCAATTCCTCTCTTCTCCAGCAATTTGGAGCTGGATTGGTTACGCTGAGGCAGAGCTGAGCTCCTGGAGGCAGCCGAACTGAACGCAAACATCATAACTCCCTATTTCCTTATGTTTTCCAGTTGAATTGAGCTGGAAAGGCTCTGGCAGGGGAAGGGTGTGCAGTCAGTGTGTGTTGAGGCTGTGGCAGCAGAGCTGAGCAGAGCAGAGCTGAGCCTCCCCTCCTTTCATCTCCAAGTGCTGGGGCACAGCGAGCGCTCACTCGCTCTCCTCTTGAAAGCATCTCTTGGCTTCAGAGGCTTCCCCATCCCCTTTGACAGACACCTCCAGCCTTTGTAGGTGACTATCACACTCTGCCACAAGTGACATGCCCTGCCAGCTCTTCCCTCTGCTGCACACAAAGAGCAGCACTTGAAAGGCACCTTTGGATTGCAGTGCAGTCTGCTGATGTTTGAAGACATCTCCAGTTTGCTCTGCCTGTAAGAGAGAGACCTCAGCACATGCCCAGGGCATGAGGTATGGGGAGTGTGCTCAGCACTGAGGAGGACACAGCTCCAGTCCTGGGCTCCGCACTCCCAGAAGGACACTGAGATGCTGCAGTGTGGCCAGAGAAGGGCAATAAGCTGGGGAAGGCTCTAGAGCACAAGTGTGCTGAGGAGCAGCTGAGGGAGCTGGGCTTGGTTAATCTGCAGAAGAGGATGCTCAGGGGAGACCTTCTCCCTCTCTCCAGCTCCCTGAGCTTGGAGCCAGCTGGGGGTTGGTCTCTTCTCCCAAGGAACAGGTGATAAGACAAGAGGAAACAGCTCTAAGTTGCACCAGGGGAGGTTTAGTTTAGACTTGAGGAACAATTTCTTCCCTAAAGAATTGTCCAGGCTGCCCAGGGCAGTGCTGGAGTCTCCATCCCTGCAGGGGTTACAAATCCCTGGGGATGTGATGCTGAGGGACATGGCTCAGTAGGGAACTGGCAGTGCTGGGGAACTATTGGACTTGATGATCTTAAAGGTCTTTTCCAACCTAAATGATTCTAGGATTCCATGACAGCTGCAGGCAGGCAAGCAGCAACCCATTCTAGTGCATCCCAGGGCTGCTTATCCCTCTGCAGCTTCCTCATCCACACCAGGCTAATTCCCTGCAGCCTTTTGGATGCTCACATGCTGCAGGAGCACATTGCAACCAGGGCTGCTCCCAACCTGCCCTGACATTGCTCCCTGTCACCAACTCAGATTTTTCCACTTGGGGAACAATTCCCACTCTGATCCTAAGGGAATTAAAAGTGACTTAAAGCAAAAGTGACCTCAGCTGCTCAGATTTCCCCTTGCTCCTAGGGTTGTTTTTTTTTTACAGCACAGAAAGCAGCAATTGAAATGCAATTTATTTCTTGTTTCAACTCCTACTATGCTTGCTGGAAAATGAAGTTTTAGAAGGACTAAAGAGATGAACAAATTTAGGCTGAGAAAATGGGAGGAGGAGGAGGAGGAGAGAGGATCTAAGGGAAAAAAATGTCAAAACACTCAGCTGCAGCATTTCTAATGAAATGTTTCACTTCAGAAATGCCAAAACATTTTGTTTTGACATTTCCAAGAGGAAACTTAATGATATTTTTCTTGGAAGCAGCATGAATTTCTTGGTAAGAAGTGGAGGGAAAGAACAAGGCAAGAGGAGAATGTAAAGGCTTTTGATGGTCACCAAAACAAAACTAACTTCTCCGTAGCCTTCCAGCTCCTTGTTGACAGGGAAAGAGCTTTTCCTTCCCTCCTCCTCCTCCCCTTTGGCCAGCAAATCCAAGCTTTTTTCTGTTTCACTTCACATTGCACTAACAAGATCTCTGCTTTTCTGCTCTTGCCTTCCACAATCCTCCCTTCTGGAGTGACTATACCCCAGGAGCAAGGCTTCCTATGGAGCTGGGGAAGATCCCAGCCCACTGCAGCTCTCCTACCCCACAGAGCTTTTCAGACAAGCAGCAATTGCTTTCTCCTCCTCCTCTTCCTCTGGTGCCTGGGTGCTGAGCATCCTGCAGGATGAAAGTTCTCCCCATGCCAGAAATCACCTTTTTCCTTGGCTTGGGCCACACTTTGGAGGCAGTTTCCTTCTGCCAGGTCAAGAGAAAAGTCCTTGCAGGGGATGGGAAGAGCTGATGCAAACCAAAGACTTTGTCACTTCTTGCTAGAAGACACCCAAAAAGGCAATGGGGACAGCTAGGGGCATCACTCCATGGGAAGCTCAACCCAGCAAAGCCTGGCAAGTTCTGATGGAAAAAAAGGAGATATCAGAGAGCCACATAACCCTAGCCCATCCCTGAACTCTGCTGCCTTAGGCTGGCCCAAAGTCCAACCTTAGAGAAGGCAATCCAAAGCCCTGAGCAACCTCTTCTCTTTGAGGCTCACATTTCACCAGGAGATATTTCCCTTTGCTCAGTGCAGGAGAGATCAAACAAGAATTAATATGCAGACCTCTATTTCCATATGGAAATGAGAGCCTTCAGGAGGCAAAGCCAAGCACATCCAATGGATTTACAACAAACTCCTTACCAGGGCTTGCTTGGAAGTATCTTCAGTGCACCAAGAGTCAGGAGCCAAACTGCAGCATGTTTCCCAGGATATCCAATGGCAGAAGGACAAGGAGATGGCTGAGGATATCCAATGGCAGAAGGACGAGGAGATGGCTGAGGATATCCAATGGCAGAAGGACGAGGAGATGGCTGAGGATATCCAATGGCAGAAGGACGAGGAGATGGCTGAGGATACCCAATGGCAGAAGGACGAGGAGATGGTTGAGGATACCCAATGGCAGAAGGACGAGGAGATGGTTGAGCATATCCAATGGCAGAAGGACGAGGAGATGGCTGAGGATATCCAATGGCAGAAGGACGAGGAGATGGCTGAGGATGTCCAATGGCAGAAGGACGAGGAGATGGCTGAGGATGTCCAATGGCAGAAGGACGAGGAGATGGCTGAGGATGTCCAATGGCAGAAGGACGAGGAGATGGCTGAGGATGTCCAATGGCAGAAGGACGAGGAGATGGCTGAGGATGTCCAATGGCAGAAGGACGAGGAGATGGCTGAGGATGTCCAATGGCAGAAGGACGAGGAGATGGCTGAGGATGTCCAATGGCAGAAGGACGAGGAGATGGCTGAGGATGTCCAATGGCAGAAGGACGAGGAGATGGCTGAGGATGTCCAATGGCAGAAGGACGAGGAGATGGCTGAGGATGTCCAATGGCAGAAGGACGAGGAGATGGCTGAGGATGTCCAATGGCAGAAGGACGAGGAGATGGCTGAGGATGTCCAATGGCAGAAGGACGAGGAGATGGCTGAGGATGTCCAATGGCAGAAGGACGAGGAGATGGCTGAGGATGTCCAATGGCAGAAGGACGAGGAGATGGCTGAGGATGTCCAATGGCAGAAGGACGAGGAGATGGCTGAGGATGTCCAATGGCAGAAGGACGAGGAGATGGCTGAGGATGTCCAATGGCAGAAGGACGAGGAGATGGCTGAGGATGTCCAATGGCAGAAGGACGAGGAGATGGCTGAGGATGTCCAATGGCAGAAAGACGAGGAGATGGTTGAGGATATCCAATGGCAGAAGGACGAGGAGATGGTTGAGGATACCCAATGGCAGAAGGACGAGGAGATGGTTGAGGATATCCAATGGCAGAAGGACGAGGAGATGGCTGAGGATATCCAATGGCAGAAGGACAAGGAGATGATTGAGGATACCCAATGGCAGAAGGACAAGGAGATATTTGAGGATGCCCTTGACCATGATGCCCTCAGCACTGTGGTCATCCCTGCAGCTCAGAAGGGAAAGGTCAACTCCAACAGCATCCTCCCCTTTGCTGACAAGCCTTCTGCATCCTATTTAATTGTCTATTAAGCAATTTAGTCTTTTCTAATTGAAATAATCCAGTATATCAAGTTTGGGGCTTGCAGCTGAATGTTCCCAACCAGTCTGAGGGAGAAAGGGCAAGAGGTTCAACTCCTCATTGCCTTCAAGGAAAGATATTTTGTGGTGGTATAAAACTCCAGTATGGCAACTGTGCCTTTAATTCCTGCGGAGGTTAAAGCCCTCAGCCTACAAAAAAAACCCCAATATTTTCCTTTCAATTCCTCTTCCCCATTCATTCCTGGGAGCTGCCTCTGAGCAGGGATTTCATTAAAGGCTTTAATAGATTTGATAGGACTTGTCAGATCTGGAAAGGTTATGGAGCAAATGCATTTGCTTTGCTTCCAGAATCTCAACAAGCACTCAGTAAACAAATTTACCATGAAAATGCAGAGTGCAACCTTGTCCAGACAAGGAGAAATGAACTGCAGCTGAGTGACTGCAAGGCAGCAAGATGCTCTCTGTNTTCAAACCATTGCCCCTTGTCCTTTCCCTGCAGGCCTTTGCAAACAGGCCCTCTGCAGCCTGCTTGGAAGTTCCCTTTAGGTCCTGGAAGGTCACTAGTAGTTCCCCTGAAGCCTTCTCTTCTCCAGGCTGAACAATCCCAGCTCCCTCAGCCTGTCCTCAGAGCAGAGGTGTTGCAGCCCCTGAGCATTCTCGTGGCCTCCTCTGCACCTGCTCCAGCAGCTCCATGTCCTTTGTGTGTTGAGGGCTCCAGAACTGGCCCCAGTATTCCAGATGATATCCACTTATATATATTCCAGATATATCCACTTGCTCTAACAAAGCATCCTTTTGCTTGTCCTTTCCAGCTGTGTTTTCCCCTTGACAGCTGAAGCTGGAAGGCAGGTGCTGGTGTCAGGCTCAGGAAGGAGGTCTCCAGGGCTGGCCTGGTGATGGTGGCTGTCCCACCATGGGGACACAGTGCTGAGCTTGTCCCTCTTGGTGCTCAGGAGGTGTTGAGCATCCTTGCTTAGAGCCAACCTGCAGGAATCCAAGGTTGATGCCTTGACAACTGAGCTGTGGTGATGCTGAATGAAGGGAAGAAAAGGTCTCTTGGTGTTTGGAGGAGCTCTGGAAGCAGAGATGAATGGCAGAGGAGATTTTTGGGGGCTGGGTAGTGGCATCAGAAGAGGAAATCAGCTCCAAGTAAATGACAACCAACCCAAAGCTCCAACCAAAGCTTTCTTTGCTGCTGGAGGAGAAGACAAGTTGATGACTTTATTATTATCATTAGAAGCATGATTATTTTTCCCTCCTTAGGACTTTGCAAGTTGAGATTGACAGATCCTGGCTGCAGCTGCTCTGGATCCTTTCCCAGCTCCACAAAGAGAGCTGTGGGCTGAAGGGAGCTTGGAGAGGCACTGGCAGCCTTGGGTTGGATTGGGAGCTTTGCAACACAAGACTCCATGGATGCAGGACCTGGTGCCAGAGGTGGGGAACATCTGGGAGTGTCTTTCAGCAGGAAAAGGGAGCTGCAGGTGGCTGGGGATGGAGCTATAGGGAAGCAGGGAGGAGAGAAGCAGATTTGTACAGAGTGAAGGACTCCCTGTCTCATTAATGGTACATTCAGCAGCCTAAATACCCTGTCCCCAGGAGTTAGTCTAGTGGCTAAATAACTCTCATTTTGAGGCAGATTTTACTATGGTTTACCTTAATCTTGCCTTTTTCTTCCTAGCAGGTTAAAATCACCTGTTCCACTGAATGGTATATACTGTAAAAGCCTCCTGTTCCTCAGGCCAGCAGCTTGCTAAATTCCTGTTACCTCACCCAACAATGAAACCAATTCACCCAATAGAGCC
This sequence comes from Bucco capensis, assembly GCA_013396975.1. Classification (NCBI taxonomy): domain Eukaryota; kingdom Metazoa; phylum Chordata; class Aves; order Piciformes; family Bucconidae; genus Bucco; species Bucco capensis. Next base: position 48,537 of record VWZO01018746.1, on the reverse strand, counting down.
TCCAAATAAAGCACTTTAGGAAGCCTTGGCATGGTTGTACCTAGGAGACACCTATGGATGTGCCCTCAGGGTCCTGCTGGCACATCTGGGACACACTGGCCTGTATTTGGAAGGTGTTAAAGAGCCTGGAGGATGCTTCTGGAAGACTCCTGGCTCAGTCACAACACAGAGTTAAAAACACTTGATGCTAACCCAGATGAGTTTGATTAGCACACACAGAACAAAGTGATGGAGATCACTCTGCCAGGCACAGGAGTTCCCTAATCTAACCTCCTGCTGACCAGAGCTAAATTCCAAGTTAACCCAGGATTCAGTAGAGTTAAGGTCAGAGCTGAGTTTGGAACATCTCCAGGGATGGAGATGCCACAACCTCTCTGCCAGCACAACTGTTGCTAGTCTGAAGGCAAGAGAGGCTTGTGAGCTAGCCACAAACCCCCCAGCCAGCAGCAAAGAAACACTCTCCAGAGCACAAATCACAAAGAAAGAGGAAAATCTGGTTTGGGGGTTTTTTTTGCCTGCTGCCATCTACAGTTTGGCTTGTGCAGGAGGCTGGGAAGCAGAGGGAAAAGCAAGCAGGAGTAAAGGCTGAACTGCTGAGAGCTGCTGCAGCTCTTCTTCAGCAGCAGCTGGGAAGTTGCTGCCATCTATTGCTGGAAAGGACATGGTGTCCAGCACAAGGATGCTCTCAGCAGCAAGCCCCCAGAAAGCAGAGAAAGAATATGAGGTCTGAGGAGCTGCACAGAGCCAAGAGCTTGGGACACAAGGTTTGGTCCTCACTCTAAAAACCTTCTCTCTTCAAAGAAACCCCAAGCTGGCTTCAAGCTTGACAGGCTGAGTGGTTTGTCCTCTGGCTGATGTTGGAGGACAGTGCTTGAAAGAGCCTCCTGTCTGCCTCTCTGAGCTGCATTCTCCAGGCCATGAACCCCAGGGTCTGGGGTGCCAATCATCACCCCATCCCACTCCAAGGTGATCTTTGAGTGTTATCTCCAAAGAAAGCTCTGCCATGCTAACATGCCAGAGACAAGCCCTAAACCCCCATCCAGGGCTTGGCAGACACCTTCCTGTCCTCTTTCCTCCCTAAAACTCCCCTGGAGCTGCAAGCTCCTCCTTATGTAGTGTTTAGGAGCCAGCTTGGTCTCCAGCTTCTCTAGCCTGGAGAGAGGTGATGGCTTGAGGGGACCTGGATCCTGAACACTGCTCTACAGATTCCAGGTGGGATTGGAACCTTCTTCCTCCTCCTTAACCTTGAGCAAATCCTCTTGCAGCATTAGCTGATGGCAAATGGATGAATCTCNGAGAGGGGAGAGAGGATGACTGAGGAACTTCATGGCTTAGAGGCAAACAGATGTGTTCTGTGCATCTTTAGCTTCCTCTGCATGCTTCAGTTGCATGTTCCATCTCCTCAGACAGCTTTTGGATGTCCATCTGCCCTTCCTTCCTCTTTCCCTGTGCCCCTTGGGTGGGCCAGAGCAGAGCTGCTTCAGCCAAGCAGTGATGTCAAGGAGTCACACAGACCTCAGGGCACCAAGGGAGCTGGAACAAGCTCTTCATCTTCCTCTGTAAGCTCCAAGAAGCCACAGGCTCCAGGGTTGGTTGTGCAGGTGCTCACATTGCTCTAACCTCCATGCAAGGAGGGCTTGGAAAGAGCAGCAATAAATGATTCCAAAGTGAATGTTGGAGCTGGTTTAGTTCTCAGGATACCTGAGGAAAGCAAGCAGTACAACCTCTGCCTGGGCAAGATCTGTGGGGACCTTCTGCAAAGCAACCTGAGAGCCATGATGCTTTTTGGCTTGCTAAAGCAGAGAGAATAGACACTGATGTGTGCTCCAGGCCAAATGAGGTCAGGCTCCATCAATGGAGCCCTCAGCCAGCAAACACAACTCCAAAGCTCCTCCAACTCCCTCAGGAAGGTTTCCAGAGATAAAAAAGGACCCTATCTCAGCTCAGCCCCCTCCCTTCAATGCAGCCTTTGTGGTGCTCCCACTTCCACTCTGCCTTCCTGCTCTCTCTTCCTCTAGCAACAGAGCCAGGGTTGTTGGCTGGCACAAAAGGGACCACACAGCATCTCCTCCAGCTGCCTCCCTCCTCCAGCTGCCCTGCTCCCAGCACTCTGCTGCTTCTCACAGCCCAGCAAACCCCAATTGCCCACTTGCAGCCCAAAGAGCATCTCTAGTTGAGCCTGACAGCCAGCATCACCCACAACTCCTCTCCAGCTCCTCTGAAGGCCAAGCCTGGAGCATCCTTCATGCTTCCCTACAAACTGGCTGTCCTCATCCCAAGGACAGGACATCTTCCTCTTTGCCACAGCTGAGTGTAGGAGCAGAGAAGGGGAAGCACTGTCATTTCCAGCTGTGTGAAAGCACTTCCCCCTCGCCCCCCCAAAAAAAAAACCAGCTCAGGAGGGAACAGGAATGTATGCATGGTTTTTTCCAAGGGCTAAATTATATCTAGATATCTATATTTTGAGAGGAAATTCAGTGCTGCACAGGTAGGCAAAGCTCAGCAAGCTGCCAAGCATCACCCCCAGCATCACCCCCAGCACCACCCCTGCATCACCCCCAGCATCACCCCCAGCATCACCCCCAGCACCACCCCC
>VWZO01018746.1:11975-32738 GCA_013396975.1 Bucco capensis | reverse complement strand
GAACCAAGCCCACCCCGCTCCATCGTCCCGGAATCGCTCCGAACCGAACCGCTCCATCGTCCCGGAATCGCACCCAACCGATCCGCTCCATCGTCCCGGAATCGCACCCAACCGATCCGCTCCATCGTCCCGGAATCGCACCCAACCGATCCGCTCCATCGTCCCGGAATCGCACCCAACCGATCGTCCCAGAATAGTCAGGTTTGGAAGGGACCTTCAAGATCATCTAGTTCCAACTCCCCTGCACAGGCAGGGACATCTTCTACTAGATCAGGGGACTCAGGTCCCCATCCAACCTGGCCTTGAACACTTCCATGGATGGGACAGTCACAACTTCCCTGGGCAACCTGTTCCAGCATCTCACCACCCTCACAGGAAAGAATTTTTTCCTAATGTCTAACCTAAATCTTCCCTCTTCACATTTATAACCATTTCCCCTTGTCCTCTCATTATATTATGTTGAACATAACCATGTTCAAAGATGATAGAAGTCATTTTGGTTCTTAAAAGCCAAGAGCTTTGTGTGTTTGGCACTGGTTTAGAGTCTTCTTGCATCTCCAACTCCAAGCTGTGCAATCAGATGGAAGCACTTGACTCTGATGATATAGCAGCTCTTGGTTCTCTAAGGACACTCTGTTGTCACCCAGCTGTTGTCTCACTGCTCTTTCTTGCAATGAGGAGGAAAAATATAGCTAAGGACAAGGTGTCTCCTTTTGTAATTACCTTTCCATGTCACCAGCACCAAGATTTTTCTGTTCTCCTTCAAGGTCATCTGTCCCTTGAGAAGGGTCAAGCTTTGGCTCTTCACATCTGGAGGAGACAAGCAAGTGAGAAAGCAATGACCTAGGAAGCTGCCTGCTCCCCTTCAGATTTATCTCTGAGGAGAATGAGCTCTCCCTCAAAGTCAAATGGAATTCAAAGCAAAGGCAATTCTGGTTTCTTTTATACCAAGAATAAAATGGACTGAGAGGAAACAGCAGTGGTTAGAATCATACACTTGCTTGGGTTGGAGAAGACTTTTCCAGGTCATCTAGTCCAAACCCCTGAAGTCAGCAGGGACATCAACTAGAGTAGAGCCCCAAATAACCTGACCTGCAATGGTTCCAGGCATGGGACATCTCCCACCTCTCTGGGCAACCTGGACCAGCATCTCAGCACCTTGGAACCACATGGTTCTTCACATGGACAACCTCCTTATCCACACAGAGCAAGCCCTGGCTTACAGATGTGGAGGACCTCCCAATTTACCAACTAAAGAACCAAAACCCCACAGCACCAGGGACTCAGTTGCTCTGCAGGATGGACCCAGACAAACTCCCATTATCTTCTGTGCTTTGGGTTTTAGTCCACATTAAGATCTGCTCAAAGTCAGCAGCACCAGGACATGGAAACAGAGTGGACAGACCCCAAAATGTGAAAGGAATAGACATGGTGTGAAGCACTCGAGGTCCTCACTGAGCTTTCAGCTGTTACCTGCTCAGACAGATGTGTTGCTGGCACTGGGACAAGATGCCATCTGATTTCCTCTTCATTGGCAGGGTCACATAATCTACAGGCAGGGATGGGAGAGAAGCCAGCTCATGGAAAAGCTCCTGAATTCCCTTTGTCTCCAGAAGAGATTATCTAAACTCTCCTGCTGGATTACATAGCAACATGTTATTTATTCCCTTTGCATAGAGAGAAGTGATCCAGGCATTGCTTTCCAGGGTTGAACATGAGGGATTTTGTTATTAGAAGGTGGTGGGATATCAAAAGCTTCTTCTGTTCTTTAGAAAACCCTCCTAGAGGAGACCTCTCAGGTAGAAAGGCCCAGAAAATTTCATCCCTAAATTTGTAGCCCTGGAAGAAAACACACAGAGCCCTGGAGCAAAGCAGAGGTCTTCTGGTAAGGTTCCTATCCCAACCTGTCATTCAGAAACACAGAATCATCAAGGTTGGAAGAGACCTCCAAGACCATCCAGCTACCACATCCCTAAGTAAATGAGGCAGAAGAGGACTAAAAACCAATGTCCTAACTTACACCCATGATTACCTCTAGTAGCTGGTCCAGCCTTGTCCTCTTCACCCTGGGAAGTCCCTGGCATGGCCACGGTGACAAAGGTAGATGGAGGTGTGAAGGCACTGGCTGGATGTGGAGGCCCTGCCAGGGAGTGAGGAGCTGCACTGCCCAGGCCATGTTTCTCCTTGGTGATGGAGCAGCTGCTAGAGTCATGGGGTAGATTGACCTCAGATGCCCTCAGCAGGGCTTTGGCAGGGTAATTCCTGTCCCCATGGTATCTCCTGGATGCATTCCCTGGGCTCCATCTGGGGAAGGTTTTCCTGGATTTCTTTGGCTGGGGTGGCATCATGCTGTAGATGGTTGGTTCTTCTTCTGAAAGCAAGGTAGAGACTCCAAATCACTCAATCACAGTATGTTAGGGGATGGAAGGGACCTAGAAAGATCATCTAGTCCAACTCCCCTGCCAGAGCAGGATCAACTAGACCAGCTCACACAGCAATGTGTCCAGGTGCCTCTGGAATGTCTCCAGACAAGGAGACTCCACAGGCTCCTGGGCAGCCTGGGCCAGTGCTCTGGCACCTGCACTGCAAACAAGTTTCTCCTCAGCTTAATACTAAACCTCCTGTGCTCCAACTTGCTCCCATTCCCTCTTATCCTAACATTGTCCAACGCTGGCTATCTCCCACCATCCCATGTAATATTTTTCACCCTGATTAACATTTCTGCCAGGACTACAACACCCTCAGCATCCTCCCACCTCAAAAAAAACACAATGGAAGAAGAAAAGTGCAACCTCCAAAAGACTTTACTCACTCAACTTCTCCAGGAGCTGCCTGCCTTCCAACAGTTTCTTCTCCAAAACATCTTTATGTTCTGTAGGGAAGAGAGGATTTCTCAGCATTGAGCTTCTTCTCTCTCTTCAAGGGTGTTGCAGAGCAGCCTCAGAGAGCTGTCACTCACCACTGATGCCTTCCACCATCCCCCAGTAGAGCCCACTGAAGCCAGGGCAGCGAGCCAGCACCTGCTCACCCACTGAGTAGAGGTGGAAAGGCTTGCGAGGCTCCTTGATGTTCTCCATGTTGATCACCCTGCTGCCATCAGGCCAGCTGATGAGGACATAGAGCTTGGCTGACATCAGGGCTGCCCACCTGGGAAACAGGAGTGGGAAGGGGAACAGTCAAGAGACAGCTTGGTGCTCTCCCATGGGTGGCAGGAAGAGGAATTGATGTTCTACCTGAGGCAGTGGAGAGAGAAAAATCACTGAATCATGAAGGTTCAATCCCCACTATCAATCCAGGCTAGGGGATGAGATGATAGAGAGCAGCCCTGCAGAAAAGGCCTTGGGGTGCTGGTGGCTGAGAAGCTGGCCATGAGCAAACAGTGCACGCTGGCAGCCCAGAAGCACAATGGCATCCTGGGCTGCAGCAAGAGAAGCGTGGCCAGCAGAGCCAGAGAGGTGATTGTGCCACTGCACTCTGCTCTGCTCACACCTCCTCTGCAATACTGGGGCCAGCTCTGGAGCCCTCAACACACAAAGGCCATGGAGCTGATGGAGCAGGTGCAGAGGAGGCCACGAGAATGCTCAGGGGCTGCAACACCTCTGCTCTGAGGACAGGCTGAGGGAGCTGGCATTGTTCAGCCTGGAGAAGAGAAGGCTTCAGGGGAACTACTAGTGACCTTCCAGGACCTAAAGGGAACTTCCAAGCAGGCTGCAGAGGGCCTGTTTGCAAAGGCCTGCAGGGAAAGGACAAGGGGCAATGGTTTTAAATTGGAGAAGAGTAGATTTAAACTGGACATTAGAAAGAAGTTGCTCCCCACGAGGGTGGTGGAACACTGGCCCAGGTTGCCCAGGGAGGTGGTTGAGTTGCCATCCCTGGAGGCATTGCAGGTGAGGCTTGCCAGGGCTCTGGGCAAGCTGCTCTAGTTGGGGATGTCCCTGCCCACTTTGGACTAGATGAGCTCCAGAGCTCCCTTCCAAGCCAAATGATTCTATGATCATCAAGTCCAACCATCCACCTGTCACCTCCATGGCCCTAAGTACCACATTTATGTTTCTTCAAGCCCTCCAGGGATGGTGACTCCACCACCTCCCTGGGCAGCCTGGGCCAAGACTTAACAACCCTTCCAGAGAAGAGATTCCAAAAGACCTACATGTCTCCAAGGAAATGCTCAGCCCCTTCCCTGTGCAGTTATACTCTCCAGTAAACACCAAAGTGAAGGGCAGCAGCTTAGCTCTGGTTTATGTGTGGGGGAAACTGAGGCACAGAGCAGGGAAAGGGGCATCTAAGGCAGCAAAGCTGCAAGGAGGTGGTCTCCTGGGTCCTGGTTCATTACTCTGCCCACTGAGACTTTGTTTCTGCCTCTAGAGCTTAAATCAGTGCAGAAATGAGCTCCTGGTGACTTCCAAAACCTCCTGAGGTGCAGGGACAGCTGAGGAGCCAAGGGCTGCTGGCTTCAGGGAGAGTTTCTTTCCAGATTTCAACCAGGACATCATGGATGAGGACAAAACTAGGCAGAGATCAGCTCCCAGAGCTCCTAAGGACCCTGGCAGAGCATCAGCCCAGCTCATCCTCCTCTGCACTGCAGCAGCATCTGGCAGAAGAGCTTCAGGGACTGAGGCTGAGCCCTGCTGCTGGGCAAGGACTGAAGAGTAGCCACAGTGTCCAGAGCCCATGGCAAGGAGCAGGGGCAGGGACAAACTGTCAGGAAAGCAGCTACAACCCAGATTTATTGCACTCTCCTCTTTTGCCTCCACACTCCCAGCCTGGTTTGGATTCCTCTCCTTTGTGAGGTTCAGTTCACCCTGTTATGTGTTGTCCTTCTCCTTCCCTTCCTCCTCTTCCTCCAGCATCATCAGGTACAACAAAGATCCTTGCAGGAAGCATGACTTGCCCTGAAGCTGCCAGCCTGTCCTTGCTGGCACCAAGCTGCCTCCAACCCTTTTCTCTTGGCTGAGACATCTCCTGGGGTTGATTCTTTTAAGGCAACACCATTCACAAACCAACTCTGGGGTGACAAACCTGGTTCCTCCCCTCCCCAAAAGCCTTTTCCCCACTGCTGGTTGCTCTGCAAGCACCTACCCCCAGCTCAGAGGAGCTTACAGACCACCCAACTGACATAAAGACAGAGCTTGAGACCTCTGTCCCCATTCCCAGGCACACTGCAAACAGCAAACCACCCCACAAAGCTCTCTAGGGGGGTTGATTTGGGGTTTTCCCCCCCCTTTCTTCAACATCTAAAGGATGAACATAGCCCTTGAGAGCTGTTGCTGCTGCTCCCTCCTGCCCCACTTCCCAATTGCTCCTTTACCTTAAGGAAGGCACCAAGGCTACACCAATAGAGAGAGAAAAGCAGATCACAATCCTGACAGCAACACAGCTCAATCCTTGCCTGCTTAGCCCAGCTCCAGGTGTTGGGTAGTGCAAAATGTCTCCTGTCTATCCACAGCTCCAGGAGAGGAGGTGACCGGATACTTCTTAGCCTTGGGAGCTTGTCCCTTTCCAAGCACAATTCCTTCTCAGCTCTTTCCTTTGTCTGGTTCAGAAAGCTCCCACCTGCAGTTCCCACTGCAAAGAGAGAGAGAGAGAGAGAAAAAAAAGACCTTTTGCTTGCTTTTTTCCTCCCCTGCTTGTTCTCTTCCAGCATTATCCTTCCTCTTCTTTTTCCATAGGCATCTAGTATTATTTATTCCCTTTTCCCCCCCCCCTTGTTTCAGGGCTGTTTCTTACAAGGAGAGAGAAAGCAGAAGAGAAGAGAAGAAAAGCCTTGGGTTTTTTAGAGCATGAATAAACCTTGCATTTCCATGAGTTATTCATGAATAATTCATGAAAATGCATGATTAATTCAGCTTCATGCATTATTCAGGGAGAATTCTGGAACATTCCTGGTTAATTCATGCTCACAACACAAGCAAAAAGTGAGTCAGGCTCTAAGGGCTCAGGGAGGAAAAGGAATTCTTCTAAGGCAAGGAGAAAGAGAAGCTTGGAGACAGCTGCTTTGTGCCTGTTCAGCTTGGAAGCAAACAGCTTTTGGGCCCTTGAGGAAAGGAGGACTTGGGGAGGAAAAGGAGAATTGCAGTGCCTGCAGCCCTCCTCCTGCTCTGGGAAGGATAACACAGCACTAAAGGGAAGCAAGGAGGAAGAAGGAGATTGGATTTGCTCTCCAAGGGAAGCCTAGCAGCAAGTTTCCCTTCCCTTCAAAGCATCTTTCAGCCTGACTCTGCATGCCTGGAGCTTGCAGCTGGCAGAAACTGAAGTTCAAGCCTTAGCAGAGCACCTCTGGAGCTAAAACACAAGGTGTCAGAAAGCCATGGGGAAGAAAAAGGGCCCTGCTGTGGGCTGGGCTGGAGAATACCAGCAGGCAAAGGTGCAAAGAAGCTTCCAGGCCATGGAGCCATCCTACCCCAGCCTTTAAAGGAGATGGGAAGCCAAGCAGGGAAGGGAAAGCAAGTGAACCCAAGGAGGGCTTGCTGCTTTAGCTTAACCCAAAGAAGCTCTTGGAGGTTTGCTGGAAGAAAGGAAGCCAATGGCATCCTGGGCTGCAGCAAGAGAAGCGTGGCCAGCAGAGCCAGAGAGGTGATTGTGCCACTGCACTCTGCTCTGCTCACACCTCCTCTGCAATACTGGGGCCAGCTCTGGAGCCCTCAACACACAAAGGCCATGGAGCTGCTGGAGCAGGTGCAGAGGAGGCCACGAGAATGCTCAGGGGCTGCAACACCTCTGCTCTGAGGACAGGCTGAGGGAGCTGGGATTGTTCAGCCTGGAGAAGAGAAGGCTTCAGGGGAACTACTAGTGACCTTCCAGGACCTAAAGGGAACTTCCAAGCAGGCTGCAGAGGGCCTGTTTGCAAAGGCCTGCAGGGAAAGGACAAGGGGCAATGGCTTCAAATAGGAGAAGAGTAGATGTAAAGTGGATATTAGAAAGAAGTTGCTCCCCATGAGGATGGTGGAACACTGGCCCAGGTTGCCCAGGGAGGTGGTTGAGTTGCCATCCCTGGAGGCATTGCAGGTGAGGCTTGCCAGGGCTCTGGGCAAGCTGCTCTAGTTGGGGATGTCCCTGGCCACTGCAGGGGGGTTGGACTAGATGAGCTCCAGAGCTCCCTTCCAACCCCAGCCCTTCTAGGATTCTATGAAGTGTTCAGATGTTCAGTGAGAGATCAGAAAAGGACCTTGACCAGCTTGGCTGATCAAGGGTAGGAAAAGTTGTGTGTGTCTGCAATATTTACAGCTCAAAGAGGACATCTGTGAGCCCAGGGACAAGCAGGAGAGACCCAGCTAAGATAGCCCAGCAGCCAGCAAGAGAAAAGGAGCAGGAGCTGAATTGGATGGAGCTTTGACTGATGTTGCTGAAGAATAAGCAGAGCATGGGGAGGAGAAATGGGAGAACAATGATGAAGAGGGGAAATAAGAGAGCTAGAAGGCAAAAGGAAGAGGAGATTGGATTCTGGTTTTAGGCAGGAGCTGGTTCAACTAAAGCAGCTTGGGAAGTGAGTGAGCTTGCTTCAACAAGCATTGTTTGCATCCCTCTGAAGAGCCAACAAGATGCCAAGTGCAAGGGATAAATAGTCCTGGGCTAGGAGGACAAGGCCCAGGAGAGGTAAGGAAAGGATTGCAGTGACCCCAGGAGGAAAGCAAATGGTAGCTTCATCAGACAGAAAGGTCAAGTGTCTGTGGGTAAGAATACAGTGTTGAATTATTCCAGGAGCAGGGAGTCTGAAGTGAATCCCCAGTGTCTGGCTTCATGGCAATTAGCAAATCCTGATTAGATTTCTCTGCCTGGCTCTGCACAGCCTTCCCTTGGCAGATGCTTGCTGCCAAAGTCACTCTTTGCAAACAAGCCCCAGGCTGCCATCCTCCCAGTGCCAGCAGCTTGTCCCCTCCAAGATGCTCTGGCTGAGAGTTAGGCTTCAGCTGAGATCAAGGAGCAGCAACAGCTTCTTGGTTCTCTCTTCTCTAGAGATGTGGTGGAGGAAGCAATGATCAGCAGCTGTCTGAATGCTGCTTTCTCTATCAGGACAAGCACAATTGATGTCTGAAGGGATTTAAGGAGCAAACAGAGGTGGGTTTCCTCTCCCTTTACATCTTACCACCTCACTCCTCCTTTAGCATGGCTTTAGCAGCCCAGGTATGTGCTTCACCAGCTCAGAACACAGCCACGGGTCAATAACTGAGGGATGAGAGCTAGATTGCTCATTCAGTGGTTATTTCCATGATGAAATGACATGGAAACCATCAAGCACTGTAGGGATATCAGGCCCAAAGCTGAGTGCTCAGCCTGCAGAGGAGGTGGCAGGGTGCTGCCAGCACATCTTCTGAGTCATTCTCCTCCTGTTACCTTGGCAAAGGTAGTCATAGGTACATCCCTTCTAGCTCCAGCACCAAGAGAACATGTTGTCTCATGCTCTGCCATCAGCACAGTTCTGCTCCCAGATTCTCAGCCTGCTGCTAATTCATTAAGTCTAATCAGGAGCACGTTAGCTGTCCCAGAAGTTCCTCCCTGGCTGGCACAGCAAAGGGGCTACATCCAGCTCTTTCCACAGCATCCCTTGCCAAGTGGAGCTCTTGCCATCAGCATTGGGGACTAGGAGGTTGTCCCCTAATTCTGTCCTGTTGCTGGCAGAAAGCACAAAGAGCAGTTCTGTGCATTGGGAAAGGATGAGGGCTGGGCAGATAGATCCAAAGTGCCAATAGAGGACTTCTTGCTCTTCTCCATCATGTCCCTGGCTGTTTCCCCCTGCTTCAGAGCTTTTGCAGCAGCACCTGCTCCCCTGCCAAGCACTCCACGTTCCCCTTGCCACTGAGGAATTCCTCTCAGAGCTTTTGGTGCTGCTAAATAATTCCTCAGCTTCCCTCCAAGCTGTCCCAGAGCCCTGGCAGACACCAGTGACATGAAGCAAGCCACATCAGGGTCACCCAAGATAGTCTCCTGGAAGGATGCTAAGGGGATGGATAACATTGCCAAAAAGCCTGGGAGCAACACATCTGGCACAGAAGTTCTCCTTGAGCAGCAACACCTCCAGGTGCTGCTCCATGGAGCTAGTGTCAGTGAAAGGATTCTTGCCAAGTTCTCCTTGAGCAGCAACTCCTCCAGGTCCTGCTCCATGGAGCTGGTGTCAGTGAGAGGATTCTTGCCCAGTTCTCCTCGAGCAGCAACTCCTCCAGGTGCTGCTCCATGGAGCTAGTGTCAGTGAAAGGATTCTTGCCAAGTTCTCCTTGAGCAGCAACTCCTCCAGGTCCTGCTCCATGGAGCTGGTGTCAGTGAGAGGATTCTTGCCCAGTTCTCCTCGAGCAGCAACTCCTCCAGGTGCTGCTCCATGGAGCTGGTGTCAGGAAGAGGGCTCTTGCCTGAAGAGCCTGAGCAGTTGCCACCTCAGCCTTGCCTACTCAATGACATTATTTTGGTGCTTGAACTACTCCAAAGCTGCAAGCATCTTCTCCCTAATGGGCTAAATGGACAAGTTACCTCCTCTCAGGAGACATCCCCATCTCCATCATCACCCTCTTGAGCCTTGCATGCTTGGCTTAGCACATGGAAAGCTTTTTTCCCCCCTCTCCCCTTAATTTCTTCTCCAGGCGAGCTGGAAATTGATCTTTTTGGGTTTTTTGAGTTGTTTGCAGCAGGTTAAATGGCTAATGTCGACTACAAAAAAATAATCCAGGGTTCAGCACTTGAAAGGCTGAGCCAGCAGTGCCTATTAGTGCAGTAATGGAAGAGCTCTCAGGGATGAGTGGATTAGCACAAAGGGAAGAGCCAGGACTGGAGTGGTCTTCTCACCAGAGGTGTGCAGCAGGACAAGGAGATAAAGGGAAGCAGCTGAGAAGACAGTGTTGCTTTAAAGGAGGAGCTCTGCTTGGAGACAGGACAAGAGAATCATACAACAGTTCCAGCTGGAAGAGACCTTTGTCCTAGCCCTAGCAACCTGCTAAATGATGCCTCCCAATGCAACATCCACCTGGCTCTTAAACCCCTCCAGGGATGGGGACTCCAGCACCTCCCTGGGCAGCCTGTTCCAATGGCTCACAACCCTTGCAGCAAAGAAATTCCTCCTAATGTCTAGCCTGAACCTCCCCTGGCACAATTTCCATCCATTTCCCCTCATCCTATCACTCTCCACCAGGGAGAACAGAGCAGTCCCTGCCTCTCTACAACCTCCCTTCAGNTATCACTTGTTCCTTGGGAAAAGAGACCAACCCCCAGCTGGCTCCAAGCTCAGGGAGCTGGAGAGAGGGAGAAGGTCTCCTCTGAGCATCCTCTTCTCCAGCCTAAGCAAGCCCAGCTCCCTCAGCTGCTCCTCACAAGACTAGATGGAACTGATGGGTCTGACAGCATCAACCACTAGCCAGGGCCAGGCTTGAGTCTCCTCAGGCTGGAGTGAGAGCTTGTGGCCTCCCTCCCTCCTCCAGCACATTCCCAGAGATGTGCAATGCAAAGCCCTGTGCTGAGCTGCCTTCCTCAAACCTTCTCCACTCCTAATTCTGCCTGTGACATGCTATTTTTGATCAGACTGATCAAAGGCAGGGCAGTTTATTCTGGATTTGAGTGATAATGTTGGGGGGTTTTTTGAAGGTTTGAGATGAAGGAGAGACTTTCCCTCAGTACACATTGCCCTTCTCACCATCCTGTTGTTTTGAAGCTTTCCCCTTTTATCTCCTGCCCAGAGTAGCTCTTTATGCTGACAGTTATCTCCACAGCATCATTTGCTGAGCAGCAAGCTGCATTAGGGACTCAGGTACTCACTGATGGGAAGTTCATTCCTTGCTTTCCAGGAGCAGGAAAGATCTTGCTGGCTCAGTTGGGAAGGGAGATGCTTTGCTGCTCAAACCTCCTTCCATATGTTGTCTTTCTGACCCCTAGAAATGTGCTTGTTGCCTGTTTTTAGCTGAGGAGAGAAGGTTCCTGTCAACAAAAGCACGAGCAGAGGAAAAGCAAAGAGGCTGTTAGCCCAACAAGGCTTGTGCTCTGCTTTTCAGAGAAGATGAAGAGCTCAATTACAGCACAGAAAAGGCCTTTCATTAAGGATTCTCTCATTAAATCACACATAGAACATAATAAGGACAAATTACAAAGCTCTTCAGAAGCCACATCAGTGCCAGGCTGCTCGGCAGGGATGCTCCATGGTGGGGAGCATCAGTTCTTTCTCCTGTCCTGCTAAAGAAATTAATCTATACCTCTTCTAATCTTTTTTGGGGAGGGGAAAAAGACATAATCAGCTAGAGATGGGGCATCAAGGTCTTTGAATGCAGCTCTTTCAGTGGTGGAGATGACCAGCATCCAGCCCTCGTGTTGGCAATGAGCAGGAGGAAGCCTCAAGACAGCACTGATGTGCAACAACATGTTCAGCTACCTCAAGAAAAGCCCAGAAGATGACTGTTCTCTCTTAACTGGAGATTAATTCCAAGAGTTTTGAAGCTCAGCTAACCAAAATGCCACTCACCTTCCCATCCCACACTCAAAATCCTTCCTTGGGAAAAAAGAGTGTCAGCATGCCCAGGACTTGAGAAATGATCCATGAAGGCTTAGTATTTCCATCAAGAACATGACCAGGGCTAGACCTTAAGAGCTGAGAGGGGATCAAAGCCTAACCTCACTGTCCAAAGGGTCAAAAGCCATGAGAGCAAGCTCAGAGTGTTCCTAAGGAAATATTAGCATGTACCCAGAGGGAGGAGAAGGAGATCTGGCTGAATACATCCTCCTGTTCTCCTTGAGGTTGACCTGATGCCTGCCAGCTGCTGCACTGAGTCACAGTGTGCACCTCACTCCAAATGTGGGTGGCAGAGCTGACAAGGCCCCTGAGAAGCAATAGAGATTGTTAGGAGCACACAGGAGTGAGCACAGCAAGGAGGATTTGGAGAAGAAAGCACCTGAAAAGCCTCAGCATCATCTAATAACGTGGATAATGAGGCTAGAAGAGATGCTGCTATTCAGTGTGCTTCAGGAGACTGACAGGCTGCTCAAAGGAAGCAACAACCAATGTATTGTCACAGGGAAAACTACTGCAAGCAACCTAGCATTTAGAGCCAAAACAACCACTTCTCCTCTTTGATCTGAAGCTGTATCAATATCCAGAGCAAGGCTGAGCTAGTCACACAGGTAGCATGATACCCACGTGGAGAGAGGAACGAGAGAGAGAGAGACTGAGCTCATCCCCAAGCTCTCCATGCACAGCTCAGCTCAGGCTCCTTGGCAAGGTAAAGTGGGATGAGCACAAACACCCCAGCTCCACACTCCAAATCCAGGTCTCCTCAACTCCTGACCCTGCCCTGCATGCAGCCAGCAGGGACATCTCCAACTCAGAGATGCTCAGAGCTCCAAACAACCTGACCTGGAATGGATCCAGGGATGAATGGGACATCTCCTACCTCTCTGAGAACCTGGGCCAGGCTCTCCCTGCTCTCAGCATCAACAATTTCTTCCTTCTCTCTAGTCCAAATCTCTCCTCTTGTAGTTTAAACCCATCAGCCCTTGTCCTATCCCAACAACACCTCCTTTGCACATCTCATCTCCTTCAGCTCACCTAGGAGCTTTGATATCCAGAGTGGATTGGATGGATAAGGTAAGACCTGCCCTTAAGAACACAACTGGGGAGCATCAGTTCTTTCTCCTGTCCTGCTAAAGAAATGAATCTATACCTCTTCTAACACCCTGACACAGACATCCTGAGCTCCTCTGCCTACTCCAGACAAGAAAAAGCAGCATCCCAGAGCATCCTGCAGTGCCCTGGCTGCCTGCCAGCCTCTGCTGCTGAATTAGCCCCAGCCAGATGGCTAATGGCTTTGTCCTCTCCTGCCTGATGAGCTGCAGAAGGCTTTGTACCAGTTTGCTTGTTAGCAGTGTGACCCTCCTGCAAAAGGACAGAAGCTCCAAGCACTCCAGCAGTGCATTAAAGGAAAAGACATCCCTCTGAGGAGCAGCCAGACCACAGTGAGTCTCCATGGGTCATTATTTGGGGTTTCCATCCAGCTCTCCTGTTCATCAACACATCCCTTAGCCTTCCACTGCCTTGTTTGTGATGTGAATCTGCTCTCTGGCATTGAGGGAGACACCAAAACAGCATCCATCTGCCAGCAACACATCTCCCTGCTCACCTGCTCTTGCAGAACTATTGGATTTGGGGATGTGACCTCCAGCTGGCAACATCTGGAGCCAGGATAAGCCACAGGCTAAGTGCATCATCATCACCTCTGCATCACAAGGCAGTTTTACACCAAGCAGCACTGAAAGTACACCCTGGCTATAGGAGAAGCAAGGAGAGAGCAGAAAAGCTCTCAGAGGAGCTGTGGCCTGGTTTAAATCCTCCTTAGGTCCTTAACTGCTGGGTTCATTAGGCTGCCTGCAGTTAAAAGCTAATTACTCAGTGCCTAGTGCCCAGTGAAGACCTATTGTAGCTGATTAGTTTGCTCAGAGCTGTAAAGGTGTCAGGGAAATAGTTTCAAAGAAGCCTTGGGAGGTTTACTCCTTGTTGAAGAACATGTCAGGTTGACAGAGTAATGGTTGAGATTACTTCCCCCATAAGAAAAAGGAAGTTTAATGAAGGTTTAATAGCACTTGAGAGTGTTCTGCTCTGAGATGCTGCCCTCAAAATCCAGATGGACTTTTCCTTTCTCTCTTGGAGCTCTCTGCAGCTTGTATGGGAGCTTTACAGCCCAAAGGCATCAAATTCTACTCAAGCCCGGAGTTTTCTCACATCAATCACAGGAAAACTTGGATCTAAAGGTCTGTTTGGAGCTCAGGACTATTACATCCTCTCCAGTAGAGCTTTGTGACCAAGCTTGAAGGTAGAGCCTGAGCTGAGTTTAGTTGAGTGTTCTCCCTGAGCTGGCAGCAATGATCCCAGCTCTGCTGAAGCTCGTGGCACTTCCACTCCTCATTTACTCTTCCTACTTGCACCAGGAGGTGCTTAGCTTAGCCCCAAGCTCCATCCTTGCTCCTACAACTGCTTGCTGGCTCCACTTCACCTATTACTATGCAGACACAGAGTTTCCCTGGATGAGAACTTCACCTCCACAGCCCATGGAGAAGATCTTAGATGCAGTTAGCAGAGGAAAAAAAAGATCTTGCTTCAATTTGAATGGGAATTCTCCCTGAAGAAGTGTTCCTTTGGTTAACCTAACCACCCATTAAAAGCTTTCACTCCCTTAAGGGCTTTGTGTGCCATTTCTAGCCTTCAGCCCACAGTCAACTATTAGAAGAGCCATGAACTTACCCTGCAGGTAGTGACTAGATTTGGCATATTCCTTGCTTTATTTTCCTCTCCACCAACAATAGGTAACCAGATGCCTTCCCTTCCCTTTCAATCTCCTGCTTTAATCCCTTTACTATCATCTTTCATGGCACAGCACATGCTGTTTCTACAGCATCTCCCATCCCTGCTGATGAAGCCACTGGTTACTTACCTCACCAGCTCCAAACCTTCACATTTCCATCTGCCCAGCCCTGGAGGAGAGTCTAGGTCAGCCAGAGGTGTTTGAAGATGATGTGTGACACACAAAGATGAGTGTCAGAGGAGCCAAAGGTTGTGCTTGTGCCTCATCTATTCAATCAGCATCCCTTGAGCAAGGAAAATTAAGGAGGGAGCAGTGATGCTCCTCTGTCCTCCTTCCCATCATGGAGATACAACCTCTTATCTTAACTCCTGCTGGGATAACAAACATTGGGGAAATAAGTTCTACATTTCCAGAGTCCTGCCAAAACATGAGGAAAAGCACAGAGCAAACCTCTCTTCTCCTTTGCATCCAGCTCTTCCAAACCAACACAAGAAGATCTCTTCTTTTTCCCCCCACATGTGGTGGAATGTTTTCTTCCTGTTGCTGTTGTTTTTACCAGGAGATTTCTAGATCTGGCTGAAGTTGCTTAAAATAGAGCAACAAGAAACTAGCAAGCTGCTGGGGATGGGAAGCTTTGCTCCTGCACAGCTAGTGTTGGAAGCTTTAAGCCATCACCTGGGATGAGAGAGATGCTACTACTCCCATTCCTGGAATCTCATCTATCAAGATAACACTCTTTTAAGGTTGAGAACAGCCAATTGGCTCAAACCTCTGCTCTTTTCCCCCCCTTTTCTCTTCCCCAGTTCCTACCAAGTCAGGAGAAGTTGTTGTGGAAAGGATGTTTCCAAACTAAATAGAACATCAAGCTGATCTGCCAACACTCTGGGTTGTTACAGCCCCAAAATGCACTAAGCTCCTGAGTTCAAGAGACAAGGAACTAGTGGAAAGAATCCAGCAGAGGCTCCCAAGATGCTGTGGAGCATCTGTGGCAGGAGGAAAGGATGAGAGAACTAGGGATGCTGAGCCTGGAGCAGAGCAGAGCCAGAGGGGAGCTGCTCCATGCTGAGCAAGAGCTGAAGATCACTTCACCTTCACAAGAAGAAAACACACACAAAAAAAAGAAAAACCAAACCCATCACCTTCCCAGCAAGGAAACTCAGTGAGGGCTTGAGGAGTTGGTGGAAACTGGCCATTGAGAAGGAAATCATCTTCCTTCTCCTTCAAGTGGCATTGAGAGGCAGATGGAGATGAAGAGGTCTCACAGAGAGCCCGAGTGTGCTCCTCATTGATGCCAATGACACTGGTAAGACTGAGGATGATTGTGTTAGAAGTGGGGTTAGAAGGTTCATTTGGTCACCACTCAGCCCTCCCAGCACTGAAAAGCTTCTCTTGTTTGCTCAGCTCTTGTCTGACATGACTCTGAGCTTCAGAAATCATTCCCAGGCTGCGAGCAGAGCAACTCCAAGGAGACTCAGCCCCAAGGCAGAGGTGAAGGAGCTAACCAAGGACACTGACTTCCCTCACCAAAAAGGCATCACTTAACACATCATTTGACCTAATCAGCTCTGGATGTTCAGCTGTGGTGTTTGAAGAGCTTGAACACCTCCTCCAAATCACTCTAATAACCAACAACTGCACAGCAGGCAGCCAAGAACATTTTGTTTTGGTGAGCAGAGAGTATTGATCAGCTTATCTGTGTCCCTGAGATGAACTCAACTCTTGGGCTAGAGCCTGAGGGAAGAAGAGGATTCTCTGCCCAGCTAACCCCTCAAAGGGCAGGGGAATGGAGCAAAGAATGATCCCCCTGGACCCAGTCACAGGACTTCCTCTGGAGGAGCTCCCAAGGCCAATGGAGCAGAAGGATGCTGAGCCCAGCACTGCACAACCTCTTCCCCCAAAAGCTAGCAAGTGAAGGAGGAGATTGCTTTCCCCCCTCTAATGTGCCCAGGAGAGAGATTCCAAGCCCAGCTGGGCAGGATGCTGTGGGTGAGGATGCCCAGAGGTCTCTTCCAACCCTAAGCATGTTGGAATGTCCCAAGGTGAGCATCCTGCCACTGGTTAACACAGCAAGAGAACCAAACAGGGGAGGGAGAGAACAGCTTGGAACTCTCTCAGGGACCTCAGAGCTGGAAACCAGAAAGCCACAATGGAAGGGATTTCAATACCAAACACTTCTACATCCTTCTGCCCTGGGTAATAGTTCCAGAGCAGTAAATTGCACATCCCACTTGCCCCAAATTCCCCATCCTCTCAGCTTTCATAGAATCCTAGAATGGTTTGGCTTGGAAGGGACCTCTGGAGGTTATCTAGTCCAACCCCCCTGCAGTGGGCAGGGACATCCCCAACTAGAGCAGGTTCCTCCTGTTGGACAAGGACAAGAGTGATTCCTGGAAAACTTCCCTCTCCAAACCTCCTTTCCCTTCCAAATCCTCACCAGCTTTCCCCCAGCAGGCAAGAGGAAAACTCAGGGATTCTTTCCTCTGATGAAACATCCTCCACATCATCTTGGGCAACATTTAACTTGATATTTAGGCCCAAGAGTGGCTCAGATTTTGGTCCAAATACTGAAAATACCTCGAAGAGTTGTATATTTGGCTTTATATAAAAAAATAAACAACCAGCTGCTGAAAAGTCATTGAGTGCCATGGCTTTGTGGTGTTTCCTGAGTGGAAGGAAAGGCTTTGCTCCCACCCCAGCTCCTGGTGCACACTAAGACATGGGTGAGTATCTAAAGAGGAAAGGGAAAGTCAAGCACAACCTTCAGCTACACAGAATCATTTAGGTTGGAGAAGACCTTGAAGATCATTAGGAGTCCTCTGAAGGAGCTAAATGTCACTGCCAGACACAACCCTGATAGACAGCTGCATTTCATCTCCCCTGGCATTGAAACAAAAGAGCAAGCAACCTGCAGCTGGGAGATACATTTGGAAGCCTACAGAAGAATCAAAAGCTCCTTGATTGCCTTTTTCCTTCCCCCCCCCCTCCTCTCTCTTCTTTTCACAGGGACATCAAAGTGAAGTGATCTAACATCCCTGCTCAGGTGCAGCTCTGCCAGGACTCCTGCATCTCCTGATGGACATCAGAAGGTTTTAACAGCAGTGCCAAAGCTGGAGTAGAAAACCAGCTGGGAAAACCAACCAGCAGAGATGCACAGCTCTTGACTCCTTTAGAGCACTGCAAGATTGGTTCCCTTCCCTCAAACACAGACACATACATGCTTGAGCATCTTCCTTTGTTAAACCAGCTACTATTCCCGATGGAAGCAGTTTAACTCTTCCCTTCCCAGCGTGTTCTGAGTGCCCCTCATTCCTAAGGAAAGCAGCAGCAGCTCCCCAGCATCTCCCTTACCTAAATAACCCTGCAGAGAGGAAACTTCTCTCTTCTTTTCCTTGGTGTAATCAAGTGCTAATCACTCAGCCATGCAAAGCACACACACAGAGGCACCACAATCATCTGCCTGCAAAGCCAGGGAACGTCAGCATCCCACAGACCCTCCTCCAGCCAGCTAGGAGCAGAGGAGAAGCTCCACAGAGCTGAGAAGCAGCAAGCAGGTACTGCAGGGAGCAACCGGAACCACTCGCCAGGTAAGGAACACCTCAACCCCCTCTCCAGCCCCAACCCTCCTGGCTCCTGCTTCCTTTAATCCTTGTGCCACATCCAAATGCTCCCAAAAGTGAAGCAATTGTCCTCAAAGAGCTGCCAAATCTTTGAGCTTTGTTTGCTTCCCTGCAGAGGAATTCTTGGAAGGGTAGGATGGGGATGGGAAGGGATGATGGGGTGATGCTTGGTTTAGGCTCTGAAGTGAATTTTTGCTTGCAGGGTGCTTCTCCCCTTTCCACATCCCCTTCTCTTCCTGTTTCCCTTGAAGAATCCTGGGCTTTTGGAGGTTTACCCCTTTGTCTGTCCATCTGTGCCAAGTTTGGGTTGTGGTGGGGATGGTGTTCATCTTGACTAAGATGAGAACCTACCCTTGCTTAAAGAGTCACCCCAATTATGTTAAATCCTTTTAACCCTTAGTTCTGGAACTGCTCTTTGAACTCTTCCCCTCCTCCTTTTTTTTTTTTGCTAGGAGATCCTTGGAAACTCCTGTGTTGTCTGTGAGTCAAGGAAAAGAGGCTGAACCCAGACACAAAGGATAGCATTCATTAAACCCTTTAAGGAGTCTGCTCTCCAGCATGGAATTAAATCCAGTGCTGTGCCAGCAATAGAGGAGACATCCTCCCCTGGCCCCTCAGAGCTAGGAGCAACCAACCAGGCACAAAGCTGCTTCCCTGCCCTCCTGGAGAAGGACTCACTGCACACACTTCACCTGCAGCTCCTTGACCTCCCCAGCAGAGAAAAGCTGAAGCTCACCAGGATGCTCAGAGGAATTCCTTGACTTGCACAGGGAGTTATGATTCTCATTTGCTTGGTTCATGGAGCTTTTTATGTCTTTATATTTTTATTTTCCCCCCCTCTAATCACTTCCAAATCTAACTTCTCCAATGGTGGAGGGCAGGAGAGATGAGTTAGAAGGTTCATGCTGCCTCACAACCTGCTCTTTGGAGGTAATCCACTGCTAAAGGAGATATCTGCTTCTCACAGAAAGCAAGTTTCTCCTTTCTGGGCTAGTGAGGACATCTGAGGGTGGTTTGTGAGCAGCAGGCATGGGCAACAACTCTCTTTGGGATGATCTGAACATCACCTGCAGCAACGCAGGGAACAGCTGCTACCCAGACAACAGCATGAGGTTCAACCTAACCTTCCAAGAGCAGGCAGCTGATTTCTACATTGTCCTGCCTGTGATTTACTCTGTCATCTGTGCTGTTGGGCTGACAGGCAACACTGCTGTCATCTATGTGATCCTCAAAGCCCCTAAGATGAAGACTGTGACCAACATGTTCATCCTGAACCTTGCTATCGCTGACGACTTGTTCACGCTCGTCTTGCCCATGAACATTGCTGAACATCTCCTCCACTACTGGCCCTTTGGAGAAGTCCTCTGCAAGGTCATCTTGTCCATAGACCACTACAATATCTTCTCCAGCATTTATTTCCTGACAGTGATGAGCATAGACAGGTATCTGGTGGTACTGGCTACAGTCAGGTCTAAGAGGATGCCGCATCGGACGTACCGAGCTGCCAAGATTGTCAGCTTCTGCATCTGGATCCTGGTCACTATCATAGTTCTCCCTTTCATCATCTTTGCCAATGTCTACATAGATGATTTGGAGATTAAGAGTTGTGGGCTCAACTTCCCCAAGCCTGAAAGGTTTTGGTTCAAAACCAGCAGGATCTACACCCTGATCCTTGGCTTTGCCATCCCTGTCTCCACCATCTGCATCCTTTACGCCATGATGCTCTACAAGCTGAGGAACATGCACTTGAACTCTAATGCTAAAGCCCTGGATAGAGCCAAGAAGAAAGTCACCATGATGGTCTTCATAGTCCTGGCTGTGTGTCTGTTCTGTTGGACCCCCTTCCACTTGGCCACCATTGTGGCTTTGACCACTGACTTGCCCCAGACCTCCATGGTCATTGGTATATCCTACTTCATCACCAGCCTGAGCTATGCCAACTCCTGCCTGAATCCTTTCTTGTATGCTTTCCTTGATGACAGCTTCAGGAAAAGCTTTAGGAAGATGTTGGAATGCAGAACTTCTTGAGCAGCTGGTTGGGGCTCCCAGGTCCCTTCCATCTCCTGTGGCTTTGCATCCTGGAGGGATGGCTCCTGAGTGTGCCATGTTCTCCCTTTCATTTACAGATGATCTCTGTGTCTGCTTGGCATTCTCCTTCACCATAGTCTGTCCTCCTCACTGCTAACTCATTGTCCCTCTCCTAACTTCTCCAAGTTGGCTTTTTGTGATCATATAGTTTGTAATTCCACATTCTGAGGCATTCAGGGCAGAAAAGCTTCCTGTGGTCCTTTGATGCCATCTGCTGTACAGCAGAGAGAAGCTGGAGAGCACTTGCCACATGAATGCAATGCTCAGCTCCTTCTGAGGAGGAAAGCTTGTGTCCAGGAGCACTTGCAGTGCATCACCATCAATAACTGCACCAGCAGAGGATGCACGAGGAGGATTTAGAGGACAAACCAACCCTTTTCTATGTCCATGTCTGTGCAACATGTGTGGGATGGGTTGGATTTTGAGGGATTCCTATTTTCCACATTCTCCTCTTTCCTGAGCTGTTAACTTTAAAGCAATTAAGCTATCAAAGCAGTTTAATTAAAGATGTGGGGTCCCCAAACCAGTTAGAAGCACCACACTATCCAAATATTAGGGCAACTATGGGAATTTGGGTCAACTAATTTTTACCTAATTATTCCTGTTCAGTGTGTAATACATTTCTTTAAGGGTGATTAATTAAAATAAACCTCCTAGGGATAAAAAGAAACCCAAACCTGGTCCTTCTTTCACTATAGAAAACTTGTTCATTCTCTTTGTTATATACACATGTCAAACAGAGATAGATAGATATATATATATAAATATTATGGGCACGTGTCAAACAGAGATAGATA
>VWZO01018745.1:15206-57455 GCA_013396975.1 Bucco capensis | reverse complement strand
GGATGTCCCTGCCCACTGCAGGGGTGTTGGACTAGATGACCTCCAGAGGTCTCTTCCAACCCAAACCATTCTATGATTCTATGATTCTACCTGTTTCTCCTGTGATATCATCTAACTCGAATGAAGATTGCATCACTTTGCTATCTTTTACTAGGGTAAGACAGGTAATGAACTTGTCAGAGTTCTTACTGCTTTTCTTTTGTTACCTTAGTGTTAAAATGAATGTTACAATTTGGAATTTATTTTCTAATTAGTAACATAACTTTGTAATAAGGAGACAAATAGCCTAGTTTTAATAAAAAGCAATGATACATCTCTAAATTTATGTACAAAGAACTTGTACAGGTTAAATATCCTTTTTTGCTGTTAAATGTCAGTGTTCACTGTGTTGCTCTTCTCTTTGTCTAAATTGACTGACATTATTTTTTACCCTTATTGCATAATAAATTTCACAATAATCACATTTTGTTACATTTGGTACCCAGTACTTTGCTTCTCAGTGCAGACTCTGGTTTTGTAAAAACTATATCCTTAGCCACCTGGCAGCTCATTTGTAATTCATGTGCATTTAGTTATAGCTGGCAGAGTTTTCCAGGGACAGTATGCACGTTTGCCCAGTGAAAATTATAACCTCTATAAAATTGTTTAATGATCAAATTTTGTTTTCTCAGGCCTGTTTTGTCCGATCGTGGTCTTGGGTAGAAGTACTGGAGCTGTAGAACTTCCAGGATGGTGTGTCTAAAAAGAATTACACTGAAGGTAACCAAACAATGCTTAAATAGGGCAGGTATTTCCACCTCTTGATTCCGTTGCAGGGTCAGTAATTAAGATATTCAGTTATTCTCATAGAAACATACTGCCCTTCCCTCAATTTTTGTTTTCAAATTTCTAAAAAAATAAGTGCTTTTGGTTTGTTGGTGTTTTTGTGGGTTTGTTGTTTGTTTTTTTTCACAATTTCAGTTTTTAATTACATTTAAGTCACTTGGTCTGATAGATAGATCCAGAGACTTTAACCCTTGAGAGTATGCCAGAAAGGTAGGTGTTGAACCAGTTCAGAACGGCAACTTATAAATAAATTGTATATATAATGTAGTTAAAAATAATTGCAAATGCCTTAAAAATAAAAATTACTTTATGGCCATAGAATATGTCCTTGTCACATGTAATAATATTTTTCTTCAGGCCTGCAGTGATCTTCTCTGGCCACCACAAGAGTGAAACTATTGCCCATGAAGATGAAATGATTTGCAAAGATCAGTCTGGGCGGACAGTGGCAGGAGGAGGAACAAGAATAGGGGTGTTCAGATCTCTAGGTAAGTGTCCCAGAAGTTCAGTGAAAGAGACTTTCCACAGTCTGTCCAACTCTCACAGGGAGCACTCAGGGAATAAGATACAACACAGTAATGTGCTTCTCATTAATTGACCAAGGGTGTCAACAAATATCTACCATGTTCTGCCACAAGTATCTTCTTCAATATTGTTTTAAACCAGCTGATATTTTAAATTCCGGATTACTTGGATTATTTTGTATAGTAGAAGACACATCTTGTGATGGAAACTATGCATGTACATGGTCTGTTAATATGGATGTAGAATCTTCCAATGAGAAGGTTGTTAAGTTGTACAAACCAGTCAGGTTGCTAGATCTAAGGTGTTAATTTATTCATGCTGGTATTCCGAGATTCTTAAATGAAGAGCTAAACCAGAACTTGAACATACGCTAACTATTTGCAGTCATGTTGGCAGTATAAATTTGTATTGCTCACTTGAAATAATATGTGTAAAAAAAGCACACATCTAGACTAGATTGTGAAAGAGGCTGCATTTATAGAGGGAGATGCAAGGAAGTTTTAAGTGCTTTGTAAATCAGAGAACAGAATCAAACCAAATTAATGGAATTAGGAGGTAGTCTCACTTCTGTAGGTTTCTCTGCTCATGCTACAGTATTACAGGAATCATGACAGAAGTAGTAACGGTAACTGTATACAACTGAAAATTACAATGAAAATCTACAATGGATTGCACTTGCAGAAAAATGGTCTATTTCAAGGTAATCAAAGTTTCAAGATAATCAAAGAAAAGGTAGGATTTCCTACAAATCCCTTGTAAGACATTGTTTTAACATTTCTCCCATGCTGGGAGTAACCTAAAAACCACATTATGCCATACTGATTTGCTTTGTGCTTCAGTATAATGAACCTCAAATTAACAAATGAGCAAACAATAACCATTAAAAAAAATAATTAAAATGGAAAATATTCTTTTAGGTTGGTTGTTGGATTTTTTTACTTTGAAGTGACAAATTCAATTAATATAATGTTTAACTGAAACATCTCTCAGTTACTACAAATGAACACTTAATTGTTGTGATTATTTTTTTTTACACCTGGTACTTTTGATATATTATTTTAAAACTTATCTCCCATAAATTTCTTCACTCAGTTGTGTAGATCTAAACCAGAAGTAATACAGCTGAAATCAATACAACTGTGATTCTGTAATGCCATCATAAAGGAATCAAGTTATGGAGCCTCTTTCTATTCCATTTCATAATGGAGTATATGTACTGCAAAACTATTGGCTTAACTGGAAATCTATGTCATTTACATGAATATGATTAGAGAAGAGACTATTTGTTTGTATTTTCAGTAGTCATGATAATTGAGGCCATATGTCCTACTACATAAAACATATGCTTTCCATAATCCTTGTCCATAAAGAATTGGTATACATAAATTGCAGACTACATTTCCAGTAGAAGTTAATTGCTTTCTGCCTTGTCTTTTTCTGCTAAAGTGAGTTAAGGGAACAAAATATTTAGTTCAGCATTTTGCCAAAAACCTTGTCAGATTAATTTCAAAATCTTGAAAGGTAATAAAAGGTAAACCTGAAAGGAAATAAAAGACGGTGCTGCCTTTTCATCAGAACACAAGACTTTTTTATCTACAATACTAGCTATACAGGCAATCTTCGTTCACGAAGCCTAGCCATTCATACTAGCTATAACCTCTATTGTATAGACAGGGCTGTCATTCAAAGTCTGGTTCTTAGATTTAAGAACTGACATGTGCGCTGGCTGCTTAAGCTTTGATCATAGCTATTGCGGAACTAGTCAGTGTGGTCAGTGGATCCTAAAGAGTTATTCAGCTGATCAGCCATGATATACTCTTTTTTTTTTGGTGAGCATTACTGCTTTTCTAGTCTGTGCGAGATCTACACTGAGAAATTTAAGCATGCAAGTCTGAAGCTAAGTTCCATCAAGGATGACTTTAAGTCTAATATTCTGTAACAAGTGTCTATAAAAATCACAGGACAGTTTTGCAGAATCAAAGTGAAATATCTCATAGACAGGAGGCAGCATTGCCTCCACCTGATCTAGCCAACATTATTGACTTTGAAAAGGCCATTTGACTAAGTAGGTGGGGCTTGGAGCTCATGTACTTCTTTTCGTCCTCTTTCACAGATTGCGGAGTTTTTTATCAATTCACTCTCACCTTGCTTCAAAGGGGATGAAGTGGAGAATCCAGAGAAAGCACAAGAAAGGCAGAAGAGGATTTAAAAAACAAGAAAAGCAAGTCTAGCTTACATTGGCCCATACATTCTTTTTCCTATGAAACTGTTCCTATGTTAGGACTATTGAGAAATTATTATCTTTTTGTGATATCAAATATTGATGAAAGGGAATTAAAGGCACCTTGTATATAGAATTAGAAATCACTTTGGAAGAAATAATCTTAACAGTTAGATATACTTTGTAAACAATACTAATAATGTCTAGTGTTTTTAATAATATTTTAAACCCCAAGAAATATATGGAATTAATATTTTTAGAGCTTACAAATTAAATAATAATGCACAAGAAATGCAAAGACTACAGTGTGAGAAAGACTCAAAAAACCTTAGTATGTTTTCCAAACTGCCTATCCCACAAACATTCAAACTGAATTGGTTAATTAGCAGCCCATTTATTTTAAGTATGATTAGCTATTCTTGGTTGGGCTTCCTCATCCATTATTTCATGTGCTGTTACTGAAATATTTCCTTCCAACAGCATGTATCATAATTGCTGTGCATGAAGTGACAGTGCTAATTTTTCTTTTTTTTTTTTCAGTTCTAAGGAAAAAGGCTAGATTCATGATTTACTAATGTCCTTATTCATTCATTATTTCAGGCTTCATATGTTCATTCCAATTTCCATAATGTTTTCTGTGGATGCTATGGACAAGTTTTCAGTGCCCTTCTTCCAAATTATACTTACCTATTTTATAAAAAAGTTTCTCAAGACTGTGATAGTAAAGTAACACTACCAATAGGGAATCTTTACTTTTACCTTTTCAGTCTGTATAGAAGTCCTGACATGGCTGCATATGAGTGTCCAGGTTTATCCATATCTGAATGGCTGTCAACTAACCTAATCCATTAGATTCATCCACTTTTCTTTAAGGTAAAATTTAGCAAGTAGAGCAACACTCTGGTCTCCACTCAGACTTCTGAGTTCATCACAGAAATGCTAGTCAGTGCAATTGCTTTCTGCAACATAAGTTCAAAGGATGAGAGAACATGTTGGAGAACTTAAATCATGTCTCATAGAGCTATCAGCAGCATGTGGACTACAGGTGTAGCACAGACTTTTTGACCATGGCTGTTTGAGAACGTCTAATCTCGGCCTGTGATTTCAGAGATCTACTTGTTTGTTGCTTCACTTTTCTTCAGTTGTGGTGATGGATTCCATACTAGACTTAAGAACGATTAATTCATTTTGAGTATCTTAAAGAGTCAAAAGTTACGATTTCTACCTAAAGCTTATTCTACATGACAAGGTTTTCTATATAAGTGTTAGATATCACCTTGCTGACTCTAAGATATAATTTATTAGGAATATGGAAGATAAGACCTTTTGTAGTCTGAGAACATCTTTAAAACTAATGCGTACATTTCATTGCTTTAGTAATATTTACGTATCAGATTAACAGAATACCCTTCTCAAGGATCGTCTCAGCAGGTGTGTTAACAAGAATTTTGAGTCTCACAGTATAGACTCCATACAGTCCGTTTTGTTTTGGTTTAGTCCTGACTATGTCAACCCTTCAGTTCCAATTGATCCAGGAATATATTATGATTTGTATCTTCTCTTACAAAGCTACATGAAGGATCTCATCTATTTCTCCCTATGTCATAATTATGATACAAATTTCAGAAGAGGTGGAAATCTGTTCAAAGTATTTTGCAGAATCTTTCCCATTTTCAACACTGCCAAAATTCTAGTGTCTTTTCTGTTTGATTTAAGATTAGTTTTACTTTATAAACAATGATCCAGACAGTTGTTTTGTATATAAAATAAATTGATTTGTACCAATATAATGTAATCTTAATTGAATTAAAGGTAAAAAAGTCACAGACAAAAGTATGGGTGCTTTGTTCAGAGTTGAGATTACAGTTCTCTTTCCTTTCTTATGGTAAACCCAATGACATGGATATTTTGTAAATGTATTTGCCCTCAGCAACTTCCTTTTTAATATTTATAAATACAGTGTACTGCTTAAGAAAAAACAAAACCAAAAAACCTACTTGGCCCTGTGCCATATAGCACACATAGTACAGAGTCCTGTGGAGGTCACCTGAAGTGCATGACCTATTTTGAATTCCTTCAGTTTGCATGAATTTATCAGGATGAAACTGGTGATTCTGACAATATTTCTCAGCATCCCCTGCTAAATTTTTAAAACTGGCTTTCTACCGCTTTTCATATTGAAGCTTGCTTACAACTTGGTGAAATGAAGTCATAATTAGACAAAAAATATCCCATACATAATTATAAAACATTATTTAGCCTATCATTCAGGTTGCTTGAAGACATTTTTAGATACTTGTTTTTATTTGTGTTATATGCCTTTTCTATAATACTAGTAACTATTTTTCCTGTACATCTTTCTCTAATTCCTCTCAGATGATGTCAGTTTACGAGATTAGTTTAATTCTCTTAGATGTCTTTCCAAGGCTCAGTGATCTCACTCTGCAGGAGTGGACATTTGGAATGTGCAAGTGTGCAGTAAGCTTCCTGTCTCTTTGTACCAGCTATTCCAACATGATTTCTGCAAGTCCTAATGTACAAGGGAAGAAACTGCAAAGGTGCCAGAAAGCTTCTCTGAAGTCCCTGATGATTCTCAGAATCTGTTTTTCTTGTGGGGTCATTCAACTGTGTCTGAAATTAGTTCAGTTACTCATTCTGGTTTGCAAGTACAAAAATAGAAAATATTTTGAAATCTGGGGCTGTATTCAAACTGTAATTTGAATAACTGACAACTTCTAGACCCCACAGTTAGAATTTGAAGTTGTCCCATTTTAACATAAATGCTGAAACTGCAGACTTGTGTCAAGACCTCCCTGCTGAAAACTTCAAAGGCATTCCTTCCTTCCAGACAGTTTATTCTAGAATAGTGGAACTTCCTTCCTGAGGTTCAAAGGGTCATTGCTAGAAATCTCATTACCTACTAGGATCTAGGCAACTTGAGCAAAAATCTAAAAAATAACATGAATATTGACCACACTCACAAGGTGATAAGATGTAGGAATTAGTCAACAAATTGAAGAGGATAGGGAGATATTTTGAAAGGAAAGGTGTGTGAATGTGCTTATAGTGTAAAGAAAGATTTTCAAGTATGGCAAAATACTTTCTGAAGTGTTTAAACTTACTCTCAAACCAAGGCTAGGGTTAAAAACCACTTTCAAAAGAGCTATCAAGGAATGAGGGAAGTTACCACATTGTTGGGAACAAATCCAGAAGTGGTGTAAAGTCAGCCAAGTATATTTTTGTTAAACTTTCTTTTTTCCTACACTTTACACAAGGGATAGATAGGATGTCAGAATGTAAGATGCCAGATGTAACAAGACTGAAAGAATGGACATAAGGCAAAAAGCTTTCTACACTTCAGCTGGCAAAACTATGCAGAGTGTTGGTATTTTAGTCACTTCAAGGTCCTGCAAGATTAGGTTATCTTCCCCTATTCTTGGCTGTACCATTCTTACAATGTGAATGTTTAGGATTATATCTCCTGACTGTACTCCACCAAGGAATATTACTGGGTACAGATTGTTTAGTACCAGGAATACTCCTACCTCTCAAGAAAATCATAATTTTCTTCTCTGTAGCAATGCCTGCTTCAGGTATTCACAGCCATCAATTTCTTGGTCCTTGTATTCTACGTGCTTCTTAGGCACACATATGCCAACAGAGTAACTAAAGTTACAGGGTGATTATGACTGTTGGGTACCACCATATACAGTTCCAGAATGTAAAACAGTGAGAGTATAACTGGCTTGTAAGAAATTAAAACTTTCTCAAAAGGTGATGCCAATCAAGTGCAAGGCACAGAACTGCTACTACAGACACAGTAATTTGACCTCTATTTTTGTCCATATTCTGTCATGAGTACATTTCAGCAAATTCATGCATATCTTAAACCCTCAAAAACCTACTCCACCAATTTATTTCTCACAAAAAAGGACAAGAAAGGAAACATTTGACAAACATCAATCAAAGTGCCTGTCACGTAGTAGAAGTGAAATCTGTGAGAAACTCTGGAGGTGAGGACCCACATGTGTTGGATGGCCAGGCCATATCTGTTATCTTCAAGTTCCCTATCAGTGATAAACCTAGGGTAAAAACTATATCTAGCAGTCAGTATGTTTAGGCAGTCAGTATAAATCCAAAGAGGCATAACTCTACAGAAGAAAAATTTATATCTGTATTAACTAATTAAGCATTTCCAGGGGCTGTTGTCAGTATACAAAAGGAAATGACTGACTGCTGGCATACTTTTGGACAGAGTCAACAGGCGATCTCCCCAGAAATTTCTTTGCAAAATTTGAGAGTTGACATAGGGCAGGAACCATTCCCAAAAATCAGACCAGATGTACTGGAGAGTTTAACAGTTGAGCAGAGATTGTTTTATCCCATACAGTCTCAGGAAGAGAGAATAGGTGCTGACACTGTGTCAGTTAACCAGTAGAAAGAGCTGTATTCTCTGAGTATGCTGGGCCACTGGCCCAGTACCAAATCAGAAAGAAAAACATTGACATTTGTATTTCTTGCCACCTTCCCTATGGAAATGTCTATTTTCTGCACAGTTCACTTTCTTTACAGCACAAAACTGCTGAAATGGGTTTTATCATATTTTCATTTTGTTTGAATATATGTTACTGCATTCAGCAATTAACTGGAGATGAAAAGAGCTTATGGACAAATTGATATATGTGTGTATAATTCAGAGTAAGTTAAAGATGTAACTAAAACTATCATTTTCAGACATTTGCTGTCAACAAAAAGTGAAAGCTAAAAGATGTTTAAAAACAATGAATGTTAGAATTGCTTTCCTGACTGTTATACCAGTAACTAGTAACTAGAATACTCAAAGCTAAATGGGAATCTATCAGCTGTCTTGCAAACTTGTCTCAGCTAGTTAGTATCACAATTTGTTAAACAAGAAATTTTGTTGAAAGTGTGAGTTTTGATTGAAATATATTTAAATATGACTATTATCCATCTATGTGAGACAAAACTGCTTCTCACCATACGTATTTTGAGTTGAGATGGAATAAGCTTTCTTTCACTTAGGTTTTCTTACATTCCCCGACAATGGACATAATTACACCAGTGGGGACCCTTCATCTTCTATATTTTAGTCCCTCAACTGTGGTAGTAGTTTTGATGTATATTTAATAATATTTGTGATATGTAATGGCTTGTAATAGGCTCCAGAATAATTTTCCACTTTAATATGTGCTTCCCCAAAGGATTCAACAGCAATGCATAACCATTAGTTACATGAAAAGCAACTGCCATAGAGTCTGAAGCTTTCAAAGTTAATGCTCTACTACTAAAATATTGGAGTATCTCACTTTATGACATCAAAAGCTTTTACTTTATTTAGAGTACTTTAATCCTGTTTTTTTTTTTAATTAAATGTAGATTTGGACAATAAGAAACAAAGACAAATTAAAACATCTCCTATCACCTCTTTTTACCCCTGTGAGGCTCAACTTCAGTCCAATGCTCACTCCCCTAACTTCTTTCCCCTACTGCAAAAGGTGCAGGGGGATGCAGAATAGGGGTTGTGGTTAGTGCATAAGAGTTCCACTTTTCTCCTGCTCCAGCTTGGGTCCTTTCACAGGCTTCAGGGAAATATCTCCTCCAGCATAATCTTTCTATGGACTGAAGGGCAATCTCTGTTCCAGCAGCTGGACCATCTCCTCCCCTTCCTTCTCCGATCATGGTATTCCCAAGGTTGTTTCTTGCATTTTTTTCACACACTCCTCTCTGTCATCAAGTGTTATGCCGTCTTAGGTACATTTTCATAGATATGCCACCCCCTTGGCTGCTGGGCTCAGCTCTGCCCTATGGTGGGTGGGCTGTACTCAGCTGGAACTGGCTGTGTCCAGCATGGGACATCCCCAGCCTCTCCTCACATAGGCCTCCCTGCAGCCCTCACTGCCAGTGCCTCGACACCAGCATCCAGTACAAAAGGCCTTTCCTTTCAAATAATTAAGTTTTAATATTCATGAGGTTTTGATTTTTACAAATATCCAGATAGGCTTGAAAGTTATTTAATATTGTTCTGAAAGTAATAAATATTTATATTAGCATTTTTTTCACTTACTAATTGTGTTCTTTTTTCTTCTTTCTTAGATGTTCATAAATTGACTCAGAAAACAGAGACTTTATTCTTTTCCCTAATTCAGCTAAGAAGTTCTGAATGGTCAGAGCATCCAGATATTAAAGGTTTATACCACAGAAAGGTGCAGGATCTTAAAACTAGAAGTGTGGTGCAGACTATGAGGATATGACATTTTAAAATAACTGTATAAATACCAGGAAGTCAGTCATAATATTTCTAAAACTTCCAGCTCTGAAAACTGGATGAGTTTGAAAGCCAATGTCAACATAACTGAAAAGTTTATTGTAAAGGATGTAATTATGAAGACAGATTTATGGGAAATTCTCCCAGCTCAAGTCTTAAAGAACTGAAAGACATAACTCCATGCAGATATGTGGCTGAAAATTGCTATCATATGACATATTTCAATCTTTGATCAGTAATTAAAGGGTTTTGCTTCTTTTCATTCAGCGGTAATTTCCTTCTCAATGGCCTGCAGTCATTCAGGTTGATCAATGTTTTAATCATGTTATCCTTCCATCAGTTTAGTCTCAAATCCTTTTGTGGGATCTTTTACAGTTTAATAGAGCTTATTTTCAGGTTAAAAAGATCTGAAGAGTTCAAGATTAAGATCTAACCAGACTGTACATAGCCATCCAGTATTGATTTGCAGTTTTGAATGTAAAATCTTTACATTTCATATGAGATCTTTTCATGGAGGCCTTCCCATTATAAGTCTATCTGAAGAACTTATTTAGGGAGATCGTTTTTCTCTTGCTTTATTTCTCATTTTGCGCGACAATCTTCAGTGTTATAAGAGCAGGATCAAATCTCTAATGACATTCAGAAATTGGAAATCTAGTCCTGTCCCCAGGTCCTAAAGCTAGTTTAAGTGTTAACATGCTCAGAAGAGTTTAATGGTTTCTTGAGTGCTTTTCCAAGTTTTTGAGTAACTCCTTGTTGGTTTCATTCTTTATTGTTTTAAAAAAGTATTTGTATTGTTTCTTTTGCAGTTCTTCTAGCTCATCTCCTCCAGAGAGTTATTCCAGTCTGGGAATCTCCCTAAGCTTCCCTATGCCAAGGAATTAATTTAGATTTTCTAGTACAAGCCTCTATTTTCTTTTAATTTAGTTTCGGTTTACCATAGAATTATAGAATCATAGAATCATAGAATGGTTTGGGTTGGAAGGGACCTTTGGAGGTCATCTAGTCCAACCCCCCTGCAGTGGGCAGGGACATCCACAACTACATCAGGTTGCCCAGAGCCCTGTCAAGCCTCACCTTGAATGCCTCCAGGGATGGGGCCTCAATCACCTCCCTGGGCAACCTGTTCCAGTGTTCCACCACCCTTGTGGTGAGGAACTTTTTCCTAATATTAAGTCTAAATCTACTCCTCTCCAGTTTAAAACCATTGCCCCTTGTCCTTTCACTCCAGGCCTTTGCAAACAGGCCCTCTCCAGCCTTCTTGGAAGTTCCCTTTAAGTACTGGAAAGTCACTAGTAGGTCCCCCCCAGTCTTCTCTTCTCCAGGCTGCACAATCCCAGCTCCCTCAGCCTGTCCTCGTAGGAGAGGTGTTCCAGCCCCCTGATCATTTTCGTGGCCCTCCTCTGGACCTGCTCCATCAGCTCCATGTCCTTTCTGTATTGAGGGCTCTTGTTGTGCAATGTATTTCAATGATGTACAGATCAGAGATTGATTATTTGTAAAACTGAAGTTTCAACAGAGGATGTAGTCTGGATATATTGAAACACTTAGTAAAATGTTGTAAATACTTGTAACAGGAAGTTTCCTTCAAACTTAAAATCTGAAATGGTAAGTCCAGAACATACTGATTAAGGAAAATAGATGCCAACAAGTCTATTTTATATATGCATTGTAGTTTTGAAAGAAAATATGTAACACTTCCAGAATTGTTCTTAAAGGATGGCAATTTCAAGCTATTTCACTAGTTTTTGAGACATTTCTTATCAAAATATTTCACAGAGGTATTTTACAGAACTGTAGGCATTTCAGGCTGTAGCTCCTTCATTTAAGCTTTACTCTGACTCCCTTAGGCCAAAAGCTCATGAATCATTATGCTACCTGCCTTCTGAGGAAGGGAAGAGGGACTAACTCCATAGTTGTGGGACAATTCATTCTCTTTTTATATCTTTTCTATAAATAGGCCCAATGGTTTTGTTTACTCTGATTTCTTCTCAAGCTCTCCCCTGTAATCCTATAGATTTGCTCTTTGTGGAGGAGGAAATTGAAAGGGACAAGACTTGGCTTGCTGGAGGAGTATTTAAAGAAAAATGGAGGGGGGAGGTGTGCATGAAACACTGAAAGGAAAGGAAATTTGAACCATGTGAATAGTGGTAGCTGAGGTAGCTGGTGTCTACAGGTGGTTTCTGTGCAAAGCCTCAGTGCTCCAGACAGCATAGGAGTGCCAGGGGAAAAAAACAACAACAACAAAAAAAACCAAAACACCAAGAGGCACAAAAATAAAAAGGAGGAACTCACTGACTCACTTTTAAAATAATTGAGAAAAACTTCTTAGTGAATGTTTTTCAAGATGTGCAGAGAAAAAAAAACCTAATTCTCTGTAGCATTTATGGCAACATCTTTTCCTTTCATTTTGCTTCTTAAACTTTTAATTGTCTCCTATTTTCTGTTCCTTAATCCAGACACAGGGAAGGATTGACTGCTGATGATATTGTGAAAGCTTTAACTGGCCTCTAGAAGACAAATATGGACAGTTTGTAACAACACCTAATAGTTGTCATTGTCTTTTTTTTAGTTCCTCTGTGTGTAGTTTAATTTCCTATCATTACCTACCTTAATATGCAAGAAGATTCCTCTTACTGTCTTGACAGATCCATTTTTTTAAGACTCTTTAAGACTCGTATCAGGGCTCGGTTTTGGGACCGGTGCTCTTTAATATTTTCATTAATGACCTGGACGTGGGTATGGAGTGCATCCTCAGCAAATTTGCAGATGACACCAAGCTGATGGGTGTGGTTGACACGCCAGGAGGCCGAGATGCCATTCAGAGGGACCTGGACAGGCTTGAAAAATGGGCCCAAGAAAACAAAATGAAGTTTAACAAGTCTAAATGTAAGGTCCTGCATCTGGGCAGGAGAAATCCCAGATACCAGTATGGATTGGGTGAGGAACTCATTGATCATAGCCAGGAAGAGAAGGACTTGGGGGTCATGGTGGATGAAAAGATGGATATGAGTCGNGGGGGTTGGAACTAGATGATCTTTGAGGTCCCTTCCAACCTGGCCATTCTATGATTCTATGATCACATATGCTTTACCCTGTGTCTTAATGTCAGATCGGATTACCTTAGGTTTTCATACAAATGACACAGCTGAGCAAGCTGTGAATAGATCAATAGACAAATTCCTGTATAACAACTAAAACCTGTTAGGTGGATTGAAGTATGTTTTAAAAAGATTTTTATCTTTAAACATGGAATTAATGTCATGGAGTTGTGCAGAACTAGTCATGACATGTAACTACATATGTCATGTCTAAGGCAGCCCTAGACTCTTTCTGTTTCCAGGATTTGCTTTGATGATACTAAAGCAAACTTGGAGACATCAATGAATGCAAATTTGTGCATCATTTTCTCCATCTAATTAATTAAGTATAATCATTTCACTTGGGACCAAATATTAGCATGAATAAATAAACAGTACTCCAGATTTATCATGCTGTACAAAAAACCCCTCATTTTTATGTATTTTAAAATATAAATACATAAATATATTTTTTTCAAGTGCTAATTTCAATGCTTAGGTTTCAAATGTCCTGTGAAGAAAGCTACTAACTAATGTTTTTATAGCAATGGCATGCCATGTTCTTTTTTGTTTTCAAGGAAAATATGACCGATACATGCACTGTTGTTGCTCTTTTTTTTTTTTTATCTTCTAGAAGACTTTCTTCCATAACTACAGTATTTCTTTTCCACAGGAATTAGCTTTAGAAAACAAAAATGCCTTGACTGTTTTGTGTGCACTGTAGACCCCACTGGAATTTTTCACACCTGTTAGCTGAATCTGAGACCTCACAAATTCAGAGAAATATACTAAAAAAAGAAAATATTCTCTGCTTTAAAAAGGAATATGTACCATACACTATTACAGTAATCTTTTCTGTTTCTAGTGTCTCTTGAATATTTCTGGTAAATGATGTCTTTAAAATCATCTGAGAATATTAATAATGAAAGCACTTTGAAACAGTGGCACTCTTGTTCTCATCAGCCTCCTCACAAATGCTGTTGACAGAAAAGCCTAAATTATGCTCATTTTTCTGGAATATTCAGTTTTGCAAAAAGCAAAGTCATAGTCTAACCTATTTTTAAGAGTAAGAACATAGGCCAGTTTGAAGTCACTCTCTGTTATGATATTTTACACTGTGCTTTAACAATTGTAACAAGTATTTAGAAGGAGTTGGTTTTGCTCTAACATATATGGGGGGCTAAAGGAGAAAAAGTACTTGGAATTTTCTGTTTAAACTGTCCTAAGCATATGTGATAGATACCAGTGCAGAAAATGGGCTTTGGTTTTACCTGTTATTTCCATGGATGCAGACAGGATGTACTTTAGAAAAAAATATACACAAACTTTCTGGAACTTGTAAGGCTCAGAAGGTTGCAATTTCAGGCTATACTAAAGATGACTTCACAATGGGAGAAAGATTTACTGCCTTGTAAAGCTATTTAATAGTTGAGATGCCCACCTTTGCCCTTTGCAAAGCTGTTGATTTTTGAATCCCTCACTTTGGTGCTAATCAGTTCTAGCTCCACTGAATTTAGTAGAAATACTCTCCACCTCAAGACTGCCAGTGTGTTGGCTAACTGAGAGGCAGAAATAGGTTTTGTTTCCATTAGTTGTAGTTCCTATAGGATGAACATTACCTGTCTAAGCTACAGGGAGTACAGACAAAGAATCTTTAGTCTCATCTCAATGTTGAGGAAGGACTGTAGCACTGGGAGAACTGAGGATAGATTACAAGATGCCTGGTGTCAAAGTGCAAGAGTGTTCCAAGAATGGAGGAGAGAGACTAATGGAATGTTGGAGGTTGAGTGGTGTCTTTCAGCTTCATTCTGCCTAATACCATGCATTTATATGAGAAGTTAAAGAAAATAGCCCCTTCACAGTCAATATATCAAAGTGCTTATTCAGCACTTATGTGATGGATGGGATTAGGGGGTCCCTCCTTCCATATTTCATAATGGGCTATCCTTCTGTCTCACAGAAAAGAAAGACATCTTTATGTAAATAACCATTTTGTGGCAGAGAAGTGAAACAGGGCCAAATTGCAGGTTGTTGTCTTCTGTTTGTTTGGTTGGTTTTTTGTTGTTGGTTTTGTTTATGCTTTTCTCTCTCCAGGGTTCTGTTTCCAGTTAACTGTTCTTAGCCTGTCTGCCTCCCTAAGTCTCTTTTCTGTCTGTCTGAGATGATCATAAATCAGAGAGAACCTTGCCAAAGTGTTATGGGACACAGATCACACAATCAGGTAGTTGCTGTTAGCCAGAAAGGCTGACCAAGGAGAGGGCTAGTCATGGCTTCCAGCTCTGCAGCCTTCCCACAGGCAGCGTGAGGCAATTGGCCTTGCATGGCACAGAGTCACCTTTCTGTTGGCATGGCTGTCTTTATGACTAAGGAGCAGGATGTAGATATGAGCCAGCAGTGTGCCTGCGCAAGCCAAGAGGGAAAACTGCATCCTGGGTTGCATCAAACACTGCATAACCAATCTGTCAAAAGAAGTGATTATCCCACTGTGTTTGGGCTTGAATTTGTCTCACCTTGAGTACTGTGTGCAGTTCTGGGCCCCCCAATTTAAGAAGGATATTAAGATACTCAAAAGCATCCAATCCAGAGGAAAGTAACAAAGCTGGTAACAGGGCTGAAAGGCTTGTGCTGTGAGGAGCAGCCAAGGACTTTGGGCTTTTCAAGTTTGGAGAAAATGAGACTGAGGACTAACCTCATTACTCTCAACAGTTTTCTGAGAGGGGGACATAGGGAGGTGCTAATCTCTTAATATCCTGTGATAGAACACACAGGAATATTTCAAAGCCACACCAGGGGATGTTCAGGGTGCACATTAGGAAGCATTTCTTTGCCAAGAGGGTGGTCAAATGCTGAAACAGGCTTCCTAGAGAGGTGTTTGATGTTTCAAGCCTGCCAGTGTTTAAAAGACATTTGGACAATGTGCTTAACAACATGCTTTAACTTTTGGTCAGCTCTGAGGTGGTCAGGCAGTTGGACTAGATGATCATTGTAGGTCCCTTACAACTGAAATATTCTATTCTATTCTATTCTATTCTATTCTATTCTATTCTATTCTATTCTATTCTATTCTATTCTATTCTATTCTATGCTGTGCTATGCCATTCTACAGTGAGCAGCTAAATCCCAGGCAAAAACCGCATGTAGGCTGTTGAGGAGTACAGCCTTAGGTAAAGACTCTTGATAAAACAGTAATACTGTACTTCAATTCTGAGCTGTTCGTTATCAATGTCAAGTCTACAGGACCAATTAGATATACATTTTAGTCCGTGTCTGGTTTGATGGGAGGCTGTTTATCAGCCAGCAGAGACTGAATGACAGAAAGATCTGTTGTGTACAGCAGGAGTGAGAAATACGAGTATGATTCTACAGCCAGTTATTTTTTCTAAGCAACACCTGCTTACTTTGGACACTTTCCTGACCTTTTGTTAAAACTCCTCCACCCTCAAAAAGTAATGAAAATGCTCCCTTAGTTCTTCATTACAATGCTAGATTTCTAAACATCGAAACATCAAAACCCACCAAAAATTTATGTAGGAGGGAACCCTCTGAAGTCCATCAAATACAGCCCTCTGCTCAAAGGAAGGCTAGCTTCAGAGTTAGGCTGAGCTGCTCAGGTCATTGTCCAGCTAAGTATTGAAAATCTCTAAAAATAGAGATTGCGCTCTCATGTAAATGGTTATTTCTCCTTACATCTAATTGGAATCTCCACTGCTGCAACTTGTAAATCTTGCCCCTTGTTTTTACTTCTGAGGACTTTAAAGTTCTCTATAGAATCCACTTCAGCACCTTGTGATAGAAAAGGTTCTACTAAAGTGGAGGTGCAGGGATTTAAATGACTTATTCGAGATAAATCATCAGCTAAAAGTCAGAATACATGGTCAAGTTATTGAATTATCCAGTAGAGAAATTGACTTTTTTTTTCATTTTATTATAAAAGAAGAGAATAAAAACAATAAAGAAACCACAACACAAGGGTGGCTTTTTCTTGAGGCATCTGTGATTACTTATGGTAAAGGTTGCTCAAACTGTTGTCATAAAACAAACAAAAAAAGTTTGAAGCTTTTCTTTGTTTACTCTAGAATAAATTCCAAACCATTTCCATAAGCTGAGAATATATTTGGTATTTATAAGTACTTGCTAAGTCTTTCAGACTTAGTAAATTGGCCAGACCACAATTTGTTTCTGAAATGTTCATCTCACCTTTTTACTTCTGGCAATGTCTGATTGTTTTTTCTGTCTGATGGCTGTCAAACTTTGCAGACAGTAAGATAAGACTCGCAAACAGACTGTGGTGAACAGGAAGGCAGTGACATCCATTGCAAATTCCTTCAAGTGCCAGGATTCACAAAATTATTCATCAATGTTCAGCTGTTATCTGAACACCTACTAACCATATGTAGAATTATTCCATAAATGCACTAAACAGAAATCAGTCCAGTTTTCATGGTCAGTATCATTCCCGTCAACAGCAGAGTACTCACTTGAGGTGCTGGCTGATCCTAGACTTCCTTTGAATGTGGCTGAGCTAAATTTCCAACTAGAGTGAGAAAAGGGCTTAACATTTTTCTGGGATGACAAGACAAACACTAATAAATAAATTGCTCAAAAATATCCAGGGAGCACCTACCACCTCTTGAAACAATTCTACTGATCCCAGTCCAAAGCCTTTGCAAGTAATTTCAGATGCAACTTGTGTTGCATCTAATTTTTAATAGCTTTTTCACAACAGTACAGCATCTCTATTTACAAAAATAGATAAAATCAACATATTTCCTATGGATTGTACCTAACTTGCCAAATTTGACAGACAATACGTTAGACTTGATAGCATAAACTAGCAGTTTCCAGTCATTTAGTTTACAGAAGTAAATTAATATTGCTTTATTTTTGTATTATTTTTTTCCAGGAAATAGGAAAGAAGCATTATAGCTGCACTTGCAGGGAGAGAATGACAAAGATGAGTGGTAAAAATTAATGCTTCTAGGCAAGTTACTTAAATGCAAATGTGCTTTCAGTCTGTCAGACTGGAGTCCAGTGTCAAGCCTCTTAAGTCCCTCAGGGTGGGGCAGACATACTGCTACAGAATTGCACTCTGAGGCTGAACATAAAATATCAGAAAGGTATTCACAGAAAACGAGTTAAGAACAGGCAGTAAAAAATAAAAATAAAATTAAAAATGCCATTTGTTTCAGAGATAATCTCGTTTTTCTCTGGTTGGAAATATGATCCTTCAGGTCTGGATTTTGTCACATCTGTAGCAAGGTAGGGCCTAGAAATTTAACTTTTATTATGTCTGCATAAACTCAGATTCTGTGAATAATTTCAGCTGTGGTTAACTTTATTAACACCTAATTCAGAATTATTTTTTTTCTCTTCCCATAGACATAAAAACATACACTAATCTAAACGGCAATTGTTTTAATGTTTTTCATATTAGAGGGCTAAATCCAAAATTAAAACAGAAGTCCAAGTGAATTCAAGCTTTGTCCACATAAAAATCCTAAATTACAGATTGTAGAATATAAACAAAATTTTATTTCATATTCATATAAAGAATGCTAATCAGTGATATAACATATTTTTCAGGCTTTTAATTTTTCCTTGATATTATACGAAGTCAAACACCACAGAGAAAAGTTACTTCTCTCTAGGTCACAAATATTTCCAGGAAATAGCAGAACCCTGATTTGTCAGCTGTACAAAAGCAAGCCTAAGCTAAAGGATGTTCTAAATCAGCAATATCAGTTATAGGTCACTTAACAGCTTCTGTTGTCAAGATGAAAGAGGTCTGTGTCACACAGGCATGCAAACACAAGCACAAATGTCGTGTCACTGTAACCTCTCTATATGCTATGCCTGGAATGAAGAACAAATGTAACCACATTTCATCTTCTTTCTTTGAGAAAATCACAAAACAACCAGAGATAGTGAGAAACTATTACCACGACTAGGCAGATTTGGCTTTCCATTCTTTATTTCTTTAATATTAAATTAGTTTTTTCACTATGATAAATAATTCTTCTCTTTTGATGGCTTTTACACCTTTCAAATATTTGGAGATTTATTTTCCTGTTCAGTAGTCTGTAAACCAACCTACACATACTTTGGCATTGTAATCATTCCTGCATGAAGACATGAGAAATGAGAGGCATCAAGCTGCCCTAGGTAAAGCTGCTAACAGAGTACTGATGAATGGTGACCCACGTAGTGAAGGTCATCTAATACACAACACCTGCACATTTCTGCTTATCATCTGAAACTCAAATTCCTGTGATTTTTTTTTACCTCTTCTCCATCCTGTCTTCAGCTCTGTATTGCTCTGTTATTAAAGGCAAATAAATTACACTTCTTGGTATTCTGAGCTATGGGTTGTTTTTTTTGTTTTAATAACTATTTTCAGATACGGATTCCAATTTTACTTAGAGAATATAGTGTTGTGCTTACAGTACTCTCACTGATGAGGAGCTGCCTTTAGCAAAGATGAAGTTTGGAAGGGGATACCATGCAAGTGCAGCTTTCCTGTAGACTGCATTCACTATCTCTAGCTCCTGGCACAAAAAACCCACAAACAAACAAACCAACCAAAAAAAAAAAAAAAGGAAAAAGAAAAAGGAAGAAATGGAATAAATGACTGGCCAGGGAAAAGCAAAGCCTCTCAGCTGTTTGTCTCTAGCCACCTGGCTATCATAGCAGGCAGAAAGCTTACGAAGAAGAAAAGCAAACAAAATTAAGCAGGAGAGACTGCTGGGAAGTGAGGGTGCTGGATGGCAGAGGTAAAAGCCTGAGCCTCTGTCTGTTAGTCAAAGATTAGGTACATTGGCACCTGCTGCAGACCAGCTAGTGGAAAAGAAAACCTATCCCTCTAATTTACAGCTTGAGGAAATGTAGCAGGAACCATCAGGCTTTGCATCATGGTATCTGGAACACTGGTTTTGATCAGCTTCCATGTCACTTTTGAGCAAGCATGCTGTTATCAGTTTTTTATCCCTGTGCTGTTATTTGTAGTTCTTGCATTGGGTCTGTTTTGTAGTCAAGTAACAGGCTCTGAGGTTATTACCTTGTTCCTGTATGATTGTATATTTTCTGGACAGCATTGGACAGTTTTTCAAGTGCTGCAAAGCTATGCAAAATCATTGACCTAGAGACAAGAGTAAACTCATTTGTAAGGAAGGGTAAAACTAACTAACTAACTTTACTGGTCTGACAGGTTCCCATTCCTTAGCTTTGGAATCTATTACAGGAAGTGGTGTTGTTTCTTGGTATGCTAAAGTTGAATAAGGCCTAGGAACTACAAGATGTGTATCTAATAGAATTTAGAAATATGTTCTTATTACCTGCTTATAATATATGGCTGATCCAGACAAAATCTTTATTTATGAATTATCTATGGCATAATCACAATCCACTGATAACTGACTCCCACAAATGGATTTCAGTTTCATCAGAGCAGTGCAAGTAATGTAAGCCTTGTAATATTATTTTGAAATCTGTTTTTCATAGCACTGTGTATTCATTTATATTTTGGTTACTGGGTCAAGAGTGAGTTTTTATTATTTTTGTTCATTTATTTTAAGTCTCTCGCAAACTTATTGCCTGTCCAGGATATTTTACCTTTTGTTCTCTCATTTGATCAGCATCCAAACAAGTAAACCTGCTCGTTACCTGTTCAGTAGCCACAGATTACCCTCATTTTTTTCTCTCAGTTTGCTGTAAATTAGCTAGTACTTTTTTTCGGTGGAGTTATAGGAGCTTAAAAGAGGTGTGTTGTCTAGAATCAAGTTCACTGTTGCACTGATATCTCCACAGGAGAAAACTCTCATTTTCTTTTCAGAATCTACTGCATGTTCATTGAGAGATGTTTCTCAGAGTTTAAATTGCTATTTCAAAGTAGTGATGAATATATGTGGATTGCCTAACATTGAGCTAGGCTTGGTTTTGGAAAAAGTTCTAACCAAAAATATTTGCCTAGCTTTACTCAGAACATTTTATATCATGCTGTCTTCAAGTATACATCACACGACAAGCATAATGTTATTAAATATATATCCTACATACAATAAATCAGGAAAGGAGGTGATGGGTAGCAGAGAAGCATCCACAGACCAAAAAAAAAAAAAAAATAATAAAAAAAAATTAAAAACTAGAGTAGAGAAAGGAGCTCAGCAAACAGGAAAAAAAAAAACCTTCATAAAATTTGAGGGTTTGGACACACAAACAACAAACTTTTATGTGTCAGCAGGTCTGTGGTAACTGTCCATGTGTGTGATCAAAGCCCCAGCAAATGCAAATACTCTTTAAGTAAAAGAAGACTAAACCAGCCTGAATTAAGTTGGAGCTTGAAGTCATACATATGGATGACCAGCAAAGATTAGCTGACATACAGGATTTTTTTCCTCTGTGTTTACTTATTAAGGTTTTGCTTCATCCACAAAGGTAACCAACATTGAGATGGCTTAGAAGTTTGCAGTCTGCAGTTGTTCCTGCTTACGATTTGGACCTTAGGGTCTGTGCATGTGCTGTGTGAGGAGATGGTTGAGTTCATCTATTAGCTTCTCCCTGGCAAAAGGGTTGTTCTTCACACTCCTAGAAGTGTACTACTGCCAAGTCACTCTACTCTGGCACTGCCTGGTCTTTCGACAAGACAGTTCAGGTCACTGGGCTGGCAGAAAATAAACCAAGCAGAAAGAATATTTT
Source organism: Bucco capensis (assembly GCA_013396975.1). NCBI lineage: Eukaryota > Metazoa > Chordata > Aves > Piciformes > Bucconidae > Bucco > Bucco capensis. The sequence goes on along the minus strand of VWZO01018745.1, from coordinate 35,827 downwards.
TCTGTTGGTTTAGTAAACAAAAATGAATCAGCAAAGAATCTGCTGAGTAGAAGTAGAGCTAGTGGAGTCAGAGAAAAGAGCAGGATCATGGAATCAGGAGAATGGCAGAGAGAGAAGGCAACTCTTTTCAATTGATAAATGAGCTGCATTGTCAACTGTCAAAAGCATGACAAAAGAAAGGGAAAAAAAATCCTCTTTTTGTTGCCAGTTGTGGATATCAAAAGTAGTAGAGCACTGTGGAAACTGAGGCTTAGTAGCTACTCATCTTCCAGAACTTGATCTGGAAAAATGCACAGACTAAACTGCCTGGCAGTCAAGATAATTGCTTTACTAAAAAGAATAGAAACTGTATTGATATATTGATTTATTTTGAATATATAGAAGTATTTACTTTTGCCCTGTTTAACTAAAACAGCCTATTTCTTGGAGACGGGACCATGAGGCTGGGCAAACTATTTTCCTCTTCCTAGCTTAATCTTCATTCACTGCTTGAGTTTATTACAATTTTCTGGGTGGTCTGAAATTTCTGAGTTATTTTTCCGTTAGCTCTTCCTGCTAGGAACATAGGATAGTATCACCTACACTGGCCACACCAAGTAGTTTTGCCTTCAGCCATTATTTACGCTGTTAGCCACACCAGAAAACCGCTGCAGCTCTGGTTTTCCTAATTCAGCCCTTTGAAACATATAGACATCACTGAAACTAAGCATCTCGATGTTCATAAGTAATTTTTTCTCTTGCCTCTCTAATTACAGATTTCCTGTAAAGAGGGTTTTTTCTTTTTTTTTTTTTTTTGTCTCATACCTTTCAAGATACCTTTGTACAAGTCCCTGACCTTCTTTTTACAATATCTAGGTGTTAACTTTTGCACCTTACTGTTCAATTTAGATTATGCTTATCATTTACCTCAGTCACATCCAGGCTGTTGGTTGACCATGGTGTTATGCACTATTGCATCTACAATCTTTACAGTATTACTCCCTTTTGTCATAAATACCTGTCACATGATAGCCCAGCATATCTGAAACAAGTTTTCTTCATGCCTGGTGATGGGTACCTCCTGTTTATCTCTTCTTCACTCAACCAGATGTCAACAGAGCATCCATCCTTGTTTCAGCTTCTCTTCCCTCTGCTGTTCCTGAAGGGATTTTCTTTCACATTTAGTTTTAGCTATCAAAATTACACTTTCCCTCTGAAAACACTTTGACAACACAAACCCTACAATATCTTGTGATTCCCGTTCTAGAAATGAGATCTTTTAATAACTGCGTTGCTGTTTCCAATTTTGTTTTAATCACTGGATTGCTAAAAATCTGGTTTACACTATGAGAATAAAGCAGTGCAGGCATAAGAGATGAGAGAACAGTTACACGTTAGTAGCAGAGAACACTTGCTTGTGGTAAGCCAATTTTGAATAGGATTATTAGGCTATAACTTCTGTTCTTTTGAGCAGGAATAATATCAGTCTGAAAAGGGTCTTTCAGTCTTCTGAGCAAAAAAAGGTGTAGCAGAATAAATTTGCAAATGAAAAATAAAAATCACTCGCTTTTTCAATCTGACAGGCATTCCCCAAACTGGAAAAACTTGGGTAGAATAATCTACAGCTTTGTAAATGTACTTACCGAAATTCTTGACGACAGAATTTTGCCTTTATTTACCTATATACCTCTCTTTTCAACTTTTCATTAGGAGAAGTCTTACATTTAACTTGCCTGAATAAAAATTACTTCTGTTATGGTAAAAGAAAATGTGTCATATTTTTGGTCCTAGTAATGGATATTCACACATATTTAGAAGTTGTTTATGTGGGAGAGAAAATCACACCTATGAAAATTCATTTAGCTTTTGAGAGAATGGATTTGGTGACCTAGAAAAACTCCTCCTTTGAAGCCCAGCATTGAACCTGCTGTATATCCAAGATTCAGAAGTCGCAGAATCAGAGAAGATGATGATTTTTGGCCAGGTGAAAAACATTAACTAAAGCCAAAACAAGTAGCACTATCTCCAGGAGGACAACCTTTGATTGTACCTTAGAAATTAGTTATCTCAGACTCCTGAAGCAGAATTTTACATGGATTAGGAAATACCATTTGCTACTTTCCTTCTTAGACTTCTACAGACATGTGTTTAATTTCCAATAAATAATCAATGTTGTTTACCTCAGAACTTCACAAGTTCCATCAAAAATATTCTGAGCTAGCTCCTAAGGTGCTATAAATTGAAATAGTTTCACTGGAAAACGAAATTTGACCAATATTGACTGATTGATTTCCTTCTCTTTTAAAATACATGTGGCTATTGCCATAAATATTTCATTAAGGGAATAAATTTGCTCATATTTAATTTCACATTTCACCTGAACATCCTCACCTAATGCCAATAACCAATGTAATCGAATTCAGAATCAGATCCTACAGCGCTTGCTGGACTAATGACTGAACTCCCATCAGCTCTAATGAACTTGGAAATAGGCCAATGAAAACTGAAAAACTAAGGCTTGATTTCTTAAATCAGTACCATTTTACTAAACAGGTACTTTTTACCCATTCTGCATTTATCTTGGGTAATTTTTTTATCAGATACATCAGTTTATGATAAATTCTGTAGCACATTATGATTCTATTATAAAATGTACATTTTTCACCACCGATTTAACTCTTTCCCTTAATGTTGTCTGGATGTCAAGGCTGATGCAAATGTCTGCCATCTTTTCTTGCTTCAGTATTTGTTTTTTTCTGAATCCCCTTCATTATTTCTCCATCTCTTAATAGCCCTGAAAGCATTCATCTCTTTTGGCTGTTCCGCCCCTTTCTACTACTGCTACTGTGAATTTGAATTGGAAGGCTAACTCCTACCCCTGACAAATGTTGACCCCAGGGCTAAGCGTTTGAATTTGCAACACTGACTGTTAGCATTAGTGTGAGACCAACCTTCACACTTCAGAAACTTGCCAGTTGGCAGGTTATACTGCCTGTCTGTTTCTCATTCTGTTATGCGCTCTGCAGTCTGCCACCCTACATCCCAGTCTTATTTGTCAACAATTTGTCAACCTAATAGTTTGTACCTGAGAAATTGCTTATGACCAGTCAACAAATATTGAAAGCAACAAAACTGTTACCCCAATGAGACAGAAGTTTCCTGTATGTTTGTCCAATAAAACATAATTGGAAAAATTTGTTCTAAGCTAGTAGACATTTAAGGAAAAAATGGGTGTGTGGGAGTGGATGGCTCCATGTAATGTTTTGGTTTTGCTATGTGTTATTTTATACAACTCATTGCAATAAATTGAATAAAAGTAATTTAGTATCTAAACAGAAGAACATACTAAATTACTTCAGGCTCTTCCAGCACCATATCTTAATGATTTTTAAGCTATAATCTGGGAAAGCTAAATCTTACGGGGTAGTGAACCTCCATTTCTTGATGCTATCAGTGTATTTCCTGAATCATGAACAGAAAAATTTCTTGTAGGGGCCTCTGGGGCCTCAGTTCTGGATGATTCCAGAGAACACCAATAATCCTTTTGCAAAAGATGTATCAAGTGCTTTGAATGCAACCAGGGAGATTTTTTTTTCCAGATCTTTTTCTAGAAGGGAGACTGATCAGGCAGAGAGTAGCAGAGCTGGTGCAAGCAAAAATAGTCTATGATCTGAGCCTTTCTCATTCTGAAATGCTCTTAACAGAATAAATAACAGTGAAAGAAGAGTAATCACTTGGCTGTGAGTAAGATATTTTACAGGCATGATCTTTGTAACAGCGAAATGTGCTGCTTGTGAGGAGTGTACAGCTTTACTTGGGGAAGTTGGCTGAAAATACTTAAGCATTTTGCATGGGCAGATGGACTATGTAGCCATTTTTAAAACAGGAACAAATGTATGAATTTAATTACAAAGTGATTTGACAAGCACTTGTTCACTCATTGCATAATTTTCTAAAGAAACTTGGAACAATCATTTCAGAGATAGTGTTAAATAGATTTTATAGAAGTCTTTTTGTTGTCAATTCAGAAGTTTTATTACAAACTTCAAGTGAAATAAGACTTTTTCTTAATTATCACAGAATATTCATGGCTGGAAATGACCTCTCAGATCACTGAGTCCAACCAAAAAACCAAAAAAAAAACCAACCCACAAAACCCCCCCAAACAAACAAACAAACAAAAAACCCGAAAAAAAACCCTACAAACCACACAACCCCTGCCCTCACTAGAGCATGTCCTGGAGCACCACATCTACACATTTCTTAAACACCTCCAGGGATGGTGACTCAATCACCTCCCTGGGAAGGCTGTTCCAGTGCCTCACCACTCTTTCTCTAAAGAATTTCTTCCTAATATCCAATCTAACCCACCCTGTCGCAACTTCAAACCATTCTTTCTTGTTCTGTCATTAGTTACTAAGGAGAAGTACCTCGCTACAACCTCCTTTCAGGTAGTTATAGAGGGCAATGAGGTCCCCCCTGAGCCTCCTCTTCTCCAAACTAAACATGCCCAGCTCCCTCAGCCTCTCCTTATATGGCTTGTCCTCTAAACCCCTTACAAGCTTGGTAGCTCTCTTCTGGACACACTCCAGCATCTCAATGTCCTTCCTATAATGAGGGGCCCAGAACTGAACACAGTACTCCAGATGAGGCCTCACAAGTGCCGAGTACAAGGGCACGATAACCTCCCTTCTGCTCGCCACACTATTCCTGATCCAAGCCAGGATCCTGTTGGCCTTCTTGGCCACCTGGGCACACTGTTGGCTCAGATTCAGCTGGCTGTCCACCAGCACCCCTACTCATCCCCAAGCCTGTAGCATTGTCTGGGGTTGTTGTGCCCAAAGTGCAGGACATGGCACTTGGCCTTATTGAACTTCATATAATTATATATCTATGAAAACTATTTTCCCATAGTCATATTAAGGCCATGTATTGAAATATTCCTTAATTGACTTTTTCCCAAACCCTTTTCCCCTGTCAGATCATCTCAGTCTTGATCTAGATTACAGCAAGTGCTTTTCAAAGAATTCACACGGAAGTCTGAAATGATGCAAACTTCAATTACTTTGTTTCATAAGAAACAAAAAAAACGAAAGGAAAGTAAAGGAAAAAAAAAGAACTAATTTCACATTAAATAAGGCATAGCTTATAATGATGCAAATTCTTCAGCACCAAACTAATTCAGCTCCTCATGGATATATTTTCTTTACTTTTAGTAGAGAGTTGAAAGTGTCAGGGCCCTGAGAGCACCAGCAGACCTTCACTGGCCTAACCAGCCCCAACTGCGATACATGCAAACGCAAAAAAGATGTGAAGTCTCCTGAGAGGATGAACATACCACTGCAGGTGTGCCAAGGAGCCATGCTGAGGACTTAGTCAACTTTGGGGCTAGACCTCACTTGCTTCTGCTGGCTCACAATGTAGGCAGAATAAACGTGTGCTGGATTTCATGTGATGATAGTGCAAAATACCCATGTTATACAAGCTAACACATGGAACTGATCTGATGTTTTTAATAAAAAGTATTTAGCCAAGAAGCTATCTTCTAAGACTCCCATCAGCAAAGGTTGACTTTTCAATGACAATGGCTTGTTTAATTTTACAAAAATTGTTTTGTTGTAAAAATGTTTTTTAAATTAGCTAAAAAACAACCATATACTTTCCATTTTTGTAGTTGAATACCTAGTGAAACCTAATGATTTGGAGAGACACTTTTTTGGATATTATTTGAAAAAAATCTTATTTATTCAATAAAGTTTTGGCAAAATTTTTTCAGTTAATTGTTGTAAATTCTGTGATTTTTTTTTAAACAAATACAAGGAATTTTTTTTTTCTTTTAAGAAAAGTGTTGATTTTGTTAAAGTCAAGTAAGAATGTGAAAATCTATGTCTATGACAACCTGGATATAGAATGCCACCATGTGTGTGGTCATATGCATGACTACTAAAGGGCTGTTATTTTGAAAAACATAGGGTTTTGACCTTCACAAGCATTTAGTTTGACATATTGTATAGTGTAGGACACATATTCTCCCCATATTAATTTTTCTATGAATTAAACCATTATTTCTTAGAAAGAAACTGTGTGTATTTGATTAAAAATAAAATCCAGAACAATCTTCTCAGTAATGGAGAATTCATGGAAATCAATACTGAATATTTTTAATTCTTACTTAACCCCAGTGAAAAGCACTGAGCACCTCTGTTTGGAATGGGTGTGAGTTTGATGTGACTCCTTTGAATTCTCCCTAATTTACCATTTTGATAAAGCTCTCCAGTGCCATGTCCTGGCAGTAATGACAAATCCAGAAATGGTAGTTCTATATTTCTATTTTATATTGTGTTTATACTGTAGATGGCCATGCTAGTTTTCTTGGCTGCAGCATCTTGTACAGGGAACTCAAGTTCTGCACATAATCCACAAAGATCTTTAAAAGTATAGCCATTTTATATCAGAATAGAATCCCTATCTTGCACGTTTGACCTGCAGTTTGTGTGACCTCTTTTTGTTTGTAGATGGTAACTTTACACTAGTTAGTAAATATGTCAAATGATAGCTAATCCATCATCCCTTCAAGTAAACTGCTCTAATGATTGATTACTACTGATGCTAAAAATGTTCGGTTTATTTACAGTTTGATTTGATTTGATCCTTAGATTCCAGCATCTGCAGATTATGTCAGTTGTTAATTCAGAAATGTTGTTAAATAACATATTTTTCTCTCATAAACAATTTAATGAGGTATTTTTGTAATAATCTTTTTTTTTTTTCACTCTTTTCTGCGGATTATCCTGTTTGTCAATAACTTTTTCACATAGCTGATACCAGAGCTAAACATTGCATTCCAATAATGGTCTTCCTGTATACAAAGGTGTCATATTTCTCTAATCCTGTATATAATTTCCCACTTACACTGAGGGGTTACACTTGATTTTCTGTATGAACCACCCCATCACAAGTTCATGTTAAGTTTGTTATCCAACAAAACAAATATTTCTGAATCATTGTTGTCCAAAACACAATCTACCAAATGGGATTAACATGTAATCTTTATTCTTACATGTGGCATGTTACTGTATTAAATCTTACAAAAAAGTCAAATGATTATTGGTCTTTCAACCTGTTAGAAGACACTAACAGAATTAGGACTGTATACATGCAACCACTTTTTGAAGATTCATAAGTGAGTTTTCAACTCACTCAATACCTGCTGATTGTTCGTTTTTTTATTTTAAAATGTTAAAATTCTATGAACTATTAATTTAAAAATACAGTGTTTATCAATCAGATTCCAGATTTCATTAAAATATCATATTTCCTGGCTAAAACTGAATTATCGTAAAAGAATTCACCATATTCACCATTTAAATCTATTTTCTGTTCAGCTTGGAACTTGATGGTTTTAGCTTGTCATTTAAGCTAATTGTCTTACAAGTGCTTTGTTCACTTGTGAACCCATTTAAGAATAACTTCCTGTTGGCATCTCAGTGCCTGTAACTTAATGTGTTTTCAGCTTTCTTTTTGTTTCCACTTTAACAGCATGGAGACTTCTTTTTCTAGTTCTTCCTGAACACCTGAGGCTTATTAATAAGATATGTTGGTTTTGAACTGTACTATTCTGTACTATTCTTGCCTTTGTTGTTTTTTTGCCTGAGACTTAAACACTCGGTGCTCTCTTGGCTGAGAGATCTGCCTGATGTCAGTAACACATGGTAACATCAGAGAGATCTTTCTAACATTCTAATTTGGTATCAGGCTAGTCCCTCTGTCAATTAAGATAGATAGGCTAGGAGGTCATTTATTTAATACTAATAACATAATTCCTCTCCTATCTGAAATGCATTTGGACTGCTTCCAGTATATTTTCTCTTTACTATGCGGTAAAGCAGAAGTGAAGACTGGAAGTTGAAGTCAGTCATCTTCTGAGCAAACACTAAATCTCTATAAGGATTCTTTGTTGTCTTATTAAAGCTAGAGATTGATGCTTTTAAATATCCTGACTACAGTGGATAAATTGCATGCTTGTATTGCATTTAAAAGTTTGCAATTTGACAAGCCTTGTTAGATATTGATTTGAATGACATAGGACCTCTAACCTTATGTACACAAAATATGCTCATGCCATATTTTTCCAATAAATATATGGGTAACTCTGAGCAGGCAAACAGAAGTTTAAAACACATAGTCAAGTAAAGAAAAAGCACATTTTATTTGCAAATGAATGACAGATGCATAATAGTGTTAAATACAAAGACTTGATCTGACTAACATGAAACTTCTGGTAGTCTTCATTCTCTCAGAATTAATCAGAGGTATGAAATTTAAGCAGGCTGTAAGCAACCCGTCCTTCTGATTTTTTTAATTGCCTATTGATTAATGTGAGGAATCAAAAGGACATATGGAGACAAAATTCAATAGTCAGGTAAGCAGCTTCTTCTCTGTGATTTACATGACACAGTGGAGTGAGTGATGATAAGTGAGAGTGAAGTGACATATTAAAAACTTTTTAATGCTAAAATGTCCCCAAGTGGGCTGGATTCTTATATAGTTCTGCATGTTCGGCGTCTTTGTGTGAAGAAAACCTGTGCTGTCTTAAGTAGTGAGAAAATTGAATTTAGTGTTGTCTGGCATCACTATTGGATTGCAGCATGATTGAAATTTGGTAGTGAATCTGGCTTTGAAAATATATACTTGCTACAGACAGTTTATGTGGACTGCAATAGTCTTCCAAGAAAGATTTTTACGCATCTTGAACTTGAGTGATATCATGTGTTTTTATCTACTCCAAACATTTCACCATCAACCAAAGTCCACCAAAATAGACTTCCTTCTGATGCTTGAAATATTTCTACCTGGTTTATGCAAATATGACTAATTTAGTTGCCCCAACACCACAGTTTATTAATTACTAATGTAAAAATTTGGATTTTGAATGTGGAGTTTGGAAAGCAATCCAAAGAAAGTAGACATGAATTTGTCACAGAAGCTTTACAAAAATGTGATTATGCTCCTTTCCAGACTGAAGAGAAATCTCATCAACTATGATGAACTCCCTGTACACACAGAGATCTTATCACTGCCCTATTTCAGTTCTTGCCTTTGCAGACCACCAGGAAGAGAGATCCAACACACTGGTCATTGGGCTCTTTGACCTTCCTGATTAATACAAGTTTGCCTATGCTTTCTATATGTGTGCATGGGTCTTTTTTTAAATACATGTACACTAAGAAGTAAACGGACCCTATGATATCCTTTTAGTTTTAAGAAGCATTGAGATGGAAAATACCAGAAACAGTTATCTAGAAATAACTTCACGTTATGTTAAGTCTGATTTAAGAAATCTGTGTTTAAAAACCACTATCACTTCTCTTTGAAAATTATTTTATGCAATTAGTCATTATATTATCACTGTAAGTAGCAAAACCTAATTTTGAGACAGAAAGTGTTAGAATAGCAGACTAGAATTTCCTCTCCCTACAAGTTACACTGTTACGTTATTTGCAGCATTTTTGTTTTATATATTACTGTCCTAGCACCTTTTTCTATGTAAAATTACACTTGATGCATGGTAACAGAGTAGGAAATTAATTTTTGAATAAGTCAGAATAATTCAGAAGTATCTCCAGTGAAGACAGTGAAATAATGTCATTGTTATTGAGCTAAGAATCAGGAAGAAAACATCTTCTCCAGAAAAGTGTAGTTTATTAGCCTGATCTTTTGAATATTTATGGTAAAAGTAATAATACTCATATGCATTTGTGTATTGATCTGAATGAAATTAATTACTTGGGTAGTAAATGTAGTGAGAATAAAAATGTTAGAATCATAGTGAAATTAGGAAGCGTTACTGAAATAATTGATTACAGACTGAGTATAAGTGAGTTGCACAGTCAAAAGGAAAAGGAGATAGAAACTGAATTAGGGAGAGATTTTAAGTGTTATATACATTTCATATTTCTATTACTGTTTCCCCAGTATAGTTAGCAATTACTACCTTAAATGACATTTGATGACAAACTTGTCCAACTCTTTGTAACTATTTGCAAATGATTTCCTAACCTTTGCTCTGTTCTCCAAAAGATGTGCAAGAAAAAAGTAAGAATGCTTTGCTGAACACACTATCTTCACAATTTCACCAATTTTAGATAATTACATTAGATGCTGTTTCTCTGCATACCATACAATACTATGTTTGAAATCTGGTCTTCCTGCACCTAGAATTTTCAGTATGTATATTTCTACTCCATAGATAACAAGTGCTATGGTATTTGATGTGACTTTCCAAACTTCTAGAAAGTGCAGGTTATAATCCATTGTCAAGAAATTTCTTGAAAAAATCTGTGCCTGCAAGACCATTTCTCCTCATAGGTTAGGGTTTGAGTGGGTTGACAAGGTAGCAGAATGAATAGACACGAGTTTGCAAATGTCAGTTTCAGATTTACACTTGTCTCTTACTGTGTTTGACTCAATAATAAAAGTTAAATCAAGTTTTACTTGAAAATCACAAGAGAAACATGGAAGTTTCATGATTGAATGCTGGCCAGTACCGTACATCTGCTCTCTCACTCCTCCTCCCTCACAGTAGGATGGGGAGGAGAACTAAAAAAAAAAAAGAAAACTCATGGGTTAAGATAAGAACAGTTTAATAACTAAACTAAACTAAATTAAACTGAACTAAACTAATAATAGCAACAATAATATATAATAATAAATGTAATGAACAGGAATATAACAAAACGAGACAAATAATACCCAAGAGAAATAAGTGACACACAGTGCAATTGCTCACCACCCACTGACTGATTCCAGAGCAGTAGTCTATCCCCCACAGCCAACTCCCTCTAGTTTATACTGAGCATGGTATCCTGTGGTATGAANCACCTCCCTGCTCCTGCTGACAACACTGTTCCTGGTCCAGGCCAGGATGCCCTTGGCCTTCTTGGCCACCTGGGCACACTGCTGACTCATGTTCAGCCGGCTGTCAATCAGCACCCCTAGGTCCCTTTCTGCCTGGCAGATCTCCAGCCACTCCTCCCCAAGCCTATAGCACTGCTGGGGGTTGTTATGGCCAAGGTGCGGCACCCGGCATTTGGCCTTATTGAACTTCATGGCATTGGCCTTGGCCCAGCAATCCAGCCTGTCTAGATCTCTCTGCAGAGCTTCCCTTCCCTCAAGCAGATCGACACTGCCCTTTGGACAGTTCAGTTCAGCTGTCCTTGCTATTTTCCTTCCCTGCTTCTTGTGAATCTGCTTACTGGCAGAGCATGGAAAACTGAAAAACCTTTAACTTAGAATAAACAGTACTTAGCAAACTGAAAACATCAGTGTGTTGTCAACATCAATTTTCACACTAAATCCAAAACACAACACAGCACCAGCTACTAGGAAGAAGATTAATTCTATCTCAGCCAAAACCAGAAAAGAAAACCAAGGAAGAACCTTTTATTAATGTATCCCTAATACACTAGTTCTGACTGAAGCAATGGCCAGTTCACACAAGGGAACTATTTTCTAGACAAGTTATCTGTACAAGTCTAAAGCTGCAAACTCAGTAGAGTAGTTCCAGTATATAACACCATGCAAGCCAAACATTTAATTATGAATAAAGTACATGCCCACATAATTATTGTGTCACGTATGAAAATTTGTATTATGTGATTATCTGGAGTGTTACATTATCTGTGTGTGCTTTTGATTACCAGTGTGTCAGTTAAAGTGGGTTTTCTACTTATTTACAAAACAGACATGTGATTTTCTCTTACACTCTACTTTCTTAACAGAAACTTGAAGATGGATATTAAGCATTTTTACTTCATTTTAAACAGCACTCTTGAACTATTTGGGAGTTCAACTATGAAAGAGAAGATTTTATCAGTGCAGCTGGATGTTTATGAAGACCTTATTCTACATTTAAATTAAAAGATATTATGTTAACCTGACTCTGGGAAAGAAAAGTTCTTGTACATGTAATCCAGTATGAAGACCTCCAGCACTGTCTGACAGAAAAGCCATCTGGCATTCAAAGCACAGAGCTCTCCATTGTCTGATGTCTTGGAAGCAGTCTGCTGAGAATGAAGATTCAAGTACTCTTTCATTCCACTGGTTTGGTTTTGGTTTTGGTTTTTCCTTTTCTTCTTTCCTGCATATATTTTTCTGTCTTTTACCCTTGGAAGTCCTCTAATTAGGCATGGAATGGACAACAAAATACCAGAATATAGTCAATGATGCTTCATTCAGTATGGCTTGAAAACCTCCAATGATATTTCACATCATTTTTTTCCTCCACAGATCAATTGATTTTGGTGGCAATTTTAAACAACTAAGGGTTAAAAAAATCCTGAGTAAGAATCACAGTACTTGCCTTAATTACTCTCTACAGAAAATGCTTTGATTGAATGACTTCTCAGTTTTGGCAGTCATGTATATATGTTACTAAGTAGCACTATGTAAGCAGTATTGACGGAAAGATAAGTGGGTACAGCACTGACAGTAGGGATTTTTGTGGATTGTCATCTACTTATTCATAAAAAGTTATATCAGAAAGCAGAATGGCTGGAGTAAAGGGTTAACCATGAAATAGGAAAGCAAAATGAAACATGTGGTTATTTCTTTGCTTGTTGTTATGTTTTCAGAATATGCAGCATGGAAGTTGCAAAGCTTACAGTTACCTAAAAGGAATTCCTTCGTGAATTAAAGATGTACTGTGAAGGAAGCAACACTACCAAGGAAAATCTGCAAAGTATGGCATTTATAAATGTCCTTCACTAGTGGCTAGTGGTGAGAAAAATATTTTTGTCCTTGCCTTATTCTTTGTGTATTCCTTTCTTCTGAGAGAAAACTGCTTTTGCATAGCAGTCAAGGAGTACAATGAGTTTTGCTTTTGGTAGCTGAAGGATTACTTTCGTGATGTACATCTTCACTCAGAAATCATACAAACATACTACATATTTTATGAAAATCAGAGATATGAATAGAGGAAAACCTCATAAAACTGCTAAGAGTTTGTCAGTGAAAAGCGGTATGTTAACACTTTGCTCTTGCTAGCTTTCATTACATGCAGTCTCTACAGATCTCTCTGCAGATCAATATTTGAGTTTTACACTAACAGGTTTAAGAGAGTTGCTGCTACATGCTGCTCCAGACAGCTTACAGAAGATCTGTATTGCATTTATAGTAAAGCCTGTACTAACTTTTAAGACTAGACTTTTAAAGCATAGTAGGATATTTAAAATTCTTTCTTGATTTAGATATTTGGCTTCCCTTGGAACACAGAGTCTGTCACAAAAGCAATGCAACTGTTTGCATTCAATGAATACATAGTATTTTGAGACTCTTTTTCTCAAAATAGCTATTCAAATTGGAATCCTGTAGAATTTTATAATTGCTCTGGACCTCTGAGTCATCTGCAGAAATATTTTTAATGATCAATCAACCATAAAACTCATAACTTTTATTTGAGGTCCCTCATCAACAAATTGATTCTATACTTCCATATGATTAAGGAATCCTTCTGGTTAGGGATTTGCTTTAAACGAAGAAATAGGAAAACAAAAAGCAATTCATATTTGTAAGAGTGAAACATCGTACACTAACTGCAATAAGATTATTAAAAGTGAGCATTTGATTAACTGCCAGTGTACACCTCATACACATAATCACAACTTCTATCTTAGAAAGTGAGTGATAAAGCATTTCTTCCCATGCAATTAGCACAGGATTAAAAGCTTATACAAAGAGGCAAGACAAAATTCATTAACTTGGCAACCACACATTTTTACCGAACACAACCGATGCTGAAGCTGGAATACATGTGTGTGTAACCTAGAAACAAATTTCACATTTGAGCATTAGTGGTAGGTGAACTGCATTGGTAATTCCATCCTTTGCAGCCTATCTAAAATAACTATATGCAGCTCTTCATGCATGTAATTTAGCAACATGATTCATTACATTCATTCATCTAAACAGTCTCTTAGGCAATGACCAAAAAGGCCTTGCAGGTCCTTGTTAAAAGTATGTTTAACAGCCATTGATACACGAAAGCCTTGTCAAGGAAAAAAACAAGTTGCGCAGTAACAAACGTATATGTTTTGTGTTACTCCACAGTATGCCCTTTTAAGGATGGCCTAAATGGGGCCTACCATATAGAAATATGGTGATTGTAGGGAAGGAGGCCAAACACAACTACATTTAATTGCAGGTAAATGGCAGTTGGGCTACCTGTGTCCAGAAATGGCCAGTGTTTTAGGGTCTAATCCAGAGTACTTTCAACACAGTGTAAAGTTTCATATGGATGGAAGGAAAAGGACTGCATGGCCGTACCAAAGAACTGAAAGTTCCCTCATCACTGTGCCTGTACCATTGTGTAGAATTTTTCACGTTGAACTTACCTTGGTTAGAACCACTCCCAACACCTTCATCTTCCCTAGAAAATATGTTCACTTCTGACAATGAACCCTAGCATCAAGCTTAAGGGTATACAACTGGGCTTGTACATATTACAAAATCGCTCACCTATGCTGCATACCCTTTGATATCAGAGCATGTGAAGAAGTTAAAGAACACAAAAATCTGATAGGATTCTTGAAGTGTGGCAGAGGGAGTCAGACAATATCAATATTGTGTGCTGTAGAAGACTTTCAGATGAGTTACACTGAGGTGGTTTTTGAGGAAGAGCCACTGGATTTTTTTCAAAAGAACCAAGAATTAATCCAATATCTTTCCCACATGGGAAGAAATAGGAAAACAAAGAGCAATTAATATTTGTGAGGGTGAAACATCCTGCACTAACTGCAATAAGATTATTAAAAGTGAGCATTTGATTAATTGCCAGATTCATATAATCTGATTTTATTTTTTAATTTATTTTACATTAAATTTCAATACTTTGTCATCACAGACACAAATGTGTCTATGACTCACAAAAATAGTATTTTAATAGACTTTGCATTGCCTTGGAATAAAGACATACGTCTAAGAATGTATTTCATTTTTTAGTTATTTTGTGTAGTATTTTCAACTGTTTTAAACACCTGATGCATTGATCATGTGGTTGCATTTTTTAAGGTACATCTAACTGATGATATTTTCAGAAATCTTCACATAAAGAGTGCTTTGATAATAATGTTTTCAAATCTGTGAAATTAAACACTTTTATCGCAGAATTAATTCTGCCTAGACACAAACTAACATATTTCCAGTGAATTAAGTGGAATTTTTTGAAAATATATCAAGCAAAATGCTTCATAATTTGCATTCCATAATGCTAATACAAACTCCTTTGTTATGAAACATTATTCCATTTCTAAAATTATCACTCTTTCATCATGAAAAGCAAACACTTTTCCCAGACTCTCCTTAGCTCTGGGAAGAGGAAATCATAGACTGTTTATTTATTACTGGATGTTATTGTTAATTCTCAACATACTGCATTTGTTGTACATATCATTATGTATAGAAATATATAAAGCCTCCAACCTCTCATTAAAAAATGTTATTTCAGTTATTATGAAATAAAAATTGTATGAGACTAGCATGTAGGTATCAATTGCACCTGAAGACTTTTCTGTGGTAACGCCTGGCTTTTTGCATCATCCAGCACAACTTCCTCAGAGACTTATAGGAAAGTCTCTGTTTACCATGGTGGCCCAGAAGGCCTATCTCTGCCTTTTCTGGATTGTTTTTATTTTCCCATGTTTATCATTTGAGAAGTTACTGTGAGCTCACTAGAGAAACTGAGATAGGACTTCCAGTGGAGTATCTGCAGCCTCATTCTCAAAGCATTGCTACACACATGGTTCTCTGAGCAAACTGTGTTTATGGAATCTGTGAAGTCTCATAGCTGTGAACCTATCTTGTGCCCTACAAGTATGCACCACATCAGCTGCTAATAGTGGGAAAGGAGCAGTTCTTCACATGTCTCTCCTGACTTTCATGTTCAAGAAAGTCTAGAACTCTTTTCAGTCTGTTGTTAATTTCACCCTAGGTTTTAGGCCAATACAAAAAGGAATAGTAGTGCCCTATGACTAGGATCAAGACTGATGTGGAAGAGAAACAGGAAGAAAAAGCAGGACAGTAAGAGTGTGTGTTTAAATAAGTAGGATGTATGAAGGCTGGCAAGAGGAGTATACGGGTGAACTAATTTACCTATGTGGAAAGTGGAGCTTGGGACTTCTGACCTAATACAGTATGAGTGTTTCAATAAATTAGGTTTGCATAGACCAGAATGTAAAGTTTCTTTAAAAAAAATTACATCCTAACTTCTTCCTCATCATGACTTTGGGACTACATAGAACATCCTAAGTAATTCAATCATGATTCACATTTCAGTACATGTTCATCTGTGACTGCGTAGCTCATCTCTTATATCTCATGGGGTTTTCAAGTAGTCTTCCAGATAAGTCTGAGAAAATCTGTATGGATTTTCAACTGTTGCATTCTTTACTTAAATAAGTCATTATATTTCTAATTTAATATTTTAAAATTTGTTAAACAAAAGTCACTTGTAAAGTTGCTTTAGTTTTAAAGTGGGAATAATATTTCACTGCAAAAAAGAATAAAGAAAGAAAAAAGTGAATTCATGTCTATATCTTTAGGCACAGTATTTAAAACAGCAAATCAAGACACGGTCAACTCACACACTGGAATCGGGAAGGTTGCTGGCTCTTCTCTCTATCTTCCTTTTTTAAGCCTCAGATCTTTTTCAAAGCTACAATAAATGGTTTTGCAAAATGGCTGAGTCTTAATTTATTTCATTTTAATTATTTAGCATTCATTTATACAATATTGGAACATTTTATTTCAGGATGTAACGTTTATCATGGATTTTTTCCAGAGAAGCATGTAAGTCTCAAGATGAAGTTTTTTGTTACACAGTTTTTTCCATATTTAGCTTGATAAATCAGGCATTAGTGATTGGTTGTTAGAGCAATACAGGCTGCAGAGGCCCTACACTATCAGGTAACTTTGAGTTCTGTCAAAGCCCATGGTGTTCAGAAGAATCCTTTACGGAGTGTAAAAATAAGGGCAGTGTGCTAGCTATATTTGGCATTCGCTGCAGGAGAACCCATGCAGCATAGACCAGATACTCTAAGTGAGAATGACATTATCTGTTCTGCAAGAGTAAGATTTCTTTTTGCTTTTAGACATTTCATGAGACTTGAATTTATTGAAATGCATGTTGTTTCAAATGGCTAGGAAGGGAAATAAGATGACAGAGTAGAATCATGACAAATACTGAAACAGATCAAAAAGGAGGCAGGGATGTCTTTAGGAGAAAAAAGGAAAAGCAAGTCATGTATTTATTTTTTTTATAACTAAGGTGGAAACCATTAATAGAGCCTGTCTACTGTATCCATGCAGCTCAAAGGAATTGAGGGAGAGATGGGACTGAGCTTGTCCCACACTGGTGAGCAAATCAAATCCTGCTGCATTTTCATCAACTGTCAGAAAGAGACAGGTATTTCTTTGGGGCCAGGCAGGAAATGAGGCTATTAAGTTACAGCTTTTTCATTGCCCTTGTCATTGTCTTTTACCCTACAGATGTTCTATCAAAGAAAGATATTGTAACCATTTATCTTTCCAAACTTAAAATACTTTTTCCAGAACTATTTTTTTCCCCCTGTACTTGAGGTCTTTGTTCTCTGTGTCTTGCTTCCCTGATCTTGTATGTATCTAAGATTAATTTGCACTAGCAAGGCGCTCAACAACAAAATCAATTTCAGTTGGGTCAGATGAGGTCACCCCCAGCTCAATAGTGTGGGGAGAGAGATAGATAATTATCATACTAGGAACACTAGTACTTCAGAATGGAGGAAAAAAAAAAGTCCATTAAAGAGCTTTGTAGTAGTTTTTGTAACATTAGAAACAATGAAATTTTTGGTTACTTTCTTCAACATTGGTGTAGCCATGTATATATGAATAATTTGTGCTACAAAAGCTTTTGTGTTCCTCAAGAAGAATAGAATAGAATTTGTTAACTGACTGGTAGCATTTTACTAAAAATGTGGTACTGTCAAACGGATAGAGCAATACCTTTGACAGACCCTTTGTTACCCTTGGCACATAGCAGATCTAAATTAAACAACATTCCCTCTGTTAGGTATTCCATGCACCATATCACAAAAAAGGCAGTTATTATGAAAATTTATGCTACACTTTTAAAGAATATATTTTAATTTAAAACATTTTAAATATTTAAAATATAATTTAGAAGGTGAGAAAACCCATCCTGTCTACAGAATCTCTTACTTAGTGTCTATCTTAAGTCCTAACTTTAAAGCTCAAAAAAATCTAAACCACATCAAAAAAAGCCAACATCAGCTTAAAAAGGTTAATAAAATGTTCTTATTTTATGTGAAGTGTATTTTAATTCTTTTTTCCATCAGATAAGAATATTAGTTAAGAAAATACTTTGGGTCTATCTGCAGCATGTGCACGCCTGTTTGTTCATACAGAAACAGATTTTCAGGTGAGTTAGAGCTCTATAGATCCCTTAGCTTCAGGACAGCTCTAAAAGCCTGTGCTAGCTGAAGATCTGGCCCACACAGGCTAAGGGGAAGGTGAGGTTGCTTGATAGAAATTGCTGGGCCATGTCCTTGTTTCTGCTTTTTGTATCTTATATTTCTGTGTGACATGTACTGAATAGTGACATATATGGTCTTAGGGATTTAAAGCTAAAATATGTATTCTGCTGCCTGTGAAATAACATACTTTGGAGTTAAAGGTTTCATACATTTATGCTGAATAGAAAACAGGAAGTGGAAGTTCTTTAAGATACCTTTATGGAAATATAATTTTGTTTTAAAAGAAGAAAACTATTGGAATAATTTCATTTGTAGTGTTGCAATCCTGCCTTCAGTTGTTGACCTTAATCAGTTTCATTATATGCAAAAAGATTCAAATTTTCTGGGTCAGACTCTCCCCAGGATTATTTCCCCTGAAATCTGTGGAGTAACACCATCAATGAATCTGGCCTACTGATCTCAAATTTCCTCCATTTCTTCTATGTGTGATTAAATTATGCAAAGTGAAATAATCCTACTAATCATTCTTTAGAGAAAAAGATACTAGATTTATGTTTCTTTATCTACCAGAGTTTGGATTAAATCCTCCATCAATACAGATATAATTCTAGTCCTTGTGAAAGTATGAATTTAGAAGATTAACTACCTGGAGATCATAGGAGCAAAACCAACCTGAAAATGCCTGTGTATGTATGTCTAGGCTTCGCAAATGAAGATCCAGGGAGGGCTCCACCCATGCTCCTCATCAGCGCCTTTTACAAGTGCGCTATAAAAAGAAGATAGTGGATAGCACCCTCGAGCCTGCGCAATGGATTTTTTTTTAGGTGAGACACAACATGCAGAGATCTGGACCCACCCTTTAGTCCTAAGCTTCATCTGCCAGGGCCTAGCAAGCTTGGACGCTGGCAGCAAAGTCCTTAGGATGGAGGTTTAACCTCTTAGATGGAAGGCCTTACAGGGCTAAATGAGCTCCATCTGCCCAGGTGGAATCAGAGTTGTCCTTCTCCTAGGATGACTGCCAGAAGGCTAATGAGCACATCCTACCCATACAAGGATTATAGGAACATGGGTATCACTCTCCACACTTTCCCGTGGGCAATGAGTTTAATGCTCCCTCTGCTGTCTGCACAGTTATTGCACCAGGGGCCACAGGAGACCCCAAGTGATTTTCAGACTGTGCCTGAGAAAATGCCTGTAGTCAAAATTTATTTCACTGAAAAAAAAAACCCAAAACAAAACCAAAAACCAAACCACCCTGTTTTCCCTTAGTCAGGGCCAGAGTTCTTAACAACAATTAAATAAGATCTGTATTGTGTGCTGGCAATACCCAAGGTTTCTTACAACCAAATTTGCCTCATTGACATGTACTCAATGGTTAGCCAGATATTTCCCTTTCAAAATATCACTGATTACTACTTGAACTATTTCATTGCACAGAGCATTGAAAACATATCCCTAAATGCTTTGATATTTGGCAGCAATATAGTTTAGGCTTTACACTTACAAAAGACTTTTACATTCTCAAAGGGCTAAGTGAAGACTCCCTGATTGTTTTCTAATTGCTCTGTGAACTACCAGTAATAAAGGATTAATCTCTCAGTATTACTGGTGAAAGAATGGACATAAAGAGTGTACTGAACTTGGCAAAGGAGGTGAAAAATAATAGAAAGGGGTTCTATAGGTACATTAACCAGAAAAGAAAGGTCAGGGTGAGTGTTCCCTCTCTGCTAAGTATAGAAGGTAGCCTAGTCAATGGGGATAGGGACAAGGCAGAGCTGCTCAATGAGTTCTTTGCTTCGGTCTTTACTGGTAGCCAAACTTCCCAACATGACCGAGACTCAGTAGCCCTGGATGACAGATGGGTGAATGAGGAGCCTCCCGCTGTATTTGAAGAACAGGTTCGGGACTACCTATTGAAACTTGACCAGAATAAATCTATGGGCCCTGATGACATGCATCCTAGGGTCCTGAAGGAATTGGCTGAGGTTGTAGCGAGACCGCTCTCTATCATATTTGACAAGTCGTGGAGGTCAGGAGAAGTTCCGGGAGACTGGAGAAAGGCTAATATTACACCTATTTTTAAAAAGGGTAGGAAGGATGACCCGGGGAACTACAGGC
>VWZO01018745.1:2684-15142 GCA_013396975.1 Bucco capensis | reverse complement strand
GTCTAGTGTTTTGGCATCCCTGCTTGTGGCGGGGGGGTTGGAACTAGATGATCTTTGAGGTCCCTTCCAACCTGGCCATTCTATGATTCTATGATTCTATGAAAGGATGGATTTGTGCAAATAGTTGCCAAATTGCCTTTTCAGGCCAAAATAGTTTTTCCACTGGTTCATAATACAAGGGCTCCTAAAGGTCCACTGTAAAATTATGTAGGCCCTTAAAGTAAAAAACTTGAGCCTACCTAGTGTAATAAGTCAGTCTGAATAACTTGTAAGCATATAAAAGTGAGACAAGCATATAGCACTGCGTCTGGAGAACACTCCTCCAGTCTACAGCCAGCTCTTTCCTAAGGGCTTCCTGAGAAATTTTTTAATAGCCCTTATAAGTGGCCTTATAAAATCTATTTTATTGTTTTTATTTTTATGTAATTTAAACTTTTGTAACTCTATACTAGTTTTATAATTTATAATGCCAAAAATTAAAAAAATATATAAAATTATATAATTTATATAAAATGTAATTGCAAGTTTAGGCTTCTTACTATGAAACACAGTCACTGGACATTACAAAAAATTATTCGTATTAAGTCTAGATTAACTGCTATCTTAATTTTGCCTTTCTTCCTTCAGGGGCTAATCCAAAGGCCATTTGATGATGGCTTGGTTCAGATGCAGAAGAGATCATTGTAGCTCTGGTCATAGTTAACAAACAGGATTCTTAGATTTTTATTAGCTGTTATATCACATCTACAAAGAAGAAGGTCATATAATAAACTTTTGGGGTTTTTTGTGTGAAAATAAAGGATTTTTTACTAGGCTACTTAAAGATGAAAGCTAGTATTTAGGTTCATATCAATCATCTGATAGTAATCAGACTAGAGTCTGATGAGAACGAAGACAGGAATGTAAAATGAAATTTCTGAAAAGATCAGGAAGTGGTTACCATAATCACGACTATTTGAATGACTGCTACACTAGTGTACCTGCTTTTTCACAGAAGATACAGGTGTTAGAGATGCTCCAGCTCAGTGAGATCTCTGGGTCTCTCTTGCCTTGGCAATGTTGGAATACAATTGGGTTAAATGAAGCTATTCTTTATTTACACTAGTGATCACAGATCAGATCGGCCGTGTATTTTCCAATGAGGCATGAAACTGTAGACTTGATTATTTGTGAGCAAAGTACTACTTGGATGAATAAGCATGTTTACTAATGGCCTGGCTGAAGTGGTTAAACACAGATGAGATGATAAATTCCATCTTGCTCCTTTAATTCTTACTGATTCAATTAGATGTGCTGTTTTTCTTGCTCTGTCTCAGCCCATTCTATTACTTTTCCTATTTGTATTACTCTACATTGTTGAGCAACTTACACAGCTATTTGTTTCTGTACTTGAAATGAGAACATTGCAAAAGATGACAGAGGTGACTTCTTAATATTAAGTTGATAAAGTATATAAAGCTTGTTTGCATTAAATGGAATGTTGAGTTACTAAAAATATCTGTAAAATTTTCAAGGTGTAGGGTCAAGGTATAGGGTTTAAGAAAGATTGGATGTGGCACTGAGTGGCGTGGTTTAGATGTTGTGGTGTATTGGGTCATAGGCTGGACTTGATGATCCTGGGGGTCTTTTTCAGTCTTGGTGATTCTGTGATTCTGTGATACAACAATTATTGAATAAGTGAATCTGTATTAACTCTAGATAATATTCATGACTCAATGTGTTTCCACATAGTAAAGAAATTTATGTTTTCATCAGAATGCACTGGGAAAATGACATCTGCTGCTTTGGGACTAAATAACTTAACCTAATCCAACAATTACCATTTGCAGAAGAAATAGTACATGTATATTTTTTATCAAAAGATATCTATTCCTTAGCAGACATTTGGTGCTGCCAGAGTACTACTTTACCTTCAGTGGGTGGCTTTATGAAACTCCAGAAAGGATAATGGAAAGATGTGTTCAGGGAAATAACATGGTAAAAGGGAACATGTCTTAGGGGAAACTCACTTTGGGGATAGCTTTGCTAAAATTTGACCGCAAGGCACAGCAATAATGTAGACAGATTAATCTATGTATAAGTAATCAAATCCATGATGCCTAAAGATTTAAGTGTATTCTGTAGATTTTTAGAACTTTTAGGATTATGTGAAGCTCCCTGGATTGTTAGCGTATTAGAAGCCACAAGGAACGTTCTTATGGTACACCTCGGACTTTCTCATGCCTTGCCAAGGACATGGTATTTTGGAGAAGCCACCTGCAGATAGCTTGAAGACAAAACACGAGAAGAGGGCCAAGCCCCACGTGGGATCTCTCCGAGGGGCAGAGCTCAAGAGCACTGAGGGTGGGCTACTGGAAAATCTAGTGCCAGGTTTTCCATATAAAAAGGTGCAATCCCTTGGGGTGGCGCGCATGCCATGTACAGGATCCTGAAGGTGTGGAAGCTTCCAATTAAAGGTAACTCTATCTTTCTCCATTAACTTCGTACTGTGTGTCTATTCTTGAGGGGATACGGCATCATCCATATACAATACTATCTATTTCTGAAGAATTAAAAATCTGTGGATATTTCTTATGATGGGAACTGATATCTATCCAATTGTTGGATTTGAATTCATAGTTTATTTTTCAGGATTAACGTTTTATAATTATTTAAGAGGCACTATTTATAGTGTTTCTATCTTTACTTTCTTCTCTTGATGCTGCATCTTAATTTTCAATTTAATTGACAAATTATTGAACTTTTTTTTAATTGATATCTTATTGCTTTACCCACTCGAGCACCTTTTGCATTGGTCTACCACCACTGAATTCTAACAACTAATGTAATCGTTGATATTGCTCTAGGCCTTGAAATCACCTTACATAACTTTAGAAATCTTTATTAATATTACAAAATACTGGAGTTCCCTAGAAACTTCTTAGGGAACATCCTAGGGAATGTGAAACTCAGTGATCTGTGTGGTTGAAGTGGAACTAATGTATTTTAGAGAGAGAATGAGAATCTAGAAAAAAATTACACATTCTGATTATGAGTGATACAAAGCAACAAGATGGGGGAACGCACACACATAAATTATATGCACAAGAATGAGAAACTGTATAGAATCACAGAATTTACAGGGTTGGAAGGGACCTTAATGACCATATAGTTCCAACACCCCTGCCATGGGCAGGGACACCTCTCACTAGATCAGCATGCTCAGAGCCCCACCCAACCTGGCCTTAAAAACTTCCAGGGATGGGGCTTCCACCACCTCTTTGGGCAACCTGTTCCAGTGTCTCACCACCCTCATGGTGAAGAACTTGTATCCATTACCCCTAGTCCTATCGCTGCTTGACATCCTAAAAAGTCTTTCACCAGCCCTCTTGTAGGCCCTCTGCAGATATTGGAAGGCCATAACAAGGTCTCCTCAGAGCCTTCTCTTCTCCAGACTGAATAATCTCTCAGCCTGTCCTCATAGGAGAGGTGCTCCATTCCTCTGATCACTGATCAACCTCGTGGCCCTTCTCTTTTATTTTAAAAGTCAAATGTATTAATAGTTTTAAGGCAATGTGTTTTCCAAACTTTGCTTCTTGGAGAGGTCATGTGAGTGAGAAGTTGCCTTAAGTTTAAATGTTTGGGTTACTTCTACTTTGGAATGTCTGAAATGCCAGTGTCATTTTATATATATTTTATAATGAAAACTTTTCCATACACATGACATTTTCTGCAGTGAAATTATTGCAAAATTACTAAAATACAAGTGAATATAATTATTGCTGGAAATTAGATGAATAACTATAAGCATTTAATATACATTCTCATTTTGTATCTTATTGCAATTATATATAATGAAAAATACTAATGAGACCAGTAATGTTAAAATAAAGATGATCTCAACTAAATATTATGAAACATGGGCACAAAATATTACTTTTAGTTTAAGAGTAAAAATCATTTGTGTGTAATCAAATTATTGCTGTATGTTTTTTCTGTCCAAGTACTTTAAATAATTTTGAAGGCAAATTTGTGGCTGTGCTTCTCTTCCTTCAAATGTTTTGCTTTCTCAGGTTGAACTCAGACAGCTGGCTTCTGTTGATGTGAAAGTCAATTCTTATCACTGATATTTAGTAGCATTTTCTTTGCTGAGCTCTGACTCCTATCTTCTTACTACCTTATGAATTCACCTTCAAGTCATCTGTTTTATGTCACGCCAATGGACTTTGAATCCTTACAAAGCCCTTCGCAGCCATCTCCTTTGCTAATTTCCATCAACTTTCTATTTTTTTATTATCATCTTCCATAAGTGTTCTTCTCAGCTGATCCATGAAATCTCACTGCTTCCAATGACACTTGGTATATTACAGAATACTACAGACAACCTCAGAGATCAAATCATTGTGATAGGCTAAATAAGGTTTTTAAAAATTGACAATTCTTCAGTTAGAATGCTGTTGATATGATCCAGTCAAAGAGATTGAAGACTGTGAACTGAGGATATTTCTTATAGTTTAACACATTTAAATTTGTTATTTTTCTATTAAGCTTACTGATACTGAGAGATTATTGTGACATGGAAGATACTAGATCCTTTCCTCTTTGCATGTTGCTAATGGAAAATAATTTTCTTGTAGATATGAAATCAATGCAGAAGGACAAAGTAAACCTTTGGGTTGTTTTCTGGAAAATACTTCTTTTTTTAATGGAGCATACAAAAATGGAGCATATAAACCTATTTACATCTTTTTACCCTTCTAAGACTACTAAAATGAGCAATTTAAAAGATTATTTTTTCAGGTTTATTAATCTATGATTTTCTTTCATATTTTCCTCTGTTTTGACAAATAAAGCTAAATAAGCTGTTTCACTTCAGTATATTTTGGATATTTGGAATTTCTGCTTTTCTAAATCTTTTCGAAAAAGCAATTTAGTTTTTTATAAATTTAATCTGAGGTCTCAACCAACCTTTCACTGACTCTTAAACCGTAAATGGTGAATTATATTCAGGAAAAAAAATAAAATCAAAATCTGACTCTGGATCTAGCTTGTTCCAGTCGCTGTCTTAAACAAGCTAATGTTTGACTTAAGGCAGTTCTGATATTCATGATGTTTGTTTGACTCTCTCAGCTAGCTTATTCAGCAAAAAATATATCTTTTCACTCTTGCTGTTGCTGATGCCATGTAGAGGCACTTCAGCTGGGCAGTCAGCGATGTCACCTTTCCAGAGAAACATCCCTTCATTCCCTTAAGGTGTTTCCCTGATGTTTTCTTGTTGGCTGCTACAACCTCAGGAGCCACTGATTTAAATCCATGAGCCTTTGACTTTGCTGCATGTTGCAGGGCAACAGGCTGAAGACCCTTACTAGCTCCCCTTTCCATTAACTCAGGTGTCTCCTCCTGCAGCTTGTTACATGAAAGACTGCTGATATTATTATACCCCTCCCCCATCGTACAGTTTAAAGCCCTGTTGATTAGTCCTGCAGTCTCCTGAGCAAAGACCTTTGTTCTCCTTTGAGAAAGATGTCTTCTGTTTAGTGTCAATAATCCTGGTGCTGTGTAGGCCAAACCATTGTTGAAGAACCCAAATTTGTGGCAGTGACACCAGCCACGGAGCCATGTTAATGGACTGGATGCAGTTTTTCTTTCCTACATCACTGCCTGTGACTGGAAGAATAGATGAAAAGACA
Organism: Bucco capensis; assembly: GCA_013396975.1. Lineage (NCBI taxonomy): Eukaryota > Metazoa > Chordata > Aves > Piciformes > Bucconidae > Bucco > Bucco capensis. The sequence continues at coordinate 9,473 of VWZO01018745.1, read as the reverse complement.
AGTTGTGCCCCAGCATCTTTCACCACTTGTCCCAAGGCCCTGAAGTCTCTTTTTATTGCTCTAGGACTACTGGTTGTTACTTCCTCTCCTCTCACATGGAAGACCAGTAGTGGATTGCACCAGGCTGGGGAGTTTCCTAGTAACATCCTGTCTTGGTTTCACATGGCAATTTTTAGGAAGACCCAGATAAAAGAGCCCAGTAGGAAGACCCAGATAGAAGAGCCAAGGATAAAGGAATAAATATTTAATGAAANGCTTGGTAGCTCTCCTCTGGACACACTCCAGCATCTCAATGTCCTTCCTATAATGAGGAAGATGGGTGATCCCATTTCTGTTTCAGGGAGGGCAAAGCCTGGCTCCACCACTCAATCTTCTCTTTGGCCTCCCTGATACTCCTCAGTCTTTCAACGACCTCTTGCAGCTCACAACTCTGTTGTGTATTGCTTCCCAGGCAGCCTCACAGTCATGTAATTCTTTCCTCAGTCACAGATTCTGAGCACTAGGATGTTTTTCACAAAGGAAACCTGCCAAGAATAGTACTAAATAACAGGAAGAAAAACAGTCAATAGCTGTGCTAATAATCTGAAATACGTATTGGATATGTCCATAGAATGAGCATGCATTGTTACACATCGTAGAACATAAATTATGGGTTTTTGAACATAAATTATGGGTTCTTTACTTCAGGCCCTTTCTGGCATTTAAAGTAATTACAGTAACATATATGCTAAGTTTATTCTCAGATGTTGCTCCAGTAAAGACAAATGCTAATTAAAAAGAGGAGGAAAAAAAACCAGATACACTGGACTTAATGGAGTTAACACTGCTAGAATGAACAAAATTTAGTCAAAATCAGCAAGCCCAAAATTCACAGGAAGGTAAATGAATGCTGAGTAAAGCAAGACCAAAAGCTCAGCTTTTACCTGTTAAAATGAAATTTCTAATCCTCATTGAGGCATTTAAACTAAATTAAATTCAATAAAAAGCATTAGACTTTTCTGTTGTCCCAGTCTGAACCACTGCATATCCAGTGCAGCAATAAGAAGGCAAACTGCAAGTTTGCAGCAGTACTTTTCTGACGCAGAAGGGTAGCCTTGGATTCCTTTTCCTTCTGTTTTTGCACTGTATCTATTTTTTTTTTTCTTTTCTGTAAAATGCATAAACAGACTCTGGAGCAAATATTCTTCATGCCTCTCTTCTGCTATAGTCAAGTAGTTTCTTTGATGTGGTTGATTAATCAAGTTCCATCCTACATGCCCACTCTCTGACTTCCTGGAACAGTAAATTTCTCATTCTTTGAAAGACTTGGGCCAGCTTCAACAATGATGGTGGAGGTTGCCTGTGTTACAAAAACAGCTATACAACATCTGTGTCTGTATCACCAGCTTCAGATGCACTTCTGTTAATATAGAAGCTTAAGAGAAGTTATCCTTTTTAAGGTTCACATATTTACAATTTAACTATAAGCATCCTATATGATACTGGGCAAAATGTTTCAGGTCAGGTATTCAAGGATATTTAGATTCTTATTGAAATTAGAAGTTATGTGAGATTTAGGCAAAAAACCCATGAGTGTATCAGTCCTGTCTTTGCTATGCTTCCTTGTTCCATGTACACAGATGGGACATAACATCTCCCTTTGGGGCAAGACATAAAGGATAAATACATTACAAATTATGCAGCACTAAGATATCAAAATGATAGAGGCTGATAAACAACTCAATCTGAAGAGCTTTCTAATGAACAAGCCCTGTTTTCATTAGTGACTTAGAAGCCAATGTTTAGATTAAATTGTTGTATCTCAACTATCAAGGATAAGTTCAGAAATGTAAGTCAGTGCATTCCCCCATCCCCTTTCATGTTTCCCTTTCTATACTCTTTCTAACAAGTTGTGAAAGCTCTCCTGAAAAGTCATGAGTGTTCAGCATGTCTTAGGAAAAATCTGATATTTTGCAAGGCTGCCTTCTCATTGGTTTTCTGACAGTGTTGAAAAGGTGCCAACCTGGAAGAAAATGCCAAAAATATATAACTAAGTTTTTCTTGTTGTTGAGTATTCTTGTCTGTTCTTTGCATTTCATTTTGAAGAAATGTCAGTTCTGCATGTTCACTATTATAAGCTCTCTCTCTTTTATCTACTTTCCATTTCATGGCTGTCATTTTCACTTGTCAACTGTGGAGATGCACTAAGTTCCCTTCCACTCCTCTTTACCATTCATACGGTATTTCAGCCTCTAAACATTATAGCTTACATATTTTCTTTTGTTCTGTGATTTAATGTCTCTACTTTCAAAGCAAACATACTAAAACAAACCAATTCCTTTCCTCCCTCCCTGCTTAAGACTCCCTTCTCTTAAGTCTATAGCAACAGTAATAAAACAAAAAGAAATATAAGACCTTTTTCTTTCTGGCCAAAAACATCCCGTCAATGTCAGAACAGAGGGATATTTTTCTATTTAAAACATTATGGTTCTTCATTGTTATTGATTCAAATTGAATGCTGAATTAATAACTTCATACATACCCACTTTTTTCTGCTGAGCATAGTTATGAATAGCTCTCATTTTGCACTTGAAGCTTAAGCCTAACTGAACCTGAACACTTACTGCTACCAAATACTCTCTACTACCACTGCTCATGGAAAGAAAAGACTATGGAACCAGTTTGCATAAGCAGGAATTAAAGCTTGAATATCCAGGTGACTCTGGAGTACCTGCCAATCTGTTGCTTTAGTACAGACTACTTACTTTTGACAAGTTCTCTGTTCATGTTATCATTACTTCAGTTTTGGTCAGGTAAGGCTTTCTGAACATTTCTTGAGAAAGATGGTGGACTGCAGTTGTAAGCATCTCATTTGAATGGGGTTCTTATACAGAACAGGATTCTATTCCCAGTTAGCAAGACTTTAGCAGAGCTGGTCATCCTGTGAGAAGGTAAGACTTAATGAGAATCACTTTGTAAAAGACAGGAGATATTTGAGAAGAAAGTCATCTATGTTGTCTTTTGGGCACGAGGGCTGCAATGTCTTTAAAAAAACCCATAAAGTTTGAAAATTTAATTATAAACTCATGCAGTGGAAGAGTAAATTAATAAATATATAATCCACAGTGATATTTTTGCCTCTTTGATTAGTTTAACTATTATTATTTTTCTTATTAGTGTACATAAAATGGCTTCATATGGCCAGATGGAATCCACCCAAGAGTCCTTAAAGAGATGGCTGATGTCCTAGCAGGCCCTCTCTCAATGAATTTTCAGCGCTCTTGGGAATCTGGAGAGGTCCCAAAGGACTGGAAGCGTGCTAATGTATTTCCCATTTTCAAGAAGGGTAACCGGAACAACCCTGATAATTACAGGCCTGTTAATCTTTCTTCTATACCGGGCAAAATTATGGAGAGGATCATTCTGGGAACCATAGATAAGCACCTGTCAGATAATGCAATTATTAGTCTTTGTCAGCATGGGTTCATAAAAGGAAAGTCTTGTTTGACAAACTTGATTTGCTTTTATGATGAAATCACCTATCTAGTTGATCAAAGAAGACCAGCTGATGTCATCTTCTTGAACCTCAGTAAAGCTTTCGACACTGTCTCNGTATTGTGTGCAGTTTTGGGCTCCACAATACAGGAGAGACATGAAGTTGCTGGAGAGCGTCCAGAGAAGGGCAACAAAGATGGTTAAGGACTTGGAGGGGAAGACATATGAAGAAAGGCTGAAATCACTTGGCCTGTTCAGTCTGGAGAAGAGAAGACTGAGGGGGGATCTCATAGCAGTTTATAACCTCCTCACCAGAGAGGGAGGAGTGTGGGCTAAGCTCTTCTCTTTAGTGGACAGTGACAGGACATGGGGGAATGGTATGAAGATTCAGGCTGGATGTTAGAGAAAAGTTTTTCACCCAGAGGGTGGTGGAGCATTGGAATAGGCTCCCCAGGGATGTGGTCATTGCTCCAAATCTTGTGGAGTTTAAGAGACACTTGGACAATGCCCTTAGTTACCTCGTGTGATAGGGTTTTTGTCCTGTGCCTAATGGGAGTTGGACTTGATGATCCTTGTGGGTCCCTTCCAACTCTGACTGTTCTATGATTCTATATAAAACCAATATACCTCTAAGACAAAATAAATAACTCCCAGCACCCCAGAAACCAGAAATTATATGAAAAGGAAAATAATAGGTATACCTCTTTCTGCCCAAATGTCCCAAAAAATGGATTACAAAGTCAGATGCTCTTTGGTCAGCATTATCTCACTCTAAGTCCTGCATACTGCACGAAGTAAGAATGTACATATGGACCAGGACAGGAACTCAGCTGAGGAAAGGCCATTCACAGCTATGCCACTTAACTAAGTGCTTGAGATTGTAAACTGGATTTTTTATTAAAAATCACAAAACTTTGCTGACACATATGACAAAACCACTTTCTTTAAGCTATCTCTTTACAACTCTCCTCAGCAAAATATCCCTATCTATAAGAGAAGTATTATGGACTGTTAAAATAAAACCAACTGAAGAAGCAGTGATTAAAAACACAATAAAAATAAGTAAAATATGCATTGTCTGTGTTGTATTTCCTGGGGAGCTGAAAAAACATTGTATAGATAAGAACATTTCTCTCTTTCCGTCTCCATACTTTCAACCAGGAATTGTGCCACTAAGCACCAATTAGCTAAATCCACATATTCACACGTGTAAACCAGATGTTACTGAGCACACAAATGCAGTCACAATAATTCACACATTGCTATCACATTACAGGCTAGTAAAACATTACTTTTTAATGCTAAAAAAAATAGTCATATAATAATAGAAAATCTCAGCAGCTGAGATTTTCTGCGGTGGCAGGAAAAACACACCATTGCCAGATAGCATTAGCAATCTACTAGGTCTTAGCAACTGGGCCCACAGCCAAAAAGGTTACATCACCACTTTTAGCTGTTCTTATCCTACAGTTTTGTTACTGTAGTAACATAGTTTACAAATCTCAATATAGGGTTTTTTAAAAAACAAAAAGGGCTGAGACAGCAGTCCCTGAAATCCTCTACATACTATGGCATGGAGTCAGTTAATAACATGACATGCAAATAGAGTTAATCTACAGAGACGGTTATTAAATTATACTGTATCCCCTGGTAGTGGGAATAGGTAGATCTGAAGTCCCTGTTGTGGCAAATTAAGTTTCATTTAATAAAACCTTCATTATTTTCCAACTTTATATGAAAAGAAAACTAAATAGATTGCTTCTGGGCACATCACTGGAAGTAATTTCTGATCCCTGAAATTTACAATGCCCTGAACATGATTAACATTTTCAGATTTGTTAAACAGCTCCCATAGCAAAGACAGGTTATTCCCTTGCTATTCCAATATCACTGATGACATTAGTAATGCAGGACTATTTCTGAAAATACTGTCTTTAAGCATCTAGAATGAGTAATAAACATGCTGATTATCAGCTAGAAAGGAATGACTGCACTTTATGCCTGAAGATAGGTGGAAATCTCACCAGTTTAAGTAGGTTATGGAAGCGAATTAGGTCAATTTGCAGTGAAAGTGTTATAAAGCTCCTTTGTGATGTCTGCTATCAGAAGCCACCACAAATAAACTTGCTGTTTCATTAATCTTTTCCCTTTTCCTCCTGTTGATCTTCAGAGTTCTACACATTTTATTCCTTTTATTGACCAAATAATGATGACTTTAATAATTTTCTCTATATTAAATATTACTATCTATGCACAAACCCACACATACAATGAAGAGAAGGATATATATAAAAAAGGGACAGAATTTGGCAGATTTTTCCTTTCAATCCTGGAATTCAATCAGTGAGGGTGAAGTATAAAGAAGATTAAGTTACAGTAGTGTAATACAAATTGTGGAACAATGCAAGGAATGCTGATAAACTACAACATAAAGCAGGATTCTAGAAGGGTGCAATGCATTTGTCTAGCTTGACATTTAGTAAGAATACCACACTTTTTTGTTTTCTTGGGTTTTAATGATTTTCTTTTCCTACAGGAATCAAATGACTTGACATGGGCTCAAGGTTTATAACTTTTTAAAACAAAAAGAAGACTGTAATGATGCATGGCCATTACCCATCAAGCTCTCAAGTGTCCTGATACCTCCCACCCAGCTTATGAAACATCCTAACTCTGATGAGTTACACAGTACAGAATGGCATGCACATAGAGTGAAATAAAGCAGCTAAATTTACACGTTCTAGATGGATGCTGGAATTGATGAACACCACTAGTTAAACCAACTGCTGGAGACTGTTTTTAAGAAGCATTGGATAATTTCCTGATACGTTACAAAGAGTTTTATTTGCAGAAGAACTTACATGGCAGAAGCTGGTGGTTAGGTCTCATCTGAAGGAAAAGAACAGCTTTCAATAGCTACATGAAAGCAGTTTCTCCAAGAACACTACAACTGTCACAAATGTTGTGACAGAAATTATAAATTCACTTAAATAAAATTGATGCCCATCACGCTGAAATAAAAGGAAACCAAAAACTATTGAGCTGCAATCATTTTATGTCTCACTGATTTCTGAAAAGCATTCCGCTGTGTTTATTCATTGATGAAATCCATGCTGATATCTGTGAATATATCAAAATTTTATTTCTGAAAATAAGCAGTGTCTTACCCAGAAACTTCTCTTAGTGCCTGAAATATGTATGTATGGTTAGGTTTCGCAAACAAAGATCCAGGGAGGGCTCCACCCACACTCCTCATCAATGCCTTTTCCAAGCGCTCTGATAAAAAGAGGATAGCGGATAGCACCCTCGAGCCTG
>VWZO01018743.1:8068-45657 GCA_013396975.1 Bucco capensis | reverse complement strand
TAGATTTGATTTCATTTGTTTTTGTAAAGAATCAGGCACAGTCTGANAAACCCGGGCAGATGGAGCTCGTTTAGCCCTGGAAGGCCTTCCATCTAAGATGTTAAACCTCCATCCTAAGGACTTTGCTGCCAGCGTCCAAGCTTGCTAGGCCCTGGCAGATGACCCTTAGGACTAAAGGCTGGGTTCAGCTCTGTGCATGCGGTGTCTCACTTAAAAAAAATCCATTGTGCAGGTTTGAGGGTGCTATCCGCTATCCTCTTTTTATCAGCGCACTTGTAAAAGGCACTGATGAGGAGAGTGGATGGAGCCATGTTTGTGAAGCCTAGCCACAACGACGATGACATAATGAATGAAAAATTACTATCTAGACTGAAACTATTATCAATGTATGCTAAATTTTATTTACTTTTAGCACCTGTCTGCTAAAATTCACCATCATTTCATATCAAAAACATTATTTCTTATAAATCAAATATGTTTACTAGCATGTTATTTCTTGTTTTAAATGGGAAACTACAAAAACTAGTGTATTATGTAGTGCAGTATCCAAGGTAATGCCAAGTTTGAGATTTTGAAGTTGAATGGTTTTTTGAAAATAACATTGATTTTAAAGTATCTTTATATAGTAAAACAATTGTTTAATAAGATTATCCAATATGTCTTCTGATCCAACAGACAGTGTATCAAATTAAGAAAGCAAGCAACAGGTCTAATACAAGCTAGAAATTCAGTGGATAAGGAACTGGCTGGCTGACCGCATCCAGATGGTAGTGGTCAATGGCTCGAAGTCCAGCTGGAGATCAGTGATAAGTGGTGTCCCTCAGGGCTCTGTACTGGGGCCTGGACTGTTTAATATTTTTATAAATGATATTGACAGCAGCATTGAATGCACCATCAGCAAGTTTGCAGATGACACCAAGCTATGGGGTGCTGTTGATAAGTTGGAGGGGCAAGATGTCATCCAGAAGGACCTGGACAAGCTGGAGAGGTGGGCCCAGGGGACCCTCATGAGCTTCAACAAGACCAAGTGCAGGGTCCTACACCTGGGTCAGAACAATCCCCACTACCAATACAGACTGGGGAATGAGAAGATGGAGAGCAGCCCTGCAGAAAAGGACTTGGGAGTGCTGNGGACTAGGTTGCCCAGGGAGGTGGTTGAGTTCCCATCCCTGGAGGCATTCCAGGTGAGGCTTGACAGGGCTCTGAGGAACCTGATCTAGTTGGGGTTGTCTCTGCCCACTGCAGGGTGGTTGGACTAGATGGCCTCCAGAGGTCCCTTCCAACCCAAACCATTCTATGATTCTATGATTCTATGAATTGCTTTTTCTAAAATGAGATGTTGAAATAGTAGAATAGTGTCAGTGGGATATTGCATTATTAAGTGTCGTGGTTGGGGTGGACAAACGACACTGCACAGGTTTCATCTTGTGGTGAAGCAGCAAATTCAAGTCTCTTTATTAACAGCAAGTGTCTTCTTATACACTTTTTCTCTAGCACACGTGTCTCTTTGCTACTGGTTACATGTAGCAATAATAATGCACTATTGGTTAACATTTGCACATTGCCAAGTCATCCCTACTTTGGTAAACCCCTGCTCTATGGTTAGTCCTCCTCTGCTCTGTGGTACACTTTGCTATCTCCAAGGTCACTTCTTGACTCCATACCTCCACAATTAAGTACAAAACCATCAGCTTTGAGTGATCAGTCATGACCCGTCTTAAATTTTTATTCTACTGTCAAATAATTATTTCCATAAATATTCATTAATGTTCTTGGAGACTACTCTTCCTGTCTTGGCCCCTGTGTTGTCAGAAGGGGTGATTACAAATACCTGTCTTCTTGCTGTCAGAGAGTGTTGTGGAGCTTACATTACTTACTATTTTGTACTGTTTTGGTGTGCCTCAGAATAACAAAGAAACTGCTGTTGCAGGGACTTTGGAAGTGCTACTAAAGCTGTAAAATCAGCCTTTAAGACATTCTTAACCTGATTAAGAATTGTTCAGAAATAGCGTAGAGCGGCATATGCTTATACTACTACATCAGTCATTTATCAGACACAGATACATCATTATGACAGCACATCTAGATTAAGTTCCTCTCTATTAAGTGTAATTCAGACTTTTTATCAGAGCCAAGGAAAAAGAGGGTACACAGAAACACCTTTTGTCTTTTCAGATGGGAAGGAATGAGAAATCTGCACCACTTTCAGTATTTCCAATAAGAAGAGGCAATTCAGTTCTCAAGATAACTTAGGAAGCATCTGTCAGGGTTTGAGAATATCAGTTGTCACAAAGCAGTGAGGCATATGGTTCATAAGACAGTGTGTTAATGTGCTGTGAAGAGCATCCTCTTGGGCACAGGAGGTAATGTCTCCCACCCTCATTTGCTGCTGCTGTTAATTGCAGTCATGACTGGGAAGGAAGGGCACTGGCAGATACCTCTCCTTAGATACTTTATGTGACACTCATTATGGTGGAAAAATATGGAAATGATGAGAAGTGGAATAATGCTGTAATAAAATCAGATAGAGATTATCTTAATATTGGTGATGAAGCTAGAAATTTTATTTAATAAAGATTTCGTGATAATGTGAAGAAAGTTTATAAGCTTTAGACATTAGTATAAAAGGCATGAGGAAACAGACTGTGAAAAGAGAAAAGGACACAAGCAAAGGAAATTTTTCTAAAAAAGTCAAACTTTGTGGTTATGCTGGTTTTTTTTATCTGTTTCCATAGCAAAGGTTAGCTAGTAATATGGATGTTTAACATTCTTCTGCCTGCATATGAAGCTAACACATTCTAAATCTCTGACCCAAGCAGAAGAACACTTCTCTTGGAGCTGAAAGCATTCTTTATTCTGTGCATTGAACTTTATGTATCAGTATTTTCTGCTGCACTGATGCTGAAACATAAGGTTAGTTGCCAGAGACCCTGACTCTTAGGCCCACACAGCCAGATATGTTTTCCTTTAAGGCATCCTAGACCAGTTACATTAGCTATCAAATTAAATAAGGCATTCAGTAACTGAGAAAAGGTTTGGTTTTGAAACCATAAGGTTTGTCTAGGTGAGTCACAAACTGGTAAGATAGTATCTACTCTAATGTTGTTAAGGGAACTTCCTGATTCTCTTACCTAGGGATAACAGTTCATAGCTTTAAAGGTGTTCTGTGCATAAGAATGTGAAGTATTCAAATTAAAAGATACTAGCAGCAAACTAAAATTTTATAATGAACCACGAATATGCAAAACCACTCCTTAACACAAAGCATTGACTCTTTACTGGTTGACACTCATAGAAGGTGTGTGAATTAATAAAAAGATTTGTTTTGTAACTGGTTTTAAAAATTACTCCAGTTAGAGGATATTGACTCAGCACGATAGTGGCATATGTATTTCTATTTGAAAATAACAATGGAAAAGCAAAATATCCCTTGAGTTTCTCCTTAAAAGAAATCTTTGCTAATAACTATCTTTATAAGTGCTTTTTAATTTAATGTCATGTCAAACAACTTGGTTTATTCACCCACAACAGAATTTATACGACCTGCTGTTTTATCTCTAATCAGCACAAAATTAGATCCTTTACAGGAGGTACTACTGCTACTGGATAAGCAAACGAAAGAATGGAAATGATCTTGCTTAAAATACTTATTAAGCCTACTTATTCCTGCTTCTGATTGAGATTACTAGATCAATAAAAATAATGTCTGACCTGTTCAGCACAATGTTCTATATTAGGAAAGGAAAAGGTAACAGACAAGACTGTACTCAGCAATAATAATAAAATCCAAAATTAACAAATACAGGAAATGGTAAACAACCAAGAATTTGTTTCTTCACAGATAGTTCTGTTCTTTGCTTACCTAGTCTGGAGCAGATCTTGCATTTAGAATGTTCAACTACCTGTTTGCATTTCTGCTGCTCTACTCTCTGTGTACCACTTTAGAATATCTGGTTTTCAAATATCTTATTATATTTGTGTTGGTAGAAGAAGGATTTAGCTAATTCTGGACACTCCTTTCCTGGTGACTTTCTGCATGGTGTCTGCAGGAGGAGGAAGGAGTGCCTACTAGAGGCCTCTCAAACTCCTTCAACAGATGCTTGCTCTAGGGAGTCAATTCTTCATTCTTCCTCTTGTATTATTAGCTTCCAATTTCCTGATGGTAAGTCTCGTGAGTATAGCTATAAATTGCTTGCTTTCTAGACAGGGACTAATTTCTTTTCCTTTTGCAGCTTGACAAAGATGCATAGCTTTTACTCAGTTTTTCTTTTGTTGTAATATTTTCTGTCACTTTGGATCTCCAGTTCTGGTGATTTCTCTTAGAAATCTATTAGCTTTTTTTTTCCTTCACATAGATCTCTGTATGTTGCTATATGCTGAAAATGTCTTTCTCAAAGAGTCCTTTTGCTCCTATATAGGTGACAGAGTCTTACTTGAATAATTTCAAGACTATGCAACAACATCTGTCGTTCCAGCTCCTTGGGAATTTCATTTCCTCCCCCATGTCTCTGGGGTAATTTCAGAATAACATCATCCTTTCTGTGGCCATGCTTTCTTGGAATACTAGTGAGTGTTATTGGACTCTTGAAGAAAACTAAACAGGATTCACAGTAAAAAGCAAATGTTGGAGTTCCTGCAAAATCTAAAATTTCATTGCAGAGAGACTGATCAATGAATCCATTGCTCTACACCGATTTTATATGCACTATAAAGGAATGAAAGTAATCTCATTATTATTTTAGTAATATGTAAGTCATGGCCATCAGCATTCTTTAAAGTCTTAGCCTTCACAGACAGTGGGAAGTTCATTGGAATATTGTTACCCAGTTGCTTTATGTATAAATACCAAGTCAAAAAGTAATGTTTTCTGCACTGACGCAAGGCTTTTCTTTCTGTTACGTATGAACAGATTCTACATTACACCTCAGTCTTCCAGCACTCTGAAGACTACTGGACACTTGTAGCTGTACAGACTGTGACAGTGAGAATTGGTTAAGACAACATTTGATTTTTCCTGTGGTAGAGATTAAACACAATATAGTGCATAAATACTGCACAGAAAAATAAATGAATAATTAATAATAAAGTACCTTTTACAAGTTACAGAAAACAATGTAATTTTCATTTTGTACATCTATGTAGCAGCAGCAGCATTAAATATCTGTTATGTTTTCCACAGAGAAGTTCGAAATGGGCGTGAACCCTTTAGCATACTATCTGTTCCTCTACATACATACTTGGGATTTGTCTCAAGTATCGACTGCCTTCACACTGAGTCTTACAGCTCTTTGACAGAATGGAATTATTTTATGAGCATAGTTAAAATATTTGACTGCCTCTTTTTCACAGTGTGGTTGGTTTTCAGAGCTGCTTATGCAGAGTTGCTGTTTCTGTCAGATGAACTATACAGGCATGTTACCTTGTCTGACAGAAACAGTAAGTATCAAGGATTCCCTGAGAAGAAACATCAATATGCAGTATGTGAGATTTCACATTTTCCAACATTACTAATTACATTATCACCTTAACGTTGGCGTCTAATAGCAGCTATTATTAAAATATGTAGTGCTGTTTTTCTTCTTTAAAGAGAATTTATCCAACAGACTGCACAGCTCTTTTATTTCAGTCATTGCCTTAAATCAGAGCTTATTCCAGATGAATCAATGGCAATAATCCAATTTACTTCAATGATAGGAAGGTTAGAACCACAGTGGCAGGAAAAACATCTTCCTCATATGTACTGCATGATGGGAGTTGATATTCATGTTTTTATATAGTGTTTGGGGGGGTAATTTTTATTTTATTTTATTTTATTTATTTTATATTTTATTTTATTTTATTTATTGTTTGAAATTAGGTATGGCATGCAACCTGAATAAGAAGATAAGCAAGGCAACTGTCAGGAAAAGTGTTTATTGTACTCAAAAAAACTCCATGTTATACCTAATCTTAGTTATCTATTCTGATCATTTAATTTATAGCTGAAATGTATCTTGTTTGTTTCTGAGAGGCAAGGATGGGGCTCTTAATGATAGGGTAGCAATATATGGTAAATGAAAAAAAAGAAACCATTCTGTGCATGAATATAAAAGACAGAAAATTGTTCTACTTACAAAATGTATATTTTACATATATGAATATTATGCATGTGTATATTCAGCAAAATAGGTAGTAAATTCAGGAAATGACTAAATGAACAAATGCAGCCAAGTGTCAAACAGTGTTTCCAGGATACTCTGAAGATACCAAAGATTCATGAACCACTAACACTTGGTTTGTAGCAAGTGACAAGAGTGTTCAACAAACAGCCTGAATGAAGTAATGTGTACTGAAATGTCTAGAGAAGATGCCAAAATATTATCAGTAGGAATAAAAGGAAATGATTGATGCTGAACACGTTGAACATCATCAACTTCTATAACTTGCACATAAGCATCAATTGTCAAAATGTCCATTTCACAGATTAACTGGAAAAGCAAAGAACTAATGATATAGCGAATACAAAGTTTTGTTAAAACCTATGGTTAAAATATCTAAGAAAATCTGGAAACAACTGCAAATTTAGCAGGGAAAGAAACTGGATATATCAAGAGTGAGGGTTACACTAGAAACAGACCTGAGGCATCCTGAAGCATGGCAGGACATAAAGCTCTACATGAGTGAGTCAGAGAGAAGGAAATGTGAATTAAATTTTGAGATCTTGCTGGAAGAACATGGCAAGAGCTACTGAAGTAAGACTGAGATAACAGGAAAATCAGTGGGGCACAAAACTATGAAAGACCAAGGAAACAACACATAAGCCATAAATAATTTACAGTGTTTGAAAACACTTCAGTGATCAAAGTGGGAGGAGAGCAGAAAGAACATCTTCGGGTATAGTCAGTCCCAGTTTATTACTGAACTCTAAGAAAGCAGTTCAGAATAATTTGAGAGGTGAAAACAACAGACTCCTCATTTTCCCTGACATTACAGAGAATTAGGGTGAAGAATGTGAATTGAGAGCTTGGATGATGACTGTCAGGTATACACAAACTAGGACTGTAATAAAGATTCTGAGTTCAGTCAGCAGTAAATCAAGTCTGAAAAGCCCTTAAACTTTGAAATTCTGCACTAGATGAGGAATAAAAGAATGTAATTTATTTTGCAATTGTCCACCCTCTCATAATTTCCTTGAAGAATGAACAGAACTGACACCAAACTGCTCAATGCCTCTGAAGGATCACTTCATATCACAGCTCTTCCTTCTTCACCCTATAGAAATCTTGCTAATTAACTAGTTCAAATCCCCTTTCCATGGACAGGGACATTTCCGCTAGACCAGATTACTCAAAGCTCCATCAAACCTGGCTTTGAATGCTCCAGGAATGATGCATCTACAACTTCTCTAGGCAACCTTTTCCAGTGTTTCATGACCCTCACAGCAGAAAAGTTTCTTCCTTATATAAAATTTAAAATCAATCTCTTTCAGTTTAAAACCACTGTCCCTTGTCCTGTCACTACAAGCGTTAGTAAAAAGTCTTTCTCCACCTTTCTTAAAAGCTCCCTTTATATACTGAAAGGCCTCAATAAGGTCTCTCTGGAGTCTTCCAGGGTGAATAACCTCAACTGTCTTAGCCTGTCTTCACAGGATAGGTTCTCCAGACCTTTGATCATCTTCATAGCCCTCCTCTGAACTCACTCCAACAGGTCCATATCCTTATGTTGGAGGTCCCAGAGCTGGATGCAGTACTCCAGAGAGGGTCTCACCAGAGCAGAATAGAGGGGCAGAATCACCTCCCTCGACCTGCTGTCCACACAGCAAGCTATCTTGAAACTACTGTGGCATTTCATAGTTTTAAGGAATCTGGGTTTTCAGTTATATTACTTAATGAGATTTGAATTTTGCCTATTGATAAATCTTACTTGTTAGAATTTGCACATATGTTTATGCAAATGTGCTAAGAAACACTTGAAAATATAACAGTTACAAAAACAACGTAAAATGTCTTGATGTGAATCTTTTCTTGTGATACACTGAAAACATTTTTCTTATTTTCTATGTATAGCTATTACATTAATCAGGATTTGCTTATAACAGAACTTGCTGAGGATAACTGCCTACCCATAACATAATACCAACTCTGAAAATGTCATATGAGGCTACTTCTCTTTCTTTAATTGTCAGATATCACAGCTGGTTATCAGTGATGCAACACCTCCGGAGACTGGTAACTTTACCTTATACTTAAGACTGTTGTTGTGTCATAATAGAAGCAAATGTGCATTTAACACATGGAATGCATGACGTGAATGCAATTTTTTGGTTACAGAGATAAGGAGATTGGAGTATCTTTAAAAATGAAAAGAAACACATTTTTCAATAGCTACGTACTGTATACTTCGTCTTGTAAGTCAAAAATATAACTTAGACAAAATCACTAAATATTATTATGTTTCTGATAAAACCATTAAATGATTCAAATAACAGATCCTACACTGTTATGAAGTGTTATGAAATCATACACATGTATCTAACAGAAATAGCTATGTGAGTATATACTTAAGGTGCCTTATATTCTAAGAAACAATTGAAGATTATGTTTATCCCTTAAATAGATAATTCTTAACATGGTAACTTCACTTAAATAGTCTTTGGTAAATAGGCTCAAGGCTTGAAAAACAGTGAGTATTTATGTCTGAAAATATTCCTGTAACCAATATCCCTTTGGAAAAACAAAACTGTATTTACGGATGCTCTTTAAAACAGTCAAGTTTTCATAGAATCATAGAATCATTATAGTTAGAAAAGACCTCTGAGGTCATCAAGTCCAACAGTCCATCCACACTACCATGCCCACCAATAAACCATGTCCCCAAACACCATATATATAGATTTTTTGAGCACTTCCAGGAATGGTGATTCCACCACCACCCTGAGCAGCTTGTTGCAATGCCTTACACTCTCAGTGAAGAAATTCTTCCTAATACCCAGCCTGAACCTCTCCTGGTGCAACTTGATGCCATTTCCTCTTGTCCTATTGCTTGTTACACAGGACAAGAGATAGAGCCCCACTTCAGTACCACCTCCTTTCAGGTAGTTGTAGAGAGCAAAAAGATCCCCCATGATCCTCCTCTTCTCAAGACTAAACAACTCCATTTCCTTCAGCCACTCTTAACATTTGTGCTCTAGATCCTTCACCAACTTTGTTACCTTTCTTTGGACACACTAGCTGCTCAGTGCCTTTCATGTAGGGAGGGGCCAAAAGTGAACACAGTATTCAAGATGTGGTCTCACCAATGCTGAGTACAAGGGGACAACCATTTGCCTGGTCCTGTTGGCCACACTATTTCTGACACATGTCAGGATGCTGTTGGCCTTCTTGGCCACCTGGGTATGCTTCTGACTTAGGTTCGTCTGGATGTCAACCAAAAGTCCCAGGTCTGTTTCTGAAAAGCATATTTCCAGCCGCTCTGCCCCAAGCCTGTAGTTCTGCGTAGGACTGTTGCGGCCAAAGTGCAGGACCTGACACTTGGCTTTGTTGGACCTCATCCAATTGACCCTGGCCCATCAATCCATTTTGTCTAGATCCCTCTGTAGAGCCCTACCTCCCTACTTTCAAGCAAATCAACACTTTCCACTCAACTTGGTGTCATCTGAAAACTTACTGAGGGTGCACTCAATTCCCTCATCCAGGTCATTGATAAAGGTATTAAACAGGAATGGTCCCAGTACTGAGCCCTGAGGAACACCGCTTGTGACCAGCTGTTCAGCTGGATTTAACTCTATTCACCAGCATTCTATGAGCTCGGCCATCCAGCCAGTTTCTAATCCAGTGGAGAGTGTGCCCATCCAAGCCATGTGCAGCCAGTTTCCCCAGGAGAATGCTGTGGGAAACAGTGTCAAAACCTTTATTAAAGTCTAGGTAGACTACATCCACAACCTGTACGTCTTCCACCCAGTAGACCACCCTGTCATAAAAGGAGAGCAGCTTAGTCAAGCCTTTTATAAACCCATGCTGGCTGGGACTGAGCCCCTGGCTTTCCTCCACATGCTGTGTGATGGCACTCAAGATGATCTGATCCATAACCTTCCTTCAGGTGGATCCCATCCGGCCCCATAAACTTGTGTTTGTGTATGCAGAGCAGCAGGTCTCTAAGTTTTTCCTCCAATGTTATGAGTTTGTTCAGCCCCTTGTCTCTGTCATTCAGCTCAGGGACCTGAGTACCCTGAGGATAACTGGTCTGACTATTAAAGACTGAGGCAAAAAAGGCATTAAGTACCTCAGCATTTTCCTCATCCTTGGTGGCAATGTTTCCTCCTGCATCATGAAAGGGATGGAGATTCTCACTGGTCCTCCTTTTGTTGATAAGGTATTTGTAAAAACATTTCTTGTTATCTTTTACTTCAGAGGCCAGATTAAGCTCTAGCTAGGCTTTTGCCTTTCTGATATTCTCCCTGCATAGCCTAACAATAACCTTGTAGTCCTCGTGAGTTGCNGGAAAGAGTTTAACTACTGAGTCCTTTTCTTTTAAAGAAACAGTGTCCATATCCAAACTCAAAAGTTCAAAAGGGAACATGACGTACACTGTTAAATTTTAATCACTCCAGGACACTGCCCCTTCTTCCAAAGCCTGTAAATTCTCTTTTTCTTCCTGAGTTCTAGCATGAGCTCTCTGTTCAGCCAGGTGGGACTTCCTCTCCAACTGGTCTCAAACTGTCCCTTGTTTTGAGTTGAAACAAGGTATTCCATGCCATATACATTGTATTCAGTCCTTGAAACTTTGATATCAAGCCTGAGCTTTGGGGTCTCTTACATAAGGCCTAAGACCCAAGCAAAACCAGTGTATATTTAAGCTCTTTAGCACCTAATTAACAACCAGTACATATAAGGACAGGTTTGGTTCTCCCTCTGGACTGAGGGTTGAGCACCTGAGCCTTGTGAAAATCAGAAACCCAGCTCTGTTCATACAGGACTCTGTCTGTTCTGCCTTCCATCTCAATTCAAGAGTTCCTGAGTTCCAGGATCCAGCTGCCTGAGCCTGAGTCCTGGCTGCTGCTAAAGTCCTCCTGATACAGCATCAGTGGTGACATACAGTTGCCATCAAGGTGGGTTTGGTTCTGGTATTGGGTTTGAGTGTGTGTGTATATACACACACACACTTAATTTTTCTTGTTATTGTTTTCATTAAAGTGGTTTAAATTTCATTCCAGTTCACAAGTCTCTCTCTCTCTCTCTCTGTTAATTTCCCCTTTTCCTCCCTGGAGTGGGAGAAGGAGATGATAGAGAATATATGTCACTGGGTTGGTTGACAGGAACATGGGGACACCCTGTTCTTGAGCCTTTAAGATTTCCTTCTTGAAGAGTGTTCAGCCTTCCTGGACCCCTTTGCCCTTCAGGACTGCCTCCCAAAGGACTCTCTGAACTAGACTCTTAAACAGGCTAAAGATTGCTCTCTGAAAATCCAGGGCAGCTGTTCTGCTGATCCACCCTCCTTACTCCTCCAAGAACCAAAAACTCTATCATTTCATGATTGCTACACCCAAGACAGCCTCAAACCACCACATCACCTTCTCTGTAAACTGCAGATCTACTAGGGAATCTTCCCCAGTCAACTCACTCATCAGCTGTGTCAGGAAGTTGTCCTACACATACTCCAGGAACCTTCTAGATTGTTTCCTCTCCACTGTGTAATTTTTCCAGCACACATCAGGTAAGTTGATGAATATATGACTTTTAATTTTCCCCTCTCCTATTCCTCATACATATAATTTTTGTTTTCTCCATGTTACCTAAAGAAGCCTTTTGGTTTTCTTTCCTTCCATAATTTCTGAGCACAAACCTATGAATTACTTCTTCTCACAATTTAGGTAGATCTACAGTCACTTTTCAGAAATCTATGACGATAAACTGAGGCAAAACAGAAGAAATGAGAAGGAAATAGTCTCCATTCTGTGGGGCTTAAGACTTCACAAAAAAGAAAGAAATCACACAGTGTTAGTAGTGATAATGGCAACACTTTGATATAAAAAAATAAGGAACCTTTATGATTAAGAATATATTGATAGTTGATAGAATAGATATTGATAGAATATATTGATAGATGATTGTCACTGTCACAAAGAAATGTTAAAAGAGATTGATGAGAATAGAAATGTTCTGCTAAAACTTTATTTTTAACACAAATGATAGATTTTGTTGTTTGTGTTTTTATTGTTTTGTTGTTGTTAGGGTGTTTTTGTCATGCAGTTTAGCTTTCCACTGAGCAACAGTAAACTGCTGGATCTTAACAGAACAGCTCCTTTGTGAAGAAAGCTTCTTATGTAACATGTCAAAATATTTTAATTCATACACAACAGATATGAGAGGGCTGCTCAATCAAACAACAATTAATTCTCTTTTCCTTTTTGTTCCTTGTTTATATGTCTGTTGTCCTGTCTTAAGAAACAAAAAGTCATTTCAAGAAAGAAACTTAGTAAAAAAAACAGACTTCTGAAAATATTTTCCTTCTTCAAAGTTTCCATTCTCTCTAAAGGCTTCTCAGTCATTCTACATTTGTATGGCCAGGCTTCGCGAATGAAGATCCAGGGAGGGCTCCATCCACGCTCCTCATCAGTGCCTTTTACAAGCACGCTGATAAAAAGAGGATAGCGGACAGCACCCTCGAGCCTGCGCAATGGGTTTTTTTTAGGTGAGACACAGCATGCGCAGAGCTGGACACACCCTTTAGTCCTAAGGTTCATCTGCCAGGGCCTAGCAAGCTTGGACACTGGCAGTGATGTCCTTAGGACACAGGTTTTATTAGAGTGTCCTTCTCATAGATGGAAGGCCCTATAGGGCTAAACAAGCTCCATCTGCCTTTTTTGGAATCAGAGTTGTCCTTCCCCAAGGATGACTGCTAGAAGGTTAATGAGCACATCCTACCCATACAAGGATTATAGGAACATGGGTATCACTCCCCACACTTTCCCGTGGGCAATGAGTTGAATGCTCCCTCTGCTGTTGGCACAGTTATCGCACCAGGGGCCACAGGAGACCCCAAGTGATTTTCAGACTGTGCCTGCATTCTACATTCCCGAAAAAGAAAAAGTATCTTCTGTCACTATTTGACATTCACTTCAAATGTATTTGTTCTCTGTCATTCAAAGGAGTTCTTGTAGCTATCTGCACTATGCAGAAGAAGGCTCTCTGCCACAGCAGCAGGAAAACATGCAAGACTGATAAATTTTTATTTATTTTATTCTAAGTGATGTGAAAGAATGTGATAACCCAAATATTCCACATATATGACAGGAGAAAAATAATTCTGTGAAAATTTACATCCTTCCAGAATGATCTTGGTAACATCTAGGACCAGATAAATAATTACAGATCTTCTTGACACTACTTTATCAGTTTGATTTATGTACATTCAAGAAACAGATTAATTTATTCATGAATGTTAATCCTAATTTCAAGTATTGATTTTCTAACCCAAAGACACAGCTGTTGGGTTGTTTTTTTAAGTAAAACAGTGCCTTGTAAAGTCACTTAAACTGTATTTTTTTGTCTAGGAATCAGCTAATTTTTTACTTAAATATCTCTTCATTTTTAATGCTAAGTGTAATCCAATAAGAAATGGAAGAGGACGTTATTTTACTAAATCAGACACTGCATATCCCTTAATCTAGCCAAGAATATTTAAAAAGAACCATCAACAACCTTGTAAAATTCTATCTATAAAATTCTCAGAACAATAATTACAACTTATTTGGTTAGCTCTTATCACAGACTTAAAAGCTAGAATGCAAATGTCTTCCTTTTATACACAGAATTTGTACTCTGGAAGGACTAATTTAGGAACCTGTCCAACCTTGGCTTTTTCTGATCCTTCAGAATGATAGACTAACAGTCCTCCTGTGGTCCATGAAATATCACAGTAAATCCCTGAAAAGCAAGGCAAAGCCTGAGGATATTTTTGTCTGAAGACTGAACAATAAATAGGGGTATAAAGGAAGAAATACTGTAGACTTCCATTTTCCAGTCCTGAAGACACTCCTGCCATGAATCTGAAGCCATGCAATTCTCTTCCCACTGTCAGCCTGACCTTTGGTTTCACAAAGGCTGTGTTTGTGATGACACCGTTGGGAATGTATTGCTTTAGCTATTAAATGTGTGGACTTCTGAGTTGATTTACTTTTTTCCTCACAATTTTTCTCATAAAATGCAGGGTGCAGATTAAGGCAAGTCTCTATAAACTTGAAGAGTGAGTGGAGCTTAATATAATAAGTCTTGAATGAAATACTTCTGATCTCGTGAAATTATTATTAATTGCAGGACTTATGTTTTTCTTGAATTTTGAACTCTGGGTTTAGTTGAAAGGCTTATTTAGGTCTTCTGTGAGTATCTTATGCCCTAGATGGACCATGTAAGTGCTGGCAGTTCTTAATGACATTTCTGTTCCAGATCTGATTAGTGATCTACATTTCCTATACATTGGGGTTTGCCCCAGACCTTTAAGAGGCGCCTCTAGTAGAAATCACTTTTTCTACATTCTTCCTTCACTACGTTGATGTGAGATGTCAGAGGGAACCAAGATGAAAATGCTGACAAACTAAGATGTCACAGCTCATGAATTTTTGTGTCTATGAGCAGAAGAGATACGAAAAATATCTTGATGTGATGGTCAATATTCTTTTTAAGGTCATTTTAACTCTTATAGAGATTTTGTTTATGTGTGTGTATTAAAATCTTTAATTGATGCAGATGTTTAATAACTATTACTTATGAGGCTTGTCAGGCACAGTCTGAAAATCACTTGGGGTCTTCTGTGGCCCCTGGTGCGATAACTGTGCCGATAGCAGAGGGAGCATTAAACTCATTGCCCACGGGAAAGTGTGGGGAGTGATACCCATGTTCCTATAATCCTTGTATGGGTAGGATATGCTCATTAGCCTTCTGGCAGTCATCCTAGGGGAAGGACTATTCTGATTCCAAACCTGGGCAGATGGAGCTTGTTTAGCCCTATAGGGCCTTCCATCTATGAGAAGGACACTCTAATAAAACCTATGTCCTAAGGACATCACTGCCAGTGTCCAAGCTTGCTAGGCGCTGGCAGATGAACCTTAGGACTAAAGGGTGGATCCAGCTCTGCGCATGCTGTGTCTCACCTAAAAAAAAACCCATTGCGCAGGCTCGAGGGTGCTGTCCGCTATCCTCTTTTTATCAGCGCGCTTGTAGAAGGCGCTGATGAGGAGCGTGGATGGAGCCCTCCCTGGATCTTCATTCACGAAGCCTCGCCATACATGAGGCTTGTACCTATTAAAATTATGTGACACTTGAGACTGGTATCACATGAAGACACAAGGAAACAGTTATGTTTCTGCTTTATATATTGCTTTCTAGTTTTTAAATTTTCACTGGAAATCAGTGTTCTAGATGACTTTTGCCCTTTTAAGTGATTGTGTTTGACTTGTTTATCACCAGGGTTTTTTTTAAAGGAAAATGAACACTTTTCTACTTGAGACCAATTTGAATACTCTCTGCTACTTGCAGATTCTTCCTAGTTTTTATTGTACTCCTACAGTTCCAGAATAACACCGTAGTGATGAAAGTCTTCTTGCAGAGGCCTTGCTTTGCTATACAGCTTTACAGAAGTCAGCTCAGTACAGTGTCAAAAGATTTTAATATAATTTTCTGTAGTCAACATGTGTTCTTGTTTTACAGAGGGCCTGATTTGGTTGAATAGATGGACATGTATGGTGTCTTACGATTGCGCTATTCAGCATCCTGCTTTATTGCAGCAACTCATTGAAACCACTGAAGTTAAACATGCATAACACTGTAGTGACATAGTGATGAATTAGATTTTTATTGTAGTGTGCAGAGCAGTCCAGACAACTCCAGAAATAAAAAAGTATGTTGTTCTCAAAATTTAGGAATCAGTCTAAAGTCATTTTCTGTAAGCTATAACAATTCTTAGCTTGATTGGTCAGTTAAATTGATGTATTATTGAGGTCACTAAATATTTCATTCTCAACAGTTTAAACAAACTTGGTTTTTTTGTTTGGGTTTTCTGTTTTGTTTGGTTAGGGGTTTTTTTTGTGTGTGTGTTTGGGGATTTTTTTGTAGTGGGTTGGTTTTTCATTACTTTTCGTTATTAAGTATAGACTTATCTAGGATACTGCCTCAACTGTTGTATTGTGCATCTGGCATTGTGCAAATCCAGAACATCTGGGGAGCTCACTCAGAATAAAGAGAGGGTAGAGAGAGAAAGAAGAAATAATGTTAGCATTTCTTACTTGTGGTCAGTTTTTAACTCTACCAAAATCAAGGCTACAATCTTCCTAAGAACACTGAAAGGCAATGTTGTTAATTTTACACGGTGTAGCATCAGGTTGAATCTGACACATTTGAGCTTTGGGCAAAGGACAAACTGAACACATAGCTTCAGTGTGCCAGGCAGCATCACTGATCTGATAAATCTACTTAGATTACAGCTGTGGTGAGTGCAATTCATGCCATTAATAGTAAAAATAATAGAAAAATGGAAATATTTGTGATGGATTTATAAATATGTGCCTTGATAGGTGAAGAAATGAGTCCACATGGAAAATTACCTTACAAATTTAAAGAGAAGAAACAGGAGGTTTAGCACTCGCTAAAATCAATAGGGTAAATATAACCTGTTTACTACATACATACACGGAATATATCTGCGAAGAAAATAATGGTGCTATAGTAGAACTTGGCATGCCTGTGCTGGTCTAATTGCTCTAGCAAAGATAATAGCAGTAAGTGTTGATTTACTGAGAAGATTCGGAGGGATGTTATTACATCCATAAATCTAGGTCTCATAGTTCTTTGCCCCATTATGTGATTCTATGCTATAGAACTCAAACCATATGCTGATACTTACATCAGAGCTGCACCCATCCTTGTTTTCCAAGATTTAAAAAATAATAAAAAAAAAATAAAATTAAAATGTATGAACCAAAGGTCTTGAGGCATGAAAATATTTTGCTGACATTTCTGGACTGAATGGGAGGAAAGGGTTCATGGTGGTAGTCCACTCTCATACCTAGTATTCAGTTTGCATGGAGTGGGGTATAGCACTTTGCTTTGTCTCTTGGAGCATCCAAGGATGTCCTATATTTACAGATGTGAAGAAGTCTATTCTTTTAAGGCTTATTGTGATGCAAATGCATCAGTCTTTCTTCAAACAGAGGAAAGCTGAAGACCAAAGTTTGTCTCCTCATAGGGGTATTTCTTATCATACTGCTAACCATAGCATGAAATAAATTGTGTCAACAGTCATATTGCTTCTCTGCATTAAAAAGTATTTTGTACAAGTGGAAAAGGGAGTTGGAGGTATAGATTTGTGGTTCGGCTGCATCTGTCCTCTTAGATTGCCTTATCCTGTATGTTCGTGAGAAAAATGTAAAGGGTGCAAAAACTTAAGCACACAGGTGATTTTTCTGTATCTGGAACAATTTTATTTTACGTGAACAAGATGCAAAAAAAAGATCAGGCTGCTATGAATGATCTACCTAAAAACTAAAAACAAACAACCCCCCCAACAAATAGGACATTATTCTGCTTTACATTTTCAATCTGTTTTAAGCAACTCAGAACTGACAATCATGAAGGGAAAATATTCCACTTCCTTAGGATATTGGGCTTCAATTGATTTTTCTTTGACGTTGTGAACATTCAACACTTAAGACAGTTAATGTCACCTACTCAAAATGACATTTGCAGTGAATTTTGGGGGAACCTGAAGGGAATCATAAGATTTGTTCTGGTTCTGATTCCTTACCTAACATACAGTCTGGAGACATGGTGTGAGAGGGTCTCTTAAGGCTTCATTGGAGGATGTTTCTAGAAGTCCAAAGCTGGAATAAAAAGCTGTTCTGAGTGCTCACCTTCTCCTACAGATGTCCTTGTACTTCTTTTACGTACCAGATTAGTGGCTGCTTTTGAATAGTTAGTGTCTGTATGAGGTCCCCTCCTACTCCTTTATTCCTTGAATTCCGTGGGTCTTGGTTCTACCTGGATGTTGAATAAGAGAGATTTTTGCAGCATTTCATACATTGTCGGAATCTATTTATACATCTGTTTTAAAGAAAAAAATCATTAAAAATGCTGTTGTTATGGAGCTCTGTTTTCGTTTCTGATGGCTTTCAAAGTCTTATGTTTTTTACCTGTTTTGCTGCCATTTCTGGGTTTTAGATTTGCGCAGTTTTCTGATTAAAACAAACGCTTATGCAGTTATGTTGTGTCTATTTTCATGTGCCATAATAGAAGACGGCTAAATAATGTCCAGCTTTCTAGTGTTCTCTTTTTAGTGCACACAAAACAATCAGCCCACACACCTCCATATCTGTGTGTGCAAGTCCCTGGCATCAGCAGCCTCTTTTCTAAAAAGTAAAAGATTTTTTTCAGGAAAATGCAGCAGTCTGTGTGTGTGCCATAGCACAGTTGTCAATATAAATAGGAGTGATTAATATTCTTAACATCTTAAAGAGCAAACTAATAAAATTTTGTTTTTTCCACCAGAAAAATGCTATTACTATATCATTATTTAACCATACTGTAAATAGCAGGAATTACCAGCCTCAGTGTTGACTGGGTGTGCAACAGCATTAAGTAGCAATGAAAAAACTCCAGCTCAAAGGAAGAGTTTTCCTTTTTATGGGTCTTTGTATTACACTAAATATATATTTCTCCCTTTACTTACAGAAATAATTTTGCAAATAAGAATCTGTACTTTGGTGCACTTTAGCTGCTGATGGTTTTACTGAGTCAGCATTAAACAAAAATGCTGAATCCTGCCTGATTTTTCAATTTTTCAATCCATTATACATCACCTTTCCCACCAGGGCTCTAGGGATGATATGAATGATATATAAAATATATGGTTTGAAAATATTTTGCTTTGATGTTCATGAAAGGACTCAGTTTTGGACCAGTGAATGCAAATTTTTCCCCCTCATCTGAACTTACAGTTCAAGCAGTTCTCCTTTGTCTTCAGCATGAGTTCAGGCTTCTGCTTTTGTGCTTGCAGTAGATGCAGAACTGCTGAAATAAATCCGTGGAATTCCTTGTCTAAATGGGAGAAATATTGCAAACAGTTTGGTTTTAGCCAAAGAAATTATCCAAAGTACAAGGGAACATTAAAAATGGCGAATCTAATGAGACAATGTAGACACTTGAGTAATGCCATATTACTTGGGGAATAATAACAAAAGTGCTAAGTAACTTAACTGTAGGGGTAATCTTGGGCTTCTAAAAAATTTGTTTTCAGTGCTTCCAAAATTTTTTTAATCAAATTCAAAAAAATTTCCTTTTTGTGCATTTCCTATATTTATAGAAGCACTAACCCACCTGGACATAGTCAAAAGAGAATGATGTTCTAGTAGTTTCTCATGAAACCTGATTTTACTGCAGGCCACCAAATACTAAACCACCTTGAGTTCTAGCTTGTCCCCACTATCTGCTGTTAGGTTATAGTCCTGAAAAGAACCCTGTATTCTCTCTGAGTAACCTATTGTACTCAGGTTTGCTGACCCTGTGTATATGTATGTATTGAAAGAGTTTATCTGAGCAGTACATATGAAATTTTTATGAAACATCAGGATTATATTATTATTGTTTCTCAGATACCTCTTTTTTGGTTACATTATGACTTACATAGTGTTAGCCTTCTGTGGAGCATTCCTTTTCTATGAAACTTGAAGAAAGACCCACTCATATAGAGCATTACTTCACCAAATACAATTCCTTCTAGTCATTTTTCATGTTCTGATTTTCACAGACAGTGATATTGAATTTTGAAGGGAAGTCACCTACCCATTCAGATCTGCCAAAGAAGCTCTGAGAGGAAGCTCTGAGAAGCTTTGCAGCAGAGAGGACCATGCAGATACTTTCCAAAAGTGGCCAAAGCGAGGAGTGCAGTTGCTGCAGCCCAGGCTCCCACGCCAAGCCAGTAGCTCCGAGGGCCAAGCTCTGGCTCATCATGGGCAGGACCAGCACTGAACACAGCTACACCCTCTTTATATAAAAGCCATCCCCTGGAGTGCCAGAGACGCAGAGCGTGGTGAACAGGAGTGGGCAGAGGGACGCATCAGTTCGCGCAGCAGTTCAAGCAAGCAGGGCAAGCAGGGAGGGTGCTGGAGCTCTGCCAGGTTCAGAGATGAGGTCAGCTTAGACAATTGTCCCCTGAGGAAAAGCTATAAATATGGTTTTCACTCAACAGAGTCGCCCCTAGGAAGACTGTAGCCACCCAGACAGAGCTCCCACTTAAAGATGCAGCAGTCCAGGTCTCTGGCTGTAGGGAGTGCCTGAGCTTGTCACTGCTTGCGGAGGGCAGCGGAGTTAACTGTTGTGCAAGATGTGAACAGGTGAATGGTTTACTCAGCCTGGTGCTGGAGTTGATAGAGGAGGTGGAAACGTTGAGGAGTATAAGGGATTGTGAGCGAGATAGACTGGCGGAGCCACAACTTGTCTTCTCTTAGTCAACTGCACAAGATGGATGCTCCACCAGTAGCTGAGGAGTCCTTACCATCTCAACATCCGTTAGAAGAGGGAGACCTAAGAGATGAGGGGGAATGGAAACAGGTGCCTTCTCAGGGTGGCAGGAAAATCCCCCCCCCCAGACTACCTCACCTTCTCAGGTGCCCTTACTTAATAGATATGTGGCTCTGGAACTTGAGGACCAGGCAGCTGGTAATCTTGTAGAAGGTCTGTCCAGGGAATTCTTGGGGTGGGTCTGGCAACCCCACACCTAAGGACTGGCTCTTCCAAAAAGAAAAGAAGGCAGATTGTCATAGGAGACTGATGGGAACAGAAGGCCCCATATCATAGAATCATAGAATTGATCAGACCCATCCCACAGGGGAGTCTGTTGCCTCCCTGATCTGGTAAGGCCCACCAGTTATTACCCCATATTTCTTGTGCAAGTAGGTATAGATAAGGTTGTAGAAAGAAATCTAAATGTAGTCAAAAGGTATTTCAGGGAACTGGGATGACAGGTTGAAGGGTCAGGAGCCCAGGTAGTTTTTCTTCAATCCGTTCAGTAATGGGGAAGAATGCTGAAAGGAATTGGAAAATGCACAAAATGAACACATGGCTCAGAGCCTGGTGTCGCAGGTTTAATTTTGAGGTTTTTGATCACGGGAGTTTTTGTGGCACCAGGCCTATTGGCATCAGATGGTGTTCACCTGTCCAAAAACGGGGAAGAGGATTCTAGCCCAGGAGCTGGTGGTACTTGTTGAAAGGGCTTTAAACTAGGTTTGAAGGGGAAAGGGGTTATAATCAGGTCAGCTGAAGATGAGCCTAGAGACAGAGTGCCTGGACTGGGGTTGAAACCCAAAGCCCAGCTGAAGTGCATTTATATCATTGCATGCAGCATGGGCAATAAGGATGAGGAGCTGGAAGCCATTATGAGATGGGGAAATATGATATAGTTGCTATCACAGATAGCTCGCACGACTAGAGTGCAGTGGTTGAAGGCTATCAGCTCTTCAGAAAGCATAGGCAAGGAAGGAGAAGCAGAGGGTTGGCTCTATATACCAGGAAATGCTTTGACTGTGTCAAGATTGAACTTAATCTGGCCACCCTAGTAAAGAATAGCAAAAAAAGTTTTTACAAGTACACCAGTAGCAAAAGGAAGGCCAGGGAGAATCTCCATCCTTTATTAGATGAGATGGGAAAAATGGTCACAGAGGATGGGGATAAGGCTGAAGTACTCAATCCTTTCTTTGACTTGGTTTTTAATAGTCAGATTAGTTATCCCCAGGGTACTCTGCCCCCCAAGCTAGAAGACAGGGATGGGAAGCACTGTGAAGGCCCCTTAATCCAGGAGGAAGTGGTCAGAGAGCTGCTGCTCCATTTAGACAGTAACAAGTCCATGGGGCTGGATGGGATCCATCTGAGGATACTGAGGGAGCTGACAGTGGTGCTTGCCAGGCCTCCCAGTATCATTTATCAGCAGTCCTGGTTAACCGGAGAGGTTCCAGATGACTGGAGACTTGCTGTAGCGATGGACCTACAATATGTAAAGTGGAAGAAGTCCTGTCAAAGATGGACTTCTGAAACTGATAAAGGAATTAACAAACCTGTACCTGTATAAGTGCTACAAGGAACTCTGTTTCCCAGAAGCCCCTTGGGAAATTACTATGTATATTTGACCCTGGCTACCCCTCCCTATTGGCTGTGAAACCCGACCTTCCTG
Organism: Bucco capensis; assembly: GCA_013396975.1. Taxonomy (NCBI): domain Eukaryota; kingdom Metazoa; phylum Chordata; class Aves; order Piciformes; family Bucconidae; genus Bucco; species Bucco capensis. The sequence goes on along the minus strand of VWZO01018743.1, from coordinate 23,466 downwards.
GGCAGTGGTTAGAATGCCCAGGGACCCCTTGATTGGTTGTATGCAAATTTCCCCAACTCTTTAAGTACCTGACCAGGTAACAATAAACTCTCTCTCTCTTCCCGCTACCTGGCGTGGTGTGTGGTCTCTGCTCTCTGCTTGGGGTAGAGTAAGCCACGTGGCCGGGGGGAACAGGGGGAGCACTCCTCCGCCCTCCAACCATAAGGACCCACTCCTAAACCCCAGGAGGGCACATCAGCCACTACAACTTGCCGATATGACACCCATCTACAAGAAGGGTTAGAAGGAGGATCTGGGGAACTACAGGTCTGTCAGTCTGACCTTGGTACCAGGGAAGATCATGGAACAGACCATTTTGAGGGCCAACACATGGCAAGTGCTGGACAACAAAGGGATCAGGCCTGGTCAGCATGGGTTCATGAGAGGCAGGTCCTGCTTGACTAACCTGATCTCCTTCTATGATAAGGTGACATGCCTAGTGGACAAGGGACAAGTAGTAGATGTGATTTACTTGTATTTTATTAAGGCCTTTGATGCGGTCTCCCACCACTTTCTCCTGGAGAAGCTGACATCACATGGTTTAAATGGGTTTACTCTTCACTGGGTAAGGAACTGGCTGGAGGGATGAGCCCAGAGAGTAATGGTCAATAGGGTTCATTCTAGTTGGTAGCCATTCAGCAGTGGTGTTCCCCAGGGCTCAGTGATGGGGCCAACTGTTCAATATCTTTATCAATGATNGGCAAGTGCTGGACAACAAAGGGATCAGGCCTGGTCAGCATGGGTTCATGAGAGGCAGGTCCTGCTTGACTAACCTGATCTCCTTCTATGATAAGGTGACATGCCTAGTGGACAAGGGACAAGTAGTAGATGTGATTTACTTGTATTTTATTAAGGCCTTTGATGCGGTCTCCCACCACTTTCTCCTGGAGAAGCTGACATCACATGGTTTAAATGGGTTTACTCTTCACTGGGTAAGGAACTGGCTGGAGGGATGAGCCCAGAGAGTAATGGTCAATAGGGTTCATTCTAGTTGGTAGCCATTCAGCAGTGGTGTTCCCCAGGGCTCAGTGATGGGGCCAACTGTTCAATATCTTTATCAATGATCTGGATGAGGGGATTGAGTGCACCCTCAGTAAGTTTGCAGATGACACCAAGACAGGAGGGAGAGTCAATCTGCCTGAAGGTAGGGAGGCTCTACAGAGGGACCTTGATAGGCTGAATCAGTGGACTGAGGTCAATGGGATGAGGTTCAACAAGGCCAAGTGCCAGGTCCTACACTTTGGTCACAATAACCCCATGCAACTTTATAGACTTGGGGAAGAATGGATGGATTGCTGCCTGGCAGAGAAGGACCTGGGGGTGCTAGTTGATAGTCAATTGACCATGATCCAGCAGTGTGTCCAGGTGGCCAAGAAAGCTAACAACAACTTGGCCTGTATCAACAATAGCGTGACCAGAGGAATGATCACCCACTTGTACTCAGCACTGGTGAGGCCACACCTAGAATACTGTTCTCATTTTTGAACCCTCAGTACAAGAAGGATATAGAGGCATTAGAGCATGTCCAGAGAAAGGCAACAAGGATAGAGAGGGATCTGGAGCATAAGTCTTATGAGGAGCGGGTAAGGGAACTAGGCTTGTTTAGTATGGAGAAGAGGAGACTCAGGGAGGGGAGACCTTATTGCTCTCTATCACCACCTGAAAGGAGGTTGTAACGAGATGTGGTAGATTTCTTCTCCAGGGTTAACAGTAAGAGGACGAGAGGAAATGGATTCAAGTTGAAGCAGGAGAGGTTTAGATTAGATATAAGGAAAAATTTCTTTACTGAAAGGGTTGTTAAGTCTTAGAATAGACTGCCCAGGACAGTGGCAGAGTCACTATACCTGGAGGTATTTAAGAAACATCTAGATGCTCTACTTCAGAACGTGGTTTCATAGAATCACAGAATATCCTGAGTTAGAAAGGACCCACAAGGATCATCAAGTTCAACTCCTATTTAGGCACAGGACAACCCCAAAGTGGTATGTTAGTGATAGGTATGGTTGGACTTGATGATCTTAGAGTTCTCTTCTAACCTTAATGATTCTGTGAGATTCTGTGAGATTCTGTGAATTGTCTAACACAATTTCTTTTTTATTTCTATTTACTTGTTATTACAGGAAAAATAAAAAGGATTATGAGAAAAATAATGTCTAGAAGGAACAATGGAACTCATGCATGTGGGAAAACAGAAGAAAAAGTGTTGTGTTTTTTTGGTTTGTTGTTTGGGTTTTTTTGTCCCCAGCAGTGGTTGGTTGGGTTGGTTTTATATTGTTTACCAAGGTAAGGTTCTTATTTATGAGAAATAACAGCAATAGCCTTAGCAAAAGATTTGTTTTATCAAACAAAAATTACTGGAAAATGTGCTTTACAGTAACTATGTTACAAAAACAGAATAAACCATGTAAAATACCAAGAAGAAGAAAAAATTAAATACATTCATAAATATTTCAGTAAAAAAAGAAACAAATATGTTTTACTGTTTTCTATAATCTTTTTAATATCTCAGTTTAAAAATGTTTAAAAAATATGAATGAGAATTTCTTTAAAGCATAAATTGTTAATTAATGTGATCAGTGAAGAAGGCAGTAGTTAATTTCAATNGGCAAGTGCTGGACAACAAAGGGATCAGGCCTGGTCAGCATGGGTTCATGAGAGGCAGGTCCTGCTTGACTAACCTGATCTCCTTCTATGATAAGGTGACATGCCTAGTGGACAAGGGACAAGTAGTAGATGTGATTTACTTGTATTTTATTAAGGCCTTTGATGCGGTCTCCCACCACTTTCTCCTGGAGAAGCTGACATCACATGGTTTAAATGGGTTTACTCTTCACTGGGTAAGGAACTGGCTGGAGGGATGAGCCCAGAGAGTAATGGTCAATAGGGTTCATTCTAGTTGGTAGCCATTCAGCAGTGGTGTTCCCCAGGGCTCAGTGATGGGGCCAACTGTTCAATATCTTTATCAATGATCTGGATGAGGGGATTGAGTGCACCCTCAGTAAGTTTGCAGATGACACCAAGACAGGAGGGAGAGTCAATCTGCCTGAAGGTAGGGAGGCTCTACAGAGGGACCTTGATAGGCTGAATCAGTGGACTGAGGTCAATGGGATGAGGTTCAACAAGGCCAAGTGCCAGGTCCTACACTTTGGTCACAATAACCCCATGCAACTTTATAGACTTGGGGAAGAATGGATGGATTGCTGCCTGGCAGAGAAGGACCTGGGGGTGCTAGTTGATAGTCAATTGACCATGATCCAGCAGTGTGTCCAGGTGGCCAAGAAAGCTAACAACAACTTGGCCTGTATCAACAATAGCGTGACCAGAGGAATGATCACCCACTTGTACTCAGCACTGGTGAGGCCACACCTAGAATACTGTTCTCATTTTTGAACCCTCAGTACAAGAAGGATATAGAGGCATTAGAGCATGTCCAGAGAAAGGCAACAAGGATAGAGAGGGATCTGGAGCATAAGTCTTATGAGGAGCGGGTAAGGGAACTAGGCTTGTTTAGTATGGAGAAGAGGAGACTCAGGGAGGGGAGACCTTATTACTCTCTATCACCACCTGAAAGGAGGTTGTAACGAGATGGGGTAGATTTCTTCTCCAGGGTTAACAGTAAAAGGACGAGAGGAAATGGATTCAAGTTGAAGCAGGAGAGGTTTAGATTAGATATAAGGAAAAATTTCTTTACTGAAAGGGTTGTTAAGTCTTAGAATAGACTGCCCAGGACAGTGGCAGAGTCACTATACCTGGAGGTATTTAAGAAACATCTAGATGCTCTACTTCAGAACGTGGTTTCATAGAATCACAGAATATCCTGAGTTAGAAAGGACCCACAAGGATCATCAAGTTCAACTCCTATTTAGGCACAGGACAACCCCAAAGTGGTATGTTAGTGATAGGTATGGTTGGACTTGATGATCTTAGAGTTCTCTTCTAACCTTAATGATTCTGTGAGATTCTGTGAGATTCTGTGAATTGTCTAACACAATTTCTTTTTTATTTCTATTTACTTGTTATTACAGGAAAAATAAAAAGGATTATGAGAAAAATAATGTCTAGAAGGAACAATGGAACTCATGCATGTGGGAAAACAGAAGAAAAAGTGTTGTGTTTTTTTGGTTTGTTGTTTGGGTTTTTTTGTCCCCAGCAGGGGTTGGTTGGGTTGGTTTTATATTGTTTACCAAGGTAAGGTTCTTATTTATGAGAAATAACAGCAATAGCCTTAGCAAAAGATTTGTTTTATCAAACAAAAATTACTGGAAAATGTGCTTTACAGTAACTATGTTACAAAAACAGAATAAACCATGTAAAATACCAAGAAGAAGAAAAAATTAAATACATTCATAAATATTTCAGTAAAAAAAGAAACAAATATGTTTTACTGTTTTCTATAATCTTTTTAATATCTCAGTTTAAAAATGTTTAAAAAATATGAATGAGAATTTCTTTAAAGCATAAATTGTTAATTAATGTGATCAGTGAAGAAGGCAGTAGTTAATTTCAATTTCAAATAGCAAATAGTAAATATTCTATGGCTGAAAAATGAACCAGGATTTAAAAAATCCAGTAAAAATGCACTTAAAATTGCAAAGAAGGGAAAGAAGATCTATCTGCAAATTATTTATAAGCAGATGAAAATATTCGGTTTTTAAAATATTCACATCTTTGAGTATATTTGAATAGGTATGCCCATGTATGGTTTATGGTTCTGCTATGTGAGAATTCCAAATCAATTATGATAATTGTCATGCCACGCTGAGGCTTCCACTAAAGTCAACTAATATCCCCTGGGATAAACTCTTCTTAACAACTTTTGGTGGTGTTGTTTTTCAATGAAGTGCATTTGTATGTGTAATGCCATAAATGAATCTGAATTGTTTAAGAATGATGGTATAACACATCCTAATAATGTCTCTGCTTTATTTTTGAAGTTGATAGAAAACATCACTGTCTAGAAATTTGTAAATGGTAAAAGAGCCTTTGGTTATTTTTTAATGTTTTAAAGAAAGGTATTACAAGAATATATAAATGTGCAATATTTATTTTTATGGAATTATATGCAAAAAGTTTTCTTATTCTGTAAAAAACAGTATTACAAAATGGACCTGTTAATCTTGAGTTGCAATATATACATCTATATGTAAAACTCATTGAAAATTCAGTAAACACACTGAAGGCACAAGATAAAAGTTGGAAGTTTCAGAAGAAATGGGAATTATACACACTACTGAGCACAATAAATCATCAATATGGAATTTTTCTAGTATAAAAATAAACCGTTTTTCAAATAACCTGAATGCTAGTAACCTATATAATATATAACAGAGAGATAATTGGACTGCACTGCATCCAGCTTAAAAAAATGAATCTTGTAAATTCTTAAAAATGACATTATCCAATCCTCATAAATCTTGGAAATGGTTACATACCTCTGTGTCCAAGTATCAGCTGAAAGACACAACAGCAGTCTCAACAACATAGTACAAAATAAAACTTCCTTCATTTTTTAACTTATTTTGTTCTTGAAGGATGTCAGGGGACATTCATATCCTGTAGAGGAGGGTATAAGGAAGATATACTGTATGAAAGCAAGAAGTCTGGCTAGACCACTGTTTTATGGCCAAAACTAGAAGCTCAGAGATGATGAACAAAGAGTGTAAACACAGAGTGATGCATCCTTAGTACGTATTTCAATAGAAATGTCTTTGGGTTTATTCATGTAATTATTGGTGGATTTAGAGTGCATTCTTTTTCCATGATTTTTTCGAATTGACTAATGATCTCATAGCATCTAGTACCAAATAATTCCTCAGCTTTATCACAATGCACTAAGAAAACAACCTCCATCTGATTGTTTTGAGCTTGTCACATCTTTGCTTTTATTGATGTTGTCATACCTGTACTGGAGAAAAGTGAAACATGCACAAGAGGCAGAGAACACACAGTAAACTTATCTGTTACATATATGCCTGAGTTCTTAGCTGTGCCACATTTGATGTGGCTTAGAAAAACTCAGTAAAGAGCTTTCTTATGCACACATTCACATACATGAACCAGTAGCATCCCACAACACTGATATTTTCTCTTACTAGACACACTTAAGCTCAGGAAGCCTTTGTTGTAGAAACATAGCATATTTGGTTTGGGTTTTTTTTATTTTGATGTGTTTTTTTCTCCTGGTGACAGAAAATAAACTGACTTTTCATTTAGCATATATCAAATTATATATTTTTTCTGATTTTTAAGATTTGCTTGTATTTAATCATGTTTAAAACCTCAAAGCCTGATGCATCTATTAGGATTAATCTTCTTGCTCTATCTTATAAAACCACATCCAAAGACGAATTGTTCTTAGGAGACTCTCTGACAGAGTGGTTCCACGGACAATTATTTACTACATCCATCATTTATGTCTGACTCACTGTAGGTATTTCAAGGAGCATCGAGTGATGCAATGAAGACTGAAGTTACTAGCTTCACAGTTTTGCTATCTGTACATTATCCTTAAATCATAACTAAGTATTTCATCCCCTTGCTGCTCATGACTTTCTATGGCAAGGATGTATCTTATTCTCACTCGAATCTCAATAAGGTTATCTTTTGATTGTACTTTAAGTTGTAAAAGTGATTCTTTTAACCCACTTGTAGAGCCTTTATATAGGCCTCCTAACCTAATAATCCGAAGGCAGCCACATCTCTGCCGATATATTATTTATAACCTAATAATGCTGTTGTTTGTAACATAGTAACGGATGGTCTGGTCTTTCTCACCTGAAATTTAACATTTATTTAGGTTTGTTTTCAACTGAGTTTTATTACTTAGTTTCTGCAAGGCAGAAGATGTTTCTGAAAACTATACTGCCAGCTTCAGAAAATGCAGTCACTTTAAAGGAGCCTTGGCTAGGAAGCAAGACCACCTTAGCAGAACCAGTTCCGCCCCAGCCCAAACCAGGACAGTATGTCGATGATTAATACAGGTTAAATTACACTTCTGTTTATAGCGGTCACAACAGAAATTCCTGTAGTCCTAGGGTATTACCTACTCAGACGGAGCTTTGAAAAACAGTTTTATAGTTACTGAATATGAAGTGTACAGTTATTATGTAAATTACTTCCCTTAGAAAATAAAAGTTTAGGGATTTACATAATTGAGATGTATCTGCAGTTATGCATCAGTAACTGTATAGAACCCTGTCAGTGTGATGGGATGAGACTAATATGCTTAAGTATAACCTGGAACAAATTTGAGTCTATTCATCTCATCATTGTCATTTGCAATTTTCTAGTCAAAACTACCAATGAATATTTTTAATGAAAAAAAAAAAAAAGAAAAATATTCCTGCGCTTGATTCAGAACTTATCTTAGCTGCACCATTTGATGTAATGTGTGCTTTTGATAGGCTTTGGACAGTCAGTTGACCTTTTTCTCCTAATATCTCCAAGCACTGATGTACTTCAGAAATGATGGCTTTTTGCTTGCTTTAGCTATACTTATTCTTATGAACACCATGTTTATTATCCTTCTCACCATAATGTCAAATTGAAAGGCAAACATTTGCTGTGCTATTGCCATGTCCTTTCAATATATCAAAGGCTTAAACCATGAACTCTGTATATACTTAAGGCTCCTAAGCATATGAAGTAGAGCTGGATATCACTGTTCTTTGTCAAGCTAATATCAGCAACAAAGCAGACAATAAGGTCACTTCAAAAAAGATCAGTACAATTGATCTTTCTTTATTGCTTTGGGTGAGCTCAGTGAGGTCACTAAGGGAAAGAAACACAGCTGACCAGTCGCTGCTATAATCTATGAAATGGGAAAAGTGTTGTGGATCACAAGTAGAGCAATAATAATTTTGCCTAAAAATGGAAATTCAATTCTCCACTTACAATTTATAAGACCATTACCATGTTCTTCGTAGTTCTGAACACTTAGTGGCTGTTGTGCTGAATTCTGATTTGTATCATTATGTTCTGTAAATGATGGAAATCAGCGTAAATCTCCTGAAATGTGCCTTTTGAAATGCATTGCAGAGTGATGCTGAGGATATTTTGTTTCCATTTTGCAAAGCATTAGTACATAATGACTTTGTATCCCTTGTGCTAATATTCCATGTATATAAATATTAAAAGCTGCCGACAAAAATTATAAAGTAGAAAATTTGTTTGCTTCCTTTTATGTTCATCCTGGTAATAAGGCATAAATTGTGTTGGGCAGCAAAATATGCACAATATGCATAAATAGACAGTATGGTTCATACAGTTCCATATGTTGGCTAAACTCAGTGTAGGGAATTTAGTGGTAACAAATTTTTCTGAAAAATGATGTTCGTGATGAAAAGGAATCCAATGTCATATTCTTCTCTCAGGCTTTGTGGGAGTAAGGCAAGGAATTATATGCTGGCACACAGCTTTTATGGATAACTGCCTGTTATTGAAGTTTTCTTAGAGATAGCTTAAAAAAAATCCTTGGGGGAAAAAAAGGCATCTATATATAGTATGTCAAGTAGTCCACCAGCTTGTCTACTCTAACCAGATAAGGAGAAAGAAAATTTGGATTATTTTCACATATACTTAAGAAATTTGTAATATATGTGGTTGTTTTATGGTTTAGTTTGGTTTTGGCTTGTTTTGTTTTTTTTTAAGTGAAGTGGATTCAGTGCTCTGAAGAACAGTGATTGTAGCATTGATTTAACTTGGTCTGCATTTGAACTGATGCTGCGTAAAGCAAAGAACAGTCATTGAATCTTTTCATGTAATAACAGGGAAATTTAAACACTCATCTAAAATTTTAGATTCATCAACTTCCATCAGCCTGCTAAGATCCCCTTTAAAATATTTCATTCTTTATCAGGACTCCTTTATTTTATCTCCTTTGCTTTACTCTCCCAACCTATGATAAGGAAAAGTTAGGAGAAAGAAAACACCAATTTTGCCTCCAATCCTTAAAAACTCTGTCTTGTGCACTTGAGTATGTATTTAATTGTACAGGCATATTACAAGTCTCTGTATACTACTACCTGCTCACCCACCTATAATTTCTAGCAGACATACTATCTTCCTGCAGAGTAAGCTCTAACTTAAAAAACTGTGAAGATGAATCTCTACATAATGTCTCTTATGTTTTCTCAGAATCTTATGAAAAAAGATTCTTGCCTTCAAATTGCATATAAAAGAAAACTGTTTATAATTGAAAGCTCGAGGGGAAGTGATAACACTTTCTGCATCAAAATGAGTCAAAAATATTTTTCCTTTCATCCAGCTCTCCTCCTAACACTGAAGCAATGCACTTCGTATGGCTTGTGGGTTGGTTAGTACTTAAATTTAGTCACATTTATTAGCAATGTGAAAAAAACGTTACTGATTAGTACTACTGAAGAATCTCGTATTTCCATAGATTTCCATGTTTCGCCTCTCGTTTCTGAGTGGCTTAAAATTGTAGATTTGTTACAGTATAAAAATCTTCAGTACAAAGTCTGCTTTGCTTGATGTGTGTGGCTTTGACTGTCTAAAACTGCAGTTCTCATTTACTAAAAATTAATATATATTTAATGCAGTATTATGTATTTTAAAAGAAATAGGCAAATTCATCTATTGAACATGTGCTAAAGCTTTAGCATACCCATATCCCTTTCAAAAGCACAGAGCCTCAGTTAATGAAATCATTTTAGTTGTTACTAACAGTGAGAGAATGTATTCTTGCTTCTCTGTTCCTTGTACTTTTTATTATGCAGGTAGCACTTTTGAAGATGTGAGGTGAATGTTCTTGGAGAAAAATAGTGGAAATATGCAGCAACCTTGCCTGTACTACTTAATGCTACATACTCATGACAATATTACTCAATAGTATCTGATACTAATATATTTCTTTTTCTCCTAGTACAAATATATATACGTATTATTTACATTTGACAGTTGTAGAATAATCTGGCAGTCTCAATAAGGTCTCAGACCTTCAGAAACAAACAAATTTCTTTTTTTTTAAAAATCAAACAAAAATGCAAAAGTCCAATGGAATTGTTTCATTACCTTTAATCTGACCATAATTTATGTTTGAGCCGCAATAAGTAAAAGGTACTGTTGATTATAATAACTCTCTATAAGTTGTGATTTAATATGCAAGTGATACTCTTGATAGCCTCTGTAAAGATTATATATTTTTCCAAACTTTCTACACATTAAACTTCTTTGGAGGAGTCAACAGGCATGTGGATAAGAAAAATCTTTTTTAATATAACCTATTTGAATTTACCTCTTTTTTTCTTTTCTCTTTAACAAAGTCTCTCACCAAAGCTTTCAAGGAAACTTGACAGCTGCAGCATCAGAGGGAAGATTTGAAAAATAAAATTAAATCAATTTAAAAATTGATTATGTTAATAGAAATAGAAGGAAGTAGCAAAAGTGATTTCCTGTCATTAAGAAGATTCCGCAAGGATCTGCAGAGACCTCTGCCATTAAACAGTAAGTCTCATATAAAAGGACTGAATAGTGATAACTTTTTTACCAAGTTATTCAGGAGAGTAAAGAAAGGTTTGATTGTCAAGAACTGAAGACTTTACAAGACAGCATTAAGATATCAGGTGAAATTTACTGCACATAAATGCAAAAGACTTTCCAATGGACAAAACCAGTCCTGGCTTCACTTATAAAATATATAAAAGAGGACAGGGTATGCTCAGTGATGTCACCTGTGATCACTTGATGAGAATTTGTCATAGTCTTGAAAGCAAACGAAATTCTAAAAGTTAGTAAGAAAGAAATAGAAATAAAGAAGAAAACTAAGAACTATGCTATATTATTGTAGAAATCCATCATCCACCTGCCTTTTTAGGTGCTATATGCAGTTTCTTAACTAGTCTGCTCATCTCAGAATGGATATGTTAGAACTGGAGAAGGTTCAGGAAAAGTTAAAAGGTATCACTAAAGATGTGCATGTAAAGAAGAATTAAATAAAACCATGAAATAAAACCAATCTAAGAAGGGTTTATACATTCCCTGATAACGTGGGCTTGAAATTCATGAGGTAGACAGCATGGATCAGTCACCTGGTTTCACTTACCATGAAGGCATGAAGGAGATATCACAGAAGCAAGGCAGAATAAAGTATAAAATGACTGCTATTATGCTTTATTAATTGTTAATATTAGTAAGAAGATAGGTTATAAAATTAGTGTGATTATTATGTCTAAGAATCCTAGCTATGGATCAGTGTATGTTTAAGTGCATGAAAACCGAAAAATAACTTCCTTTTTTTGTAAGACAGTAATCTTCTCTCTGTATTTCTAGATGGTAAATACTCCATGTCCCCACTGTGCTAAAGGTTACTAGTCTTCATTTTTTTGTGAAAATGATATTCTTTAAACTGTTTTTTAAAATTTCTTCTGAAGACATAGAAAGAGTTCCTACAACTCTGATTTCCTTTAATGTCTGAACTGATTTAAATTATATGTTTTAAAGTCCTGAAATGAATGTGAATGAAAATTATTAGGTGATTTTGAACATAGTTATTAAAATAAGGAGCTTGTAATACTTCCCTGATGATGCTTACTAAGCCATGCCTTTAAATCTTTAGATGTAGTTGTTGAATGACAGTGGGAGCTATAAGAGGTCAGATCTACAGTTTCTCCTGGCACTTTATAGGATTGCATAATCTTCTTCGTCCTCAAAATGTGGGTTTACATAACATGCTCTTAATATTCTATGAGACATGGATTTAAAACTTCTTAGTACACCTCCTGCACAACCAAGCTCAAAATTCAGGACCTGCTTCTACAAAGTCTTCTCATCTTGCTATTGATGCCTAATTTCCTAGAAAATAGATACACAGCACAAAATTAAATGGAGAAAGATAGAGCTACCTTTATTGGAAGCTTTCACCATCTGGATTCTGTACATATGCCCCATCCCAGGGAATACACCTTTTTATATGTTTTATTAATAATTAATATATAGCTATCTATAGCCAACCCTGGCACTAGTCTTTCCAACAGCCCACTGCCCTGTGGTCTTCAGCTCTGCCCCTCGGAGCAGGCCCACATGGGCTTTGGCCCTCCTCTCATGTTTTGTCTTCAAACTATCTGCAGGTGGTTCCTTCAAAACATCATGTCCTTGGCAAAGCATGAGAAAGTCCAAGATAGTGCCTTGAGACTGTGCCCAGTGGCTTCTAATATACGAACACTCCAGGAAGCTTCACATAATCCTAAAAGTTCTAAAAATCTACAAAATACACTTAAATCTTTAGACATCACTATTTTCTTCAAAATGCCCATTTTCTTCAAAAATTATCCAGAGAGAAAACTATAACAACAACAAAAACAAACAACTAAAGNCAAGGGTGGTGGAACAGTGGAACAGGTTGCCCAGGGAGGTGGTTGAGGCCCCATCCCTGGAGGCATTCAAGGCGAGGCTTGACAGGGCTCTGGGCAACCTGATCTAGTTGGGGATGTCCCTGCCCACTGCAGGGGGGTTGGACTAGATGACCTCCAGAGGTCCCTTCCAACCCTAACCATTCTATGATTCTATGATTCTATGACTTTGGACATGCTGACATGCTTTTTGGAGGGGACTGAGGCCTTTTCCACTTCAGCATTGTAGCCAATGAGAGGTACAAAATGCCAGCCCCAGTGACTGCAGTCAGGCACATCAGAAGATGGCCAGTGTCACCTTTCCTAGATATGTCATTTTCCAGAACACAAAATATCTCGGCCTCATTTACTTATAGTGGGGAAAAAAGTGAAAGCTCTGAAAGGGAACCACATATTTCAAGAAACAAAATGATGACATAAAGAGGAAAATTGCAGTGAGTGCTAGTACTGATCCTGTTCAGCTTTTGACCACTAAGAAAGACCAAGTCTGGTGATACCTCTCCAACAGAGAATCACCATGAGGATGGGGCACTCTTTTGCACAGAGTGCATGGTCCACTTCTCCCCACCCACTCAAAGGGATCTGGAAAAAAAGAAGAAAGCGCTTCAGAGGGAGAACCGTTAAGCTTCAGTAATTGCCCAGAAATGTTTGGGAAAGCAAATGGAGGCTTCAATGAGGCTATACTGCTCCACAACTAGACAGTTCTATACAGTCCCTCAATGCATGGCCACTAACACGGGTTTTTGCAACCTGAGCAGTTTGGAGTCAGTGAACAATTCATCCCTGTTTCATTGATTCTGTAAGAAGTTAACATATGTTTAAAAGACAGATAAAATAAGTACATTTGAACAACCAAGTCTATATGCTTAGGTATTTTTACTACAAATGAGTATTATATGTTTCTATTAGTCTGTGTCCAAATTCAGCTATAGAGTGATCTCTTAGTCTGAACATTTCTCAAAACTCTGTTCAATAATAAACCTCATTTATAGTGCCTTATTTCTTAGCTATACCATTTTACTGACATGTTTACAAAGCAAAGTCAAAATAACAATAGCAATGCATAGAGGAAAAGTCCATTCATCCACAGATCAAGTTGTTGTCAAGAATATTTATTAATTTATATTCTGTAAGCAAAATTTGATTTCTTATGTTGACTGTAAAATAGATTATATTCTTTTATGTTTGTTCTGTTTTCTTCTTACAGTGTTTTTATTTCAAAACTAGTAAAATAAACAAAGACACTATTGCTTAGGAACTTGAAATATTTCCTTTTTAAGCTCCGTGCTTACAGTTTGAAATGTATTGTAATTTCAGTGTATACTATATATATTAATCTACAGAGATTTTATTTAAAAGACAGTTTATTATCCCACATATTGAAAAATTAGTTTAGCAGTAATTAATATTTAAGTAAAATTTTTCCTTGATGTATATAGAGCAATCTTAAATCAGTAGACTTCAACATTTTAAATGAAATTCCATATAGAGAGATTCTAGCTTGTGTCTTTCTAAAGAGTACCTAACGATATAACCTGTTCAACTTGTATAGCTACACTTGTAATTTTGGGGGTTTATGTGTGAAAAAATAGGGCTAGACTCTTAATTATTAATTAATTCAGTGATATATAAATCAGACGCCTTCATTTTCTTCTAGCACAAGAAAGTGTCTCAACTGTTCTTGCCTGCTAATAAAAGCAACTTGTTAGTAGTGGCTAGTAGGGACGTAAGACCATTAATACAAGTAGGGCTGTGTGGTTTTTATTTTAACTGTCTATCTTACTTAGGAGCTTCTTGTATATATTCTGAAAATGTTTCTTGCAAAAGAAAGACTATATGAAAATGAGTGTATATGTCTGTTTCCAGGAATTAGAAGTTATGGTTTTATTTAATTTATGTCTTCTATGTTGGGTAAAATTTAAAAATTGGCCATGTCAAATGCTCATTTTTAAATTCATAGATTCATAGATTCATAGAATGGCAAGGTTGGAAGGGACCTTAAAGATCACCTAGTTCCAACCCCCCCGCCATGGGCAGGGATGCCAATAGCTAGACCAGGATGCCCAGGGCCACATTCAGCTTGACCTTGAACACTGCCAGGGATGGGGCATCCACAACCTCTCTGGGCAACACATTCCAGTGTCTAACCACCCTCCAGGTAAAGAACTTCCTTCTAATCTCCAATCTAAATTCTCCCTCCTTGAGTTTATAGACATTTCCCCTTGTCCTGTTACAATCAGACCACCTAAAAAGTTTCTCCCCTTCTATCTTATAATTCCCCTTTAGGTACTGGAAAACTGCTATAAGAGCCCCTCGAAGCCTTCTCTTCTCCAGGCTGAATAACCCCAACTCTCTCAGCCTGTCTTCGTAGGGGAGGTTCTCCAATCCTTTAATCATCTTTGTAGCCCTCGTCTGGACTCGGTCCAACAGGTCCATATCTTTTTTATGCTGAGGACCCCAGAACTGGATACAGTACTCCAGGTGGGGCCTCACAAGCGCAGAGTAGAGAGGCAGAATCACCTCCCTAGACCTGCTGCTCATGCCTCTCCTGATGCAGCCCAGGATGCAGTTGGCTCTCTGGGCTGTGAGTATACATTGCTGGCTCATATCCAGCTTTTCATCAATCATGACCCCCAAGTCCTTTTCTGCACGGCTGCTTTCAATGAGTTCCTCATCCAGTTTGTACTCGTATCTAGGATTACTTCTACCCAGATGCAGGACCTTACACTTGGACTTATTAAACTCCATTTTATTAAAAATAAACTTATTAAACTCCATAGGCCCATTTTCGAGTTTATCCAGGTCCCTCTGGATGGCATCCCGCCCATCTGGCATATCAACCACACCACTCAGACTTGTGTCATCTGCAAACTTGCTGAGGGTGCATTCGATATCCATGTCTAGGTTGTTAATGAAGATGTTGAAGAGCACTGGTCCCAAGACAGACCCCTGAGGGACACTACTCGTCACTGCTCTCCACCTAGACAAAGA
>VWZO01018742.1:942-15325 GCA_013396975.1 Bucco capensis | reverse complement strand
ATCCAATGTTAGGACATGAGGGAATGGGAGCTAGTTGGATCACTGGAGGTTCAGTATTAACATGAGGAAAAACTTTTTTACAGTAAGGGTGACAGAGCACTGCAACAGGCTGCCAAGGAGGGTTGTGGAGTCTCCTTCTCTGGAGGCATTCAAGACTAGCCTGGATGCATTCCTGTGAGACCTCGTCTAGGTGATCCTGCTCTGGCAGGGGGGTTGGACTAGATGATCTTTCTAGGTCCCTTCCAATCCCTAATATACTGTGATACTGTAACTTTCAAAAACTGGGATCGGCACCTGGCAAAAGCTACATGGCTGGTCCTGCCCAGTCTGAACCCCTGAACACTGCTGATGGGGATGGAGTTCCTGTTATACACCTGAAAATTATGCTAGGGAAAACCATTTGGATCAACCCTGCCTCGAGCAAAGGCAAGCCCATCCGTGCGATCGTTTTTGCTCAGGGACCAGGTTGTACTTTGTAGGTAATGCAGAAAGATTAGGGAACACAGTGGGTTCCTCAGGGAGACCTTGTCTTTGGTTAAGAAGTCTTTTTGCAAAGAGATTGTGCCTGAATATATATAGTTGATGTGTATATAATTGTATAAAGCTTTCCAGTAGTATAGTACATGTGTATATATCGATGTACATAGCTGTATAAAGTTTTCAGTAGTGTAGTATATGTATATATGTATCATAGTCTAATTTGGGATGGAAGCTTCTAGGTCCAGAACAGGACATGCGTTTTGGACTAGAGGGGGTGTGACTATTGAATTTTTTAGTGTGCAAGCCATTCTCAATTCCAGCAGAGCAAGGCACCAGACATGTGAGCTGTGGGGTCTGGACCTGCGTTCGCTGAAAATGAACAAGGAAACCCGAGCAGCCTTAGAGAGTATGATTGCTCTATTTATAACTTACTATATAGGTGCAGCTTTGATATTGGTAACCATTGTAAGTATTGTGTATATAGTGTTTAGATTATGTAAATGTAAGTGTTCACGATCTCAATGTTCGTGTTGTTGTGGAACGTGTAACACGTGTTCCTCTGCTCATGATCCCGAAGAGCCTCCTGAAGAGACCACGGGATTGTAAAATTGGTTTATAGAAATGTTGTGGTTTTGTAGAGTTAGCTAAGTTAAAGTTGGTTATAAAGTTTGTTTGTTTATAGAATCGATTAGGTCAGTTCACAGAACGTGTTGGCTCTGTAAGTTGCCGCGGAATCGAGTTAATTGCGAAATTGTTTTAAAATGTTTGTTAAAGCACATCGGTGGGGAGAAGGAGAAGAAAGAGGATACAGGGGTGGAATGTTATAGGGTTAGTAAATGACTGGAGGTATCCATCTTTTCCCCCCTTCACCCGCCTGACCATTACTGTGTTTGTTTGTAAACTCTCGGTGGGGGATAGCCCTCTCCACCGGCTGAGCCGCGTGGGCAGGAGCTGAGCAGGCTGCGACAGGTTGGCATGGTAACCCATACCCCTGCCCTGGTGGTGCCGGCTTGGTGTGGGGAGCTGCACCGGCTGCAGCAGCAGCAGGGGCAGCCCGGGTGACAGAGACAGGGGACCACTGCCAGAAGTGGTGTGCGCCCTGCTGGATGGTGGCGGCAGCGGCAACACCCAGAGCGGTTGGTGAACAGTGGCAGCCCGCACCTGCGAGTCCCAGAGCAGCAGTGGCGGCGGCAGCCTGCACCCACGAGTCCTGGAGCAGCTGCAAGCAGAGGTAGCAGAAAGAAGCAGCGACACAGCCATGGTGTGGAAGGCAGAGGTGTGACCAGCGCGCCAGGAGGGACGGATGGACTTCCACCACGCGGAGTGCTGGGAACACCCTACTCCTTCTGAGAAGACAGCGAGAGGGAACGCATGGTCTCCTCCATCTTGGCTGGAATGCGCTAGGGCGGCTGGACCATCCCTTTGTTTCCTGTCTACTCATCCATCCATCATCCCATCACCATCACCACTCCACCACCCTGGTTTCCTTCGTACATCTTTTCAAATCAAGACATTCATCCACCCCAGATTGCTAGAGTGGGTTGAGTAAGGCATTTCCTTATACTTTCCAGCACCATAAAGTGGATCTTCTGTCCTGATCTGGCCAGAACTACTGACAGAAGCTGGAGCCAAATTCCCATCAGTGTGCTGGCTAGCCTCCCCTCTATCATCTGAAAACCTTGAGTGGAAGTGTGTGACCCTCTCCCCAGATAAGCAGGCTCGCATAGCCAGTAATTCATCTCTTGCTATTACAGATGGCCCTGAAATAGATTAAATAGCTTGCTATCCATCTTCAGAGGTACACTTGTTTGACTTCAGTTTTTCTTATAGCAACAAATGGAAAACATGGGCTCAAGAGATCTGGTATTATTACCCTGATGTTAGCCATCAGGGTTTCACTTGGTTCAAATAATCTCTCCATGTATTTGAAGAATAATTCCAGACAATTCAACTCTTTTAAAAACACTGNTCACCAGGGCAGAGTAGAGAGGCAGAATTACCTCCCTAGATCTGCTGGCCACACCTCTCCTAATGCAGCCCAGGATGCGATTGGCTCTCTGAGCCGCAAGTACACATTGCCGACTCATATCCATCTTTTCATCCACCATGACCCCCAAGTCCTTCTCTTCCTGGCTATGATCAATGAGTTCCTATATGTCTCCTATAGGCCTAACAATGACATCACCACTAATTCTGAAATGACAGAAGCTTATGCAGTGGTTTTGAGTTACCTGATGCTGGCAATGACCAAGTTTCAATTACGTGTTTTTATGACATATGAAAAAAGGTCTTTTGGCACTTTTGAGAGGGCGTTATGACACAGAGTGTTCAATCTGGGTGAGCCAAATACATTCAGACTGGTCATACACCAAAATATCAGTGAAACAGCATTTTTCACTAGTTTTGCATGTTTATCTAATGCTAAAAAGTTAAATATGATGGATATTTGCCGACGACTTCTTTGTCAGTCCAGGCTTCAAGCAAAGACAGTCGCACTTGCCTGGCTCTATTCCCTCTCTGAAGCAGTAGAGGTACAAAAATTGCAGCTACTGCTACTCCTTCCGTTGTACACACGCTGCCAGTGAATTCGTGATACAACCCAGTGACACCTACTTGGAAAACCATCATTTTAGCAGGTCCCGTGAAGAAAAAAAAACAACCACAACAAAACCAACAAAAAATAGTACATGACCTACCCACAAACACTAAGACAGGACAAAGACCTACCCAGTGTATAAACTACTGTTTTCCTTTCAGCACTGAGAATTCAGTTAACTATCTCCAAAGAGTAATCTGTGTTCTACTCAATTCACCTTGTTTTTACCTTTTCCTGAAATAATACTGACAAATAACTAAAAAATACTTAACTAAGGAGTCAAGGAGCAGGGGGGAATAGTGGACTCAGCAGGCACTTTCTACCCACTGTATGTTATGGAGATGAGATAAAAGGCAAAAGTATTTTACAAAAAGGCCTCAAGCAAATGTCATTTTTCATTTGATAAAAAAAAAATAGTAACTTTAGGAATAGACAAACCACCTAGAGCTTCAAAACAGCTAAATTCAATATTGTAAGTGATTTTCAGACTGTGCCTGAAATTCAATATTGAGTGCAAAATGAAAAGGTCAATTATAAATCAACATCTCCTTTAAGTTCCTTTTAGAAATGTTTAAAAAATGACTTCTCCACATCATTTTCTCCTCTTCTGCTGAAATTTCTCTTTCAAGCCTCAACACCTTGCACAATAGGTTTGGTTTTTAACATAGAAAACATCTATCCAGTGATTTTTTTCCTGCAGGTGTTGCCGACAGAGGTAATGTGACTCACTTCCTGTTTGTTTTAAATCCATCAGCAATGTCCATGGCTGTCTCCTGCCCTAACTTTCTACCCCAGAAGATGTGACGTCCACTCCCACTACCAGCCCTCCTTCCCCCTGTAGAAGGCAGGTGGCTCACAACCAGCTCTGTGCAGCCCTCAGCAATGAAGACCCTGCAAGCCATGGGTCAGCAGGCTGTAACATGTTTGCTGCATCCCATATTTGTTAAATCTGTATGCTAACTATTCCAAATGGTAAGCTTTTGGAGTCAAGGACTGTCTCTTTTCTTCTGTAGCAGAAATTTCCTAGGGCTAAATAAAAACATCTTTTAAATACAATCTCAACTCTGAGAACTAACAAATTTGCACTACGTTACAAAAGAAGCAGACCACTTAAAATGTGCACACAGGTTCCCAGCAGCAGTCTTGCAACAAAGTGGCCTTGTAGCAGGGGTGAAGCATTCTTTTTTGTTCTAACACGGTGATGAACTGATTGTTAACCTTTCTGGTCTCTTCAACATGAAGATATGGATATTAACCAGATGATAGGGAAAAATGTGTCTGCTTTGATTATAATGCCTAATGAACCACTGATCACATAGAGATTTTTGTTTAGTATTGTTAAGAATGCAGTACCAGATCACAGGACTGCTCAGCTACATCACCAAGAGCATCAGGACTAATATAACAAAAGATACTCCAGTCTACAGAAAATACAGCAACTCCACTGAGAACCCCCAAATTTAAATCCCTACAGATAGAAATTACAAAAGGAGCAATTCTCCTGGAAAAATAACATGGAATTCTTTATGTAGAAAACAATAATAAGTGGTATCCCTCCCTCCCTGAGGGAAACTTCAAGTATAACTACTGAAACAGCTCTGTGGTAACATGCCACTGAGATGAAAAAGGAGCTATACCTCTCTGAACTATTACTTCAGTCTTGAGTTTAAAAACATTTCCTCATAATTACTGACAATAACTTGTTTTGCCTAAAGACTCTGCATGTTACCTATTACATTAGGATATAGTCTGATGCTGCACACCTCTTCATTGGCAAGACAAACTCAAGCTCATCAGTAATCTGGGTTATTAGGAAATGGGACATGCAGTAGATGGATTAGAAGAGGGATCTGATCATCATTTATCCTACTATCTGTGGGATCTGCTGCTCTAGTGGTGGATTCCTGTTTCCTTGCTTTATCTCTAAGTTTCATGGCCTGGAACACCTGTGCCATTGCATGTTATTCTTGCAGATTTTTCCTTCAAGAAAGAGGGTAGAAAAAGAGGCTGGCTTGATAAGGAAAAATTTGGACAAGATGACTGCAAAAGAAAAGGAAATACTGACTCATAAGCATATTAAGCTCTTTCACAGGACCTCCCACACTCAACTCCTTCATTTTCTTTTTTCCTAAAAGGGCTTAGATTTATGGGGGTTTCTCCCTGTATAATAGCACAGCTTCACTACCATTTAGGCCAAAACATTAATGCTACTGTCACAGAAGAGAAGATGAAAGGACAACATACAGAAGGTAATTCAATGTATGACTTTTTCTGCAACTCATTATTTCCCAAAGATAGGGAAAGAAGTCCTAGTGAACACAGCAAGCTCAGCTTCAAGATCTAGTATTTCAAGGCTGCAAATTGCACATACCACTCTATAACACCAGTATGAACAATTAATACTTAAACAACACTTGCTTAACTCATGCTGTTTGGTTCCAAAGTGCACTTAATACCAGTCGATAAAAAAAACACCCACCTTCAATCTGCAGCATGCTCTCTTCCTTACAATAAACCTTATCATTATATAGTATATCTATATTATAATTCCTTATAATTATAATAAAACATGTATAGACAGTAGAATTAAAAGAAGGAGTAGTTTCCTGATCCGTGTAACGGGGATATATTAAGGTTGCATAACTTTAATTCTGATACGTTCATATGAGCAATTTTCAGAGTATCTGAATGCAGTGGTGTATATCTGTACATGTGCCTGTGTATATCTCTCTCCTGTTTCCAATTTCACATTAAAACAAAATCCCAAATAATGAATTCCACTACCTCATCATCCCACTCATACTACATGGGCAGAGCTACCACCTGATCTGCCATAGGGGCATCCTGAGCTAACCATAAGTTATGGCAACTATAGGTGCTTGTTTTCAGTGTGGAAGAACTATAAAATGGAAACAGCACTGCCAGAAGGTTTTAGGTATCCTTTGACAGCCAGGTCTTCAAATTCAGAGACCTGGATTCCATCCAAGGCACAAGAAGGTGCTACAATCTTTCTATCTGCTTCTTGCTATCTGTATCTTAGTTATTTAATCTTGTTGACTCCTTCAAAGCCTGTCTCTCCCACCTAACCTGTTATAATCTAATCTTCTTATGTTCCTCGTGTCATACTTTCCTGTACTTGCTGGTCATCTCTCAGTTCCCTGTTTACTGTTTCCCCTTTGGCAACACAAACTGAGAAATGCAGTATTTTCCATTTCATTGGCACCCAAAAGCCTACTAGCACCTCAGCAGACCCACCATTTCTATGAACCCTCACATTTTCCAGAAATCAAGACACGTTTTTGCAACAGCTACAGTCTTCTTTTCCCACAACTACAGCTTCAGCTTCAGTCTCCTTTAAGGATCTATGCTGGGCTGCTCCAGTTCAAAACCCCTGGATGCCCCAGAACAGGAGCTCCTCTATAAAGTGACTGCAGAGTCCAGACCAGACTACAGAGCTGGTTCTCAGTTCTGGTGCAACTCTAGTGATGTCCATATCCAATAAGCAGGGTCCTGCAATTCAGGGAGAAACCAGGGCCAGCCTCAAGTTCATGCATGCTCAGTGAGGATGACATCTATATACTTTCAAAATATATAGTGTGGTTTAGTAAATGTTTATCATTACTTACTCACTGGAAGGAAGGGAAAAAACAAAAACAAAGGAAGGAAAGAATAAAAATCTTCCAAAGAGAATTGAACTTTCTCCTTTTCCAATTTGCACACCTGTGTTGGGAAGCTCTTTTGATAAAGCCAGTGGCCAACCAGTACATGCTATTTAACTGGGATAAGCAGCTTGATGTGGTGTGATAAGAACTGCTCAAAAAGCTGAGAAATACCACTGGCTGAAAATCATTAGAATGTTACGAGTAAAACTTTTCACAGACCTCAGATGTTTGGATACCACAGATCTCTCTATGCAATGAACTTCCCTGAGAAAAAGCTGCTCTTCAGAAGAAAGTAAGCTCCACTGTGCAAAGCACAGCCCATGCAAAATCATATGTTCAACAGCTCTTCTAACCAGAAATAACCTGCTTTAGGAAATGTAGCTTTTTATTGGATCTGACTTTTGGGTCTTCTTCTGACAGCTGGCATCTTTCTCCAAAGCAACACAGCAGAATGTCTGATACCTCTAACTACTTTAGATCTCATAGTAACAGAAGAAAAACACTGCATTAACCATTTAAACAGCACAATCAGGAAGTTCTTACAAAAATTGCCACATCATATATCACAACTGGGTGGCAACTGGTTTGTAATCTCTGGTATGGGGCCTTCCAGTCCCAGCAATATCTTTCAGAAAAATAGCAGCTGGCACACAAAGATCAGAAACATCAATATTGACTAATGTTACATTCCAATTTGAAAATTTTAAAGCCAAATGAACCAAATGGGCACTAGGGGGGAGAAAAAAAACCAATGCTGGCTTCCAAAACAGGTTTCTGATCTGGAAAATACAGATTGGTAATGTAGTAGAAGCCAACATCCCAGCAAAGTCCCCTACTGTAGGTCCTCTCAAACTCACCATACACATTGCCCTCTTTCTCACAAACCATCTGAGTGCAAATGGTGAGGATGAACACAGCTTACCTGGAAATAAGAGGTTGACACACACAACTGAAATTAGAAGCGAAGGAATATGGCAGAAGTAATCTTACAACTGCCTGGCTCTTGGAATGGCCAGGGGCCTCTGATGAATGTAGTTATTGCTGTAATCTTAAGCAAAATGCCTAAGGGTGACTGCTATTTCAAATCCTCTAAAGCCTATGAAAACAGATAATCTGTTCTTTAAAGAATTTAACTAAAAACATCCAAGGCTACAAATCCTCAAGCACAATGAACAATGAAACACTAAACAAGAGAGCACTTTGCATTAGTTTGCTGCACACATATTGCTGTGCTCTGCACACTACACAAGAAATAGCAGCAACTGGACCTTCAGCTTTTACTGAAGAGGGAAGAAAATGGGGATTCCTCTGCCCAGTCTCATAGCTACTTGCTCCCAGATGCACTATACACCAAAGGCTTTAAGCCTCAGCAGTGGTTAGTTATGCCCAATATGAGCTACATTAAATAGGCACAGAATTTTTAAAACACTTACTCTGGTAATGAGACAACTTTAATAAAATGCCTCAAGCTGAATACTAAAATATTGCAGCATACAAAAAACAATAAAAAAATCAGTAGTCATTTATAACCTCTGCAGTTAGTACATTTAAAGCATGATGATGCTGTGCTACCCGTGTGATGGCAATGGTCAACTTGTGCAGGAAGTTTGCCAGGCCAAAAAAACCCACACTGTATGACTTGTTCCCCAGAAAAGAGACACCATATCCGAGCAACTGTGATGGGGAAGAACTACTCCACTCGCTTCTATCATTTGGGCGGTGACTGGCTTGAAAGCAGCCCTGAGGAAAAGGACTTTGGGCATGCTGGTGGATGAGAACCTCAACATGAGTTACCAGTGTATGCTTGCAGCCCAGAAAGCCAACCCTAGCCTGGGCTGCAGCAAGAGAACTGTGGCCAGCAGGTGGAGGGAGGTGATTCTCCCCCTCTACTCCACTCTCATGAGACTTCACCTGGAGTCCTGCATCCAGTTCTGGAGCCCGCAGGACAAGAAAGATATGGATGTGCTGGAGCACGTCCAGAAAATGGCCACAAAGATGATCAAGCTAAATGGCAAGGTTTTGCTAAAAAATACTACCTAAGGATAATTCATTGTAGGAAATCTAAACTTAAGATTTGAGTGTTAGATTATATCCTAATGGTCATTGCCATTTCTACTGGCTGAGAGTTCTTATTCTGACCATCATGAAGTCCTGGCATGTGTGCTCACAAGCCTTGCAATCACTTCCTCAGCAGTTTCATAGCTACACTGGAAGACAGCTATGGTAGAAGGTCATGACTGCAAAAGAAGATTGGACTCCACACAGACCCAAGAAAAGTTACAGATATCCCAACAGAGAGCATGTAGCAGGGGCTGTATAACACCAGTGTCAAAGGGTTGGAAAGACAGGACAAAACTAGTAGAGCTTTCAAGATCTAACTCATTTTCAAGCTTGATGCCATCAGTCACATGCTGGCAGAGCAAGCATGAGCTTTCTAAATCACCAGCCCATGAAGATCAGCCAGCCTCTGCATCCCTATCTAATGCTTTCTCCAGCCTAGTGACAGAATAAAAGTGCAATCTTGCATTTGTTGTTTACATCCTACATCTGCACGAAGAAGTGTTTGTCTTTACTAATTATCTTTAGAAGTTTGCTAATCTTTAAAACAATACAATACAGATTTTAAGATCAGTTTACAGACATATCCTTCAATAACAGCCTTGCTGCCAGTGCAGACACTGTTATCAGTTTCCACTGCTTTTTCTTTCAGCATTGTCACTCACTGATCTTCACCTCTGCACAGGATACATTTCAGGAAGATATAATTGCAGGAAGGGGAAGCGGCCTGAGCACTCACAACAATTTCAATCCCCAAAGATCTGTATCTGTCCAGAGTAGTATCCATGGTGACTGTCAGTGGCAGGGCGCTAGGAAAAGATCTTGAGGAAAATACAGATTTTTTTTTTTTTATTATTTTTTTTAACAAAGTATGGGGAAAAAAACAAACCCAGGAACCATTCTGTAGAAACATAATTACTTTTCTGACATGTCATGTCTTCCAGGTAAATTGCACAGGAATATAAAGATAATGCAACAGAATGTTTTCATGGTAGCCTTGACTCAGGGAAGTAGCCTTATTCACACCATGCTTTAATACAAGTGGCCAGTTCTGAAACAGGAACATAAAGAAGTAGAAGGATGAAAGCCTGCAGACAAAACTATATCAGGAGACAGTGACAGATCTCTGCTTAGGAGGAAGATGATTATGACTCAGTCACAAGTAAAGCACATGCAGTTTGAGCTGAAGTATCACTGAATGAATCCAGAACATTAATTAAAAATTAATTAAAAAATGAAATTACAAGTAACAAATTAAAATACATTATTTGTAACTGAGGTGGGGGGCAGTGGGAAGCTTGATGTTTCAGAGGTAGAACAAAGATGAAGACTAGCAATTTATGCCAGGCTTCAATGCTGAAAGGAATCTGCCTCTTCATGGCTCCTGGACAGGGCAGATAGGTACTTCATGGTGGTAGCTCACACTGTTCTCCTGGAAGTGGATTCATAGAACTGATGGAACAGGGAGCTGTAGCAGTCCTCAAGCACAGCCACTCTGTGCTGATTGATGCAATCTCTTCATTAGTTTCTGCCTGCTCTTTTTAATAACTCTGCAGTCCTTGGTAACTGGAAGGGCAAGCGGTTCACCAATAGTAAGGTGCCAATGATTTCAGTTCTGTAGCTCTGCAAGCTGAGACAATGCCACTTCAAAGACATCTCTGAACTTGAAACAGATCCACACATAGGTGATGCCCAGAAGAGAGAAACAAAAAAAAGACATGGATGATGACAGATGGAACAGGATTGCATTTTAAGGAGCCACCCAAGATATCTACCTTTTCTCCACCAAAAATTTCTGTCTTTAATTAGACTGTACAGAGTTCCCCAGCCTTATTGTGCTTCTTGTTCACCTTGGGCTATCAAAGATTAAGAGGTATTCAACTTTCTGCGAAATTAAATTATTCATCTCAAGCAGGGATCTAGACAATGTGAATTGAACTAAGATCTACTCATGACCTGATCTAACTTTTCTGGGACAGGCCAGCCACTAAAATCCTGGTTACCAGATACAGGGTAGCTCTGGCTGTTGAATAACTTAACTGTAAAGGCAAGGGCAAAGACAATCAACAGTTACAGAGTGTGCTGTAATATTCAGCATTTGCAAAAGTTTTCAAAATTAAGTGTGACAGGCACAACCACTGCACCAGCATTAGCTTAAAATAAAAAAATCTCTTTAGAGAAAAAGTGCTCTAAAGCTGGGCAAGGTAGTTAAGATCAAAAAAAGACAATTTCATATAAAACAATTATCACTGAAGGTATTTAGAATGTTACACTGAAAGCAGTCTAGGATTAGGAGCAAGTTAGTGTTACTATGTGTCAGGGAACCATGGATTAAAATGGAGCAGACAGCCATGAGAGAACTGAGAGACAGAAAGGAAAATGCAGAAATGTCTGACTTCACGGGCAGAGTTGCTGAGTTTGGAGAATTGGCTTGAAGGAGAACAGCAAGAACAAAGAACCCCAGTTTCACACAGCTGCGAAATGTTAGATTAGAAGTATAGAAGATAGTTTCCTCAAGGTTATGTGTTACACATCTAGCCTGAAATACAATGGAGTAGTTAGAAGACTTGTGTTAGCTTAGCTGAGCTTGCGGATTGTAACGGGATAGTGTGAATAGAGGCAATGTACTTTTCCTGTCCAGTCACAGTCTGAAAATCACTGTGGCCCCTGGTGCGATAACTGTGCCGACAGCAGAAGGAGCATTAAACTCATTGCTCACGGTAAAGTGTGGGGAGTGATACCCATGTTCCTATAATCCTTGTATGGGTAGGATGAGCTCATTAGCCTTCTGGCAGTCATCCTAGGAGAAGGACAACTCTGATTCCAAACCCGGGCAGATGGAGCTCATTTAGCCCTGTAAGGCCTTTCAGCTAAGAGGTTAAACCTCCGTCCTAAGGACTTCGCTGCCAGCGTCCAAGCTTGCTAGGCCCTGGCAGATGAACCTTAGGACTAAAGGGTGGGTCCAGCTCTGCACATGCTGTGTCTCACCTAAAAAAAATCCATTGCGCAGGCTCGAGGGTGCTATCTGCTATCCTCTTTTTATCAGCATGCTTGTAAAAGGCGCTGATGAGGAGCGTGGATGGAGCCCTCCCTGGATCTTCGTTCGCGAAGCCTAGCCATGACAACGACGACGACTTTTCCTATACTCCCTTTAGCAGGTGCTTGATAGTATTGTACTGCTTGGAGAGACGAGGTTATAAAAAGGGTGCATGAGAAATAAACTCATCTCTCTTTGCACCTTGCATCGTCGGTGTTCTGGGGGTCCATTATTGGCTTGATTCTGATAAACAGCTCATGCTTGATTCATATGATGAGTCCATTTCCCCACAACTCTGGGAGATGTTCAACTTACCTTTTGCTCAGATATCTTTCCTGCTGATGTTTTCTGCATCTGTCCTAATATCCTCAGTTTTCATTATATTCAGTGGAGAGAAAACAAATAAACAAAAAAAACAAAACACCAAAATGAACTTCCAGAATGTGATTCACCTCACCAAATGCAAACATCTGCTTTAGGGTGAAATGAATCGCACCCCAACATCCTATTACTATAAGGGGAACGTATAGGGCTTAGTTCAGATGTGGACACTTCAGTTGCAGACCTTCATGCACAGTCAGATGAGCCCAGCTGTCATCATCCAAGAGATGACAGAACTGGCTGTTTTAAAGGCCTTTCTAACATGAAATTTCTCATGTACTTTAAAGCAACATATACAGCTAGAGAGCTAATGCAAAGCTGCTCAGTAAGAGGCTCTTAAGACAAAAATAGACACTTCTAAAATGTTCTGGGGTTCTTCTAACCTTTCTGAATTTCAAGTTTCCCTTCTTTTCTAAATTGATCTCTACTACTTGGATTCTATCATAGCTAAGGCCTGTCATCCCACTGTTTCTTTTGAGGGATTTATACCAAAGTAATTGAAAATTTAAGAGTTAAGATCAGTTGAAGAGCTCTAAAAATCCACATGCAAGCTCCGACTTTACTTCAGAAGTACTGCCAAGCAAATTAGCATTCCTTAGAGACAAACTGAATGACCAATAAAATATTAGGCTAATGGAATCATCTGGAATGGTAAGACTTAACATGATCAAAAAAATAAGTTGCTCCATCACATAATCTAATGGGCCTGACATGGGAACCCCCCAACATGAACCACTAGGAGAAACACCATATTCTTGAGTTTTTGGTGCAGAAATGCAGAAGATCAGAGAAACAATCAGAGGAGAAAGGGCAGAGTGCTAGGCTTATAACCTTTCAAAGAGACTGACCAGATGGCAGACCAGAACTGCAAAAAGAGATTAAGAAGGGATAAAATTGTCATTTTGCTGTCCCCCTTCATTTCTTGTTGCATCAGCTATGCCAATCCAGCTTCCAAGGGAACTGCTGAATACAGAGGAAAAACCATATATCAGCCAAAATCCCTAGCCCCAGAGATGGCTATGACTTGTTGGTATGTCATTTAACACACGCAGTTTCATGTCCTACTCTCTCTCCTATTATGAAAACCCTTCCTCCGGGAGGAGGTACCCGAGAGTCATTGTGTCCTTGTGTGAGCTACAATACTGGGATGGGAAAGTAGGAGAGGAGGAGAGAGCCGCTTCTCCAGAGAGGAAGGAGTTCAGCCCATCCACCCCTACAGCCCAGCCTGGACTACTGGGGCAGCACCTGAAACATCTTTAAAAGCTCTACAACTATCTCCAGCAGCTTATCCAGAGAGGAAGGAGCTCAGACCATCCCCCACCTCTAAAGACCAGCCTGGTCTACTGGGGCAGCGCCTATAGAACCTGAAACATCTTTAAAAGCTCTACAACCATCTCCAGCAGCTTCTCCAGAGAGGAAGGAACTCAGCCCACCCTCCCCGCTACAGCCCAGCCTGGACTACTGGGGCAGCACCTAGAGAACCTGAAACATCTTTAAAAGTCGGCGCCTTCACAGCACGCATGATTTTTAAAAAAAAAAAATTCTTTTTAAGGGAACCAACTATGGTTTCCACCCGGCAGAACTGTTACACAGTTGCCAAAGTGGACATGGGAACCTAAACTGAGTGCCAACAGAAGCATACAGCCATCCAGGTTACATGCTGCAGAGAATACCAGAGGCTTTCCCTGGCAGCAGGTGGCAGTTCTGAGAGCTGCTGTGTTCGCTGTGAACAGGTTGAAGACCTCCTCTGCCGGGATGCTGAGCTGCAAGAGGTCGTTGAGAGATTAAGGGATATAGGCAGGCCAAACAGAAGATTGACTGGTGGAGCCAGGCTTTGCCCTCCCTGAAACAGAAATGGGGGCACCCATCTGATAATAGTCAGGATCAGAGGACCCCTGTATTCCACCCCTGTTGGACCAGAGGCAGCAATACAGATATGGGGAGCAAATGGAAGACAGTCCAAGGTCGAGGCATCAAACAACCTTCCTCCTCCTTGCCCACCTCATCTCCCCCGGTGCCACTAGAGAACAGATTTGAGGCCCTGGTTGAGATAGATCTAAGGAAGACATGGATGATGAACAGCCTATAACAAAGAAACATAAACACTCAACAAAGCTCACTGCTCCTATCACAACATCAGCCACAAAGAAAAAAACAAAGGTTATGGTC
>VWZO01018741.1:20099-61556 GCA_013396975.1 Bucco capensis | reverse complement strand
TATTAACAAGTTACTAGATAAGGCAACTAGGTGAAATTAATCTCTATGCCGAGAGGGAACACACAGTTTAAGAGATACATTAAATTAGATATATTAGAACATTTCACTGGCTTTCTGTTGGGAGTCCACACTAGCCACAAAGCAGAGACACCAGATGGGTCCATGGAAGACCAATATTGTTAAGACTAATGCGTAGCTGGAAGTAATATGAAAACAGAAACTAATAGAAAAGATGCAGTAAGTGTTGGTTAGAGAAAATCCTTGTGTTGCAACATCTAGTGCAGTCCTACTTTTATATGAGTTATCAAAAGCCAGTGAGCTGTACAAATAATAACAGCTTTCCAGTGTCTTTACATGCAGTTACAGGAGAAAAAAAGACGTGTAAATCTGGATTAGTTTGCCAGGTGAGTCATGGCTGCTTTGAAGAGCAGGTATGTTCTAGAACAAACAAAGCAAAACAGCAACACCTTTGTGTATATAAAATGAGTTAGTGGAACTTGGGCATTTATCATAATGTACTAAGAAGAACTTTTTTGGAAGTGATTTTTGATATGTTGGTTGGAATGTGGCAGTCTTGTAAAATAGTATTAAATAATAGATTGGTTTTAAATTATCAGTCTTGAAAAAAAACAAGAAAACATAGCATAGAAACATAAATATATGAACATAAGATTCTTCTGTCAGGGTATTTGTAGAAGTCTGATGAATAAAGACAACTATTTGAAGTTACCTAAAGGCAAGCATAAAATAGGAATAATGGGATAAAGCTGGGAAGATGTAAATTTAGGATGAGCAAAAGTAAAGCTGGTTTATCACACAGACAGAACACAAAAATTCTGTTCTTCCATAAAAGAAACTTCAAAGGTTTAAAGACTAGGGAAAACTATTATGAACACATGCCAAGACATTGTAACCTATAATTTCTGCATTACAATCACTGTTTTTGATGTGTAGTCTAGGAAATGCAGTCTTAGTCTGAAAGTTTTTAGTTGTACAGATTCCATCAAAACCTGATGAATTATCCCAGAGGTTGAGCTTTTGATGTAACAGAACGGCACCTTTATTCTGGTGTGGTTTAACTGTAGCTTCCAGACACTGGATCTTGCTGTGTCATCTCCACCTGCCCTATAGAATCATAGAACAGTAACAGCTGGAAGAGACCTTGAAGATCATCAGTGCAGCCTTTGGCCTAGCCCTATCAACCTGCTAAATGATGCCCCCCAATGCAACATCTACCTGTCTCTTAAACACCTCCAGGGATGGTGACTCAAGCCCCTCCCTGGGCAGCCTGTTCCAATGGCTGACAACCCTTGCAGCAATCAAATCCCTCCTAATATCTAGCCTGAATCTCCCCTGGCACAATTTACATCCATTTCCCCTCATCCTATCACTCTCCACTAGGGAGAACAGACCAGCAACAGACAACTGCCTGCTGCTGAAAACAACATGAACATCATATTCCTCCCAGTGAAGGACTCCAGTTTTGTAATCCATTTTGAGACATAATCTAGGAAAGGCTCAACAGTGTTACAGAGATACTGCATACATGATAGGCATCTACATTTTATCAGGCGAATCCCACTCAGACTGCCAACTAGCATCTTCCTAAAGTCATTCACCTAATTAATGTCACCTTCCTACTCTTTCTTGCAGTTTCACCCTCCCATGTTAACAACAGCAGCACACTAGGATTTAATCTCCACTGCATTACCTGTTGTGATCTCATTGCTTTTGCTTTCTGGGAACCCAATTGCTCATCTTGCAAATGTGAGGACATTCTTTGTTTCTCAGTGCACAACCAGCACCTCAAGGACAGTCTGAAAATCCCTTGTGGTCTCCTGTGGCCCCTGGTGCGATAACTGTGCTGACAGCAGAGGAAGCATTAAACTCATTGCCCNCTGTGTCTCACCTAAAAAAATCCATAGTGCAGGCTCGAGGGTGCTATCCGCTATCCTCTTTTTATCAGCGCGCTTGGAAAAGGCGCTGATGAGGAGCGTGGGTGGAGCCCTCCCTGGATCTTCATTTGCAAAGCCTAGCCACGACCAGCACCTAGCTGTGATGAAGCAGGTGTTGACAAAAGGAGCCTGCCTGATGATGTGCTGGGCCTCCATTCCCATTATTTTTATATGCCAAACCTTGCATTATCTGAGAATTTTACTACTATTGATTTCTTTTTCATGCCAGCACGTGTGGAAAGGTGCTGAACAGTGTAGAGGAAATTTTTCTTGGCCTGATTATTTATGTCTTCCCAGAAGGAAAAGTATATATTTATAAATTAATATTTCATTATTGCATTTCATATAAGCCACAGTGATTTAAAGTAGTACAAACACATGCATGTATCAAAATGTTGTGCAAGACTTCATCAAATTAAAATTATCTTTGTATACTACATCAGCATGGCTTCCTTTTTTTGTGTGTAAATATTGAGATTAATTTAAAAAGAACTAGGTCTATCTAAAAAGACCTATTTTCCATGAAATCATGGAAGTAATTATTGCACCATCTAAAAAAAGTAATTTTATGGATTAACACTTACTGTTTTCCCAGATAAATATTTTATCTGAGGTGCTAAAATGTCTGTTGCCATCATATTTAACATTAAGATTTCAGAAGATAAAGATATTGGAAATTTTGCACTTAAATCTTTACCATTCATTTCCTCACACCCTGACTTTTTTCTCTATTTCCTTTTTCCCAGAGGAAAAAATAAAATGAGGTTTTAGAGTGGAAGATAAAGAACTTAAAAATTATGAAGGTTAGACATTTTTATCACTTTTATTTTCCTAAAAAAATAGTGTTTCCTACATTTGGACCAATAGCATAATTTTTGATAATTTCTTTTCAAAAGGATTTATGAGAAATAACTGTCTAAGACCACTGACTTGTTGAAGCTTGAATTCAAACTTGAATTGAAAAGATAATGGTACTTGAGGCATTGTCCTGTGAGGAGTGGCTGAGGATTCTGTCTAGTTTGGAGAACAGGAGGCTGAGGGGTGACCTTATTGCTCTCTACAGCTTCCTGTGGAGGGGAAATGGAAAGGGAAGTGCCCTTAATAAGATGCTCTAACTTTTGATCAGCCCTCAAGTGGTCAGGCAGCTGGACTAGATGAGCGTTGTAGGCCCCTTCCAACTGAAAACATCCTATCCTATCCTATCCTATCCTATCCTAATTCTCTGAGGACTCTTTCAAATGTAAACTCCAAATTCTTGGGAGAGTCACAAAATGGGAGAGGAAATGTAGAGCAATCTGGATGAGTAGATAAAGCTCATGTAACTCTCAGTAACTTTGTACTAATCCAGATACCAGAAGGGCCAGTTTGGTTTATCTGACTACAGAGGTTAATCAGAGGCTACAAAATGTAGCTAAGGTCTGAGACAAGACTTGAGCAATTTCCTTCTGATGATGTTCTATGATGTCTTTGGCTACCTAGATATTGGAAATCGAGTTTTAACTCGGCGATAAAAACTTAGTTCCAGCTGCATTTCTATATAACAGTGACAATTTATCTCTTGTTCTGAGAACTTCCGTTTCTAAGGAACTCCAAGAGAGAAAATTGATATTTCTCTGAACATTGTTGGATAGCAAAATTTGCATGAGCTGAATGCTATGGCTTTGAGTAGATTTACTTTTCCCTAAACTATCAAGTCTGCAGGATAATAGCATTTTCTTTACGAACTTGATATTCCTACAAGTTTTTGGGTTTAGCTTTTCAAAGATTTTTAGAGAGTTTGGGTTGTCTGTGTCATTTAAAGGGAATATAGCATGGCCAATGCCATATGGAGTGGCCTTATCCAACACATGCTTCAACTGATAAGACCTCAGCAGCTATATGGTGGAGACAACTACAAAATCATGAATATGAGAAAGTTCTCTAGGGAAGACATGTTCACTGTTCTAAGACTAAGACAAGAACTAAGGACATCAGTGAAACTGATTGGTGATATAGTTACAACAGTCTCAAAGAGGTAACTCTATACAACATGGAGTTAAGCTGAACTTGTGGATGCTATGAGTTCACATGGCAAAAAAAGCAAATCAGTGAAATCCTAGAAGACCTACTGAGTGCAGAGACATTACATGTGGCTCCCTGAACCAGAGAAACAGAGGGATAGTCTGGGAACTGTGCACTTGCCCAGTCCTGCTGTTCTTGCCAACGTGTCTGCTACCAGGCATTACCAGAGATGGAGTATCCAGTTAGATGAAACCTTGGCCTGATCTGGCAGAGCCATTTTTAGGTTCTTTGTCCTCATGATATAAGAAATCATAGTTTAGAAAAGGTGCCTGAATCATAGAAAGTTAAAGTTAGTTGTGATGATACTCCTCTGCTGAGATGTAGATTTAATACATCCTAACATGAAGACTGCCATTACAAGAAGGTGGATTCCATGACCTAAAGCTTCCTTTTATTTTCACCCATTACTCAGTATACCAAACTCAGAAGAGGGATAGTAAGCTAAAATTTGTCATCCTGAAATATCATATTTGTTTTGTCATGGAAAGTTAAACCAATTCTCTTTACGAGAAAACAAAAATTATTTCTAACAACTTCATCTTAAAATTGTTGATAAGGCACCAGCAATAAGACTTGTGTACTCCACTTGCCTATTCAAGTTATTATTGGATCAGTGACACAGTTATACACACTCTTAAGGGAAAAGTCATGGAAAAACTTGAGCTACAGGTAAAAAATATCTCTAATTTTAAACAATCCCTGCGATGCTTTCACTTTTCCTTACTAATGTCATATCAAACAATCCACTCTAAGAGTCAAAAGCCTTGCAATGTGTGCCAGTAAGAGACATTAATGGGACATTTGTGTCACTGAGTAGTGAGACTAAAAGTATCTTCATCCTTTCAAATAAACATTGAATAAACTCCAAGGAAAACTTATCACTAGCTAAAGTAAAGAGTTTCATAAGGAATGCATTGTTTGATGTATGTTTTGCTACACAGTTTCAGGTCCTAGGGAACTACATGCTGATGTGACAGAGTCAAGTCCAAGAGATCACAAAAGAAAAGGTCTCCTGGAGCACTTGACAATATTCTTGCAGTTTAAAAGCTGACAAAGTATCTTTTCCAACTTGTGAACAAAACTCCTGCGTGGATGAGGTTTAATGATGTCATTTCTGTGAAAGCTGAATCAGGATTGTTTATCACATATACAATTTTTTAATGTTTCTTTTAAACAATAAGTAAGGAAGAAGGATTGACATTTTTGCCTTGTTTGCCCAATGCATTTGGGTTTCTTTGTCTGTCCTTGACCACAGACAACTTTTCCACCTCCTGACCAATTTCAAATATTGTGGCAGAGCAGAAGAGGCTTCAATTATAATAACTTTCTACCCTTCTTTTTCTTTAAATAGTCCATAAAGAGATTCTATTACTTTCCCCTCAGGGAAAGTATATTAGAGGTCAAAATCCACGTAAGAGACATCTTTGGAGACTTGCTTCATTAACTGCTTTGTTCAGAGCCTGACTTGTAATAACCTAAGAAAGAGGTAGAACATCTGTATCTATGATTAGTAAAGCCTTCTCTCCCTCGATATCCTACCAAGGTTACTCACTTAATAGCAGTCTAACTGCATGATAAAGCTATTGTTTTTTAGCTCTGATGGGAAAGACATTGAAAGTCCACATAAGGGAATACAAAAGTGCCTTTTGTGTGCTGTACTTCTGCAGTGTGCCAAAGACTAGGTGACTCCAGCAGCTTTCACTCCTAAAAGTGATGCCTTGAAGTTGACTTGTAGTGTGGTGGGAAGAATATTTGCACTGGTTTTTGGCCTAATATATTCAGCTCTTTTACAGCTCCAACACTGCACTTTCTGGTAATGTTTTCAGTAGTGTAGTTAGCTTCTTTCCCATGGGGTCATCTTCACTTTCATCTGCTCCCATGAGAAGATTGTGAATTAAAATGAGTTTGGTTTTGCTCTTTGCACAATTTCTTTTTCCTGTGGTATCTACTCTAAGCACAAATAGGCTTTCTGTCTCCAGGGCTCCCAGTCTAGGTTCAGAAGGTTTAAATTGCATTAACCAAAAACTTTATGCTAAACTGTTTTAAGTAACTGTGGAAGGACAAAAGGATTTGTTACTCTGTGCTCAGTATGCAGAACACCTCCCTGCCTTCAGCTTTAGCAACTCTGCATCCTCCCTGGAGGGTAATAATTCCTCAATAGTAATGGTAAAAATATCAGCTAGAAACTTAAAGAAACACAGAACATTTCACCTGCTAAGGTCTCACCAGGTGTGCAATCATCAGCTCTTTGGTCCTCCTTAGAAAGCAATGCAAGTGCTCCCTCTAGTAGCTTAGATCTGCAGTTTCTGAATGGGTGTAAAGTTGGCAAAATGGCATAGTACTAACTGGTTTCATGGCTATGCTGGTGAAATAGTTTTCATTACATGCAGGTTATCAACATCAGTGAAGTTCATAACACCAGGAAAAGCTACAGCATTTGAAATTTCTGTGGCATTTGCCATGGATGGGTTGGGATGTATGGGTTGGGTAGGTCTAAGTGTCAAACTAGACTATAGCAAAATCCTTTCCTTCCTTGGACTTTAAGAACATACATGATGAGCAACAAGTTCCCCAATGCTGAAATACCACAGGTTACTGCAGGAAAATGCAGTGACAACATGCCAAGACATAGCTACATATTCTCAGAGAATGCAGAATGATTTTAGAGACTGTTGAGCCACAGAATGTGGCCATTGCCTACACGAGTGAAATACAGCCCATGACTGGGTGAAATCCAGCATCTGCTTAACAGAGCACCACCAGCACAGTGCTTTGAGCCAGCCAGTGCTCACCAGTACTGCATCGAACCTGCACAGCAGGGGCAAGTTGAACAAGATAGAAAAGCAATTATCCATGCTGAAATGCAGACAAGGCAGTGAGGACAAAAGTTAAAAAACATCTTTGAACTGATCCAAAGCTGTAAAGGCCTGAGGTTTTAATCTCATTCAGTTGGTGGCACTGCTTGCAGCCCTGTGCTTACATCTATTGCTACTGCAGCTCTCATTGCCACTTTGAGCATCTGAAGCAGCGTGTCCTTCTTCATCTTGCAGTCAGACAAGAGTGGATGGAGCATGACCTGACTGGCCAAACCCAGTAGGACTGACACACAGAAAATCATAGCTGTAATACTTGAGTAGACCTTTGCCTGAATGCCAGTAACAGGGGCATATGCCAAGGACATAGAAGATACATCTTGAATAACATAAGCTGCTGCTATCATTTGTTACTACTCCTGGAACACTAAACCCTGAGCCAGTGTGGCTTCAACATGCTGAATGTTACTGCAGGCATTTATCCCACCAGAGAGGAGAAGTCACTTCATGAGAAAGAAATAGAGTGAAAAAAAGAAAAAAAGGATCAGAAATGGAAGGGTAAAACTGAGTTATTAAAACCCCAGCTGGCTAGTAGTTGCACAAAGGAAAACATGTAAATGGTACAATATTGAGTAAGGTCTTTTTAGGTGGTTTTGTATTTACAATAGACTCTTTAAGCCTTAATTCTACATAAAGTTTTTGGCATTGAAGTTTAATATAGCAGATATTGATTTAGAACATTTGGCAAATGTTCTATATTCTTTTCCTCCCTCTTCAGGGAAAAAATATCAGACTGAAAGAGGACAGCTATGGGAAAATTTCTTCACAAATGAAATTTCTTTGCACCCATTCTTTAGCTGTGCTTTTGAATATCATTATTAATTTTTAAACTCCTTATCATTTAGTGTTGCAATGTTATGCAAAATAATGAAGATAGTTTAGCTAGCTGTGTAAAAATCCAAACCTTACTGAATCAGGCTGAATTTTGGGTCACAACCAGATCTCACAACAGTGTGTTCCAGGGGCTGTTTGCACACAAAATATATTCCAGGAGCAAGTAAATGCATTTTCTGCCTTTCCTTTTTTCTTAAAAACCAGAGGCACAACTTTGGATTTTCCTACAGAGGAACAGGGTAGCTAAGGCAAGCAGAGAGTGTGCTTTACAGAGCATATGATCATTCACTCTATGCTTCCTCAGGCAGCAGAGCTCACCTCTCCTGCCTTGCAGAAAAGAAAGGACAATGCAAAATTTTCTTTTCTCACCACACACCAAAGAGCACAGGATACATCCTCAGCCTGCCCCATGTCTGCTGTTTCCTGCAGATCCACAGTGCTCCAGAAGCCACCATCAATCTTCCCCTAGGGATGGAGCTCAGAGGAATTTGTGATAGTAACAGTAAAATATCTTGGAAAAAAGATCTGGTAGGAAATGATATCCAAGATGAAATAAGTACAGCCTTTTAGGATATAGAATATGTATATATATATATATAATATCCTAAAAGTATTTGGAAATAGATACTGTGAAAAATTACACTCCCCAGTCAGGTCAGACAGACTGTGAAGTTAGAGGCATAAGCTGCAGCAGTGAAATTATTAAGAAATACTTTTATAAATGTGTGGCTGTTTAAGCACTGGAACAAGCTGTCGAGGCAGGTTATGGAATTGCTAGCAGTGGTGCTGTTCAAGGCTGGATTTAGCATTGTCCTCTTAGGGATGATGTAGGTGGACCTAAATCATTTCTGCCATGATGCAGCTCCTTTCCAGCCCAAATGAGCCTAATGTAAATGTGATGTGAATTGATACATACTAAGTACAAGGAACAAAACTCCTGCTAAATTTGATCAACAAGTAGAAAAGGTGCATCCAATAAAGAATCTTAAATAAAACCCAGTCACAGGAATGAGAATTGCCATGAAAGGGTAGAAAATTGAAAGCAAGAGGTGTTCAAATGGGTGAGGCATCTGAAAAGGAAATATCCTTTACCATCTGAATAGAATTTGTGTATTAAGAGTACTAAACATACATTAACTGCAAAAGAAAAAAACATTCCTTTTAGCCTTTGACCTTTTAGCTGAAAGCATATTCTTTTTTTCTATTATCCACTTTTTTCAAAGCATCATGGAAATTCTTGCAGCAAATCAGAAGCAGCTCAAATGACAGCTATCAGTCTGTTAGCTGCAGATGGAGAGCTGAGGAAGGTGTTTTAATAATAATAATAACAACAATTAGAAACAAATATATTTGGAGACTTCACTTTGGACAAATGGACTAATTGACTTTCCACTAGAGTCAGGAGGAGGAAGAGTTTAGCTAACTTTTCTCAAGCAACAAACCCAGCCAATATTTTTTCTGTTTCCTCTGTTACGGAGGATGCTCTGTGCTTGGGCAATAGTCCAAGGAACAATGCTTCAACCTGAGCTAAGCTTCAGAACTACTGACCTGCAAACCTGCAGATCCACCTCCTGAGGTGGAGAAATTGCCCTGAGGGATGATGACATTTGAGTTGATAAAAAAACCTTCTGGTGAATCTCTACAGGAAAAGTAGAGTTAAAATACAATCTGTAAGGGATTCAAGTTAGTTTATGCATACTATATATATATATATATATATTACAGCTTCTGCCTATAACTTTAGGTGTTAAAGTCTAAGCAGTCACACTGGCTTTTTCAGAGGTGGATGGGACCTTCCAGAGATTAACACAGCTCATCAAAAATATGTACTAAATGATGGTCCAAATTACTTTGGAGTTGTCTGTTACTCTCCATTGACTACAAAGGAAATTGAGATTGCGTCATAGAATCATAGAACAGTAACAGCTGGAAGAGACCTTGAAGATCATCAGTGCAGCCTTTGTCCTAGCCCTAGCAACCTGCTAAATGATGCTCCCCAATGCAACATCTACCTGTCTCTTAAACACCTCCAGGGATGGTGACTCAAGCACCTCCCTGGGCAGCCTGTTCCAATGGCTCACAACCCTTGCAGCAAAGAAATTCTTCCTAATATCTAATCTGAACCTCCCCTGGCACAATTTTCATCCATTTCCCCTCATCCTATCACTCTCCACCAGAGAGAACAGATCAGTCCCTGCCTCTCTACAACCTCCCTTCAGGTAGTTATAGAGAGCAATGAGGTCTCCCCTCAACCTTCTCTTTTCCAGGCTAAACAGGCATCACCTCAGTTAAGAAAGGAACACATGGACACATGAAATTAGGTGCTACAAATCCTAGGATTGAGGCTGCATGTACTCCTTCTTGCATCCCTTTCTGCTGGGCATGAGAAGGCCCAAAGGACCTGAGTAGATATATCCTCATCTTTCCTGTGTTAGAGGAGAGTGCAGTTCCAGTCCCATTGCCTTTCCTTAAGCATGACAGCTCCAGGACGTAATCACAGGGCCAGACTTCATGGTGTGAGTATAGCAGACTATCTTAGACAGGCTTTTGTCTTCTACTTAAAATCCAGGAAAAATTGTTCTAGGGAGGTTATCCTTTCCTATAGAAATGAAAAAATCCCAGATTTCTGCAACTGGGAATAGACTTGCTAGGAACTCTCTAGTATCAGGTTATGGGGAAATCAACTTTTCAAATATGGAGAATGTTTACACCCATTCATACAATTATCCATGTTACCTGCTCATCCAAAAAGCCAATTTAAACCATTTTTATAGCATTCTACTTTTTTTTTTCTCCTGCTGCCACATGGGTGTTTTTTTTTTTGTTTGTTTTTCCTATTTCCCACTGTAAAAGTCAAGAACAGACATTTTCTAATTAAGGACAAGGTATTTTCAAGTCCTTAATAACCTGCCCTGTGGATGAGGACATGAACTGCCATAACATCCAAAATGACTGATTCACTGTATTTCTAAGGCATGGACTGGGCAGGGGATAGGTCAGTAGGTCTCTTTGCTCTAAAGGGTAGTTCTCTTGCTCCTGATACACAGAGGAGATGATCATATAACATGAGATTCATATGAGATTTGTTTTACTACTGTATCAAAAGAACAAAACCAAAGTCAGAATCTGTCCTGAAATATTTCTAAGTTGCAGTTATATTCAGAAACTCCATTGCTTGAGGCTAATGTTAAAAATATTGTGATAATTCATGTAGAGATAAACTAGCAATAGCATGCATTTTAGCAATCACATTTGTCTTCTGAGTTTTTTTAAAAAAAGGATTCCTTCATCTGCAGTAGAATTTCCTTATCTGCACGAGGACTTTTTTTTCCCTGTAATTTCCCACAACTCTACCACTAATAACAATACTGTGACATCTCATATTTACTTAAAGGTGATCACTAACCATTATTTTAACAACTGTCATGCAAAAGAGGTGACTTCTGTCTGAAATGCTAGTAACTGCCTGGAGTCTTCTCTGCTTTTACTTTTCTTCCTCCTTGGTATTGAATAACACTGGGAAAGGAGTAACTGAGAATTTTATCAGAAAATCTGCACTGCAAGTACAAACTCTGCCATCTTTCTCACACTCTTCTATCAGATATGGGGTTACTGCTGGAAATAGGCAGCTTATTATTTCCTAAAGCTTTTGTATCTCTTTACTACACTGCTACTAACAGTATTGTTGTTGGTAATAGTAGTAATAATATTGCAATGTGTTGTAGGGCATTGACTGAACTTAGTGTTCTGTAAAGGCTCAATGAGAAATAGCTGTTTTGTTGAAGGTCTTATGGTCTTCATGGTCTGAACTTAGAAAGGGTAGGAAATGTTCCTTATACCTACTGTGAATACAGACTTCTAAAAACCACAAAAACTTTGTAATAAAAAAACATAATTACACTCTAGTAAAATTTTCAACCTAAGATTTCCACTGATTTGTATAATGAGGTACTTAATAGACTGGCCAAAAATAATTAGTGTGAAATAACAGAATTAATATACCTGCATTTAAAAATACACAGTCAAAGCCTCAGCTGAGTTAAATCATTATCTCTCTGATGATATCTCTCTGGTTCCTGTGCATTAAAAAGCAAATCATGAGAGCAATAATATCTCAATTATGTAGTTAACCTTCTGGTTATATTAATTAGTGATGATTAGGCATGGGAAACCATAATTATGTTACATAAATAACATTCCTTTGAAATTGTGTTGTGAATTCAAACACAAAAGGCAGGTGTGAACACCTAACCAAGTCCATTTCTGATGTCTAGAACAAGTCTGAAATTCAATGATTTGATTCTTTATGTCCTATCTGAAACACATGATGATAGTTCTGCTGCTGTCAAACTTACTTGCAGTTTGTATTTGTTCCAGAACAGAAATGCAAGGTAGAACTATCCTGTATTCTGGTATCACATAGTGGTTACCAAAAACAACTTAAAAGAAAAAAAAAAGAGTAAGCAGAATTTTCAAACACTGTCCTCATGCCTTAATTAAGGCTGAAGGTTTTCACCTTCAAGGATAAAGAAGAGAAAAGCCAATCTGAGCTAATTTTCTTCCCCCCAGTATTCTAGAGATATGCTTTATCCCAGCAGACCATTCCCTCACAGCAGGACTACAGTAAATAAATAAAGTATAGCTCATTCTGTCCAAATTTAGAAAAAATATTAAACATTTCACTTTTATATAGGCTTCTATCACCTGAAACCTACAGAAGTGGGTTTGCTCTGCAATTGCTCTGCACTGCAAGAGCAATTGTGGATCTAAACATTTGTGCAAGTCCAGATTTATTCCTGTCGTTCAGATGACAGCATCCTGCCATCTCTGCAGGAAAAAGGACAAGTGCAGAAGAACATCACAGGATTTCCATTAAAACTAATCCTTTGAAAAGTGTATGACAGAAGAAACTGTACATCTTCTGACCAAACAAATATACTTTAAATGAACAGTTTACAAATGTCAAGCTGAAGTGTTCCAAAGTTAGGAGCTGCCAGAATTAAAGTTGCCTGTGTACTCCTTACAGCATTGCACTTGCAGGCACTTTATGGCTGTTAAAGCCTGTTTTTCCTTTGTTTTTGGTTTTTTTTAATCTAAGTAACTTCACTTTGAAAGACTGACTTTGAAATCTGGCATAGGTAATGCTGGGAAACCCCACTTTGCACACTTTTTCATCTATCTTCATTCACTTCATCTATCTTCACTCAATTATTATTTGATTTATTGTTTGCTTTCTGTTGTGCCAGCAGCAAGGGACCCTGGTATAGCATGGGCCAGAGTTTTGTATTGACTCACAGAATTCACAGTCTTGGGGTCTTCAGTGAGGTGTCAGATCAGCTGATGGTAAACCAGGTTCAGTAGAGCACCCTGCCCTGTGAGGAGCCCAAATCTGCAATGCCCTGGGTATGCCACAGGCAGAGCAGTCTCTCATTAGCTGGCACTGGCATTTAAGGGACTAAAGGCAGACACTTGGCAGGGTGTAGCCCACTATGACTTTGGTAAGACATGCTTCTGATTTTTTAGTTCACCAAAGTGTAAAACTATTGCCTAACATTTACCAGCAGCAGTTCCCAGGCACTGCAAGCTGTTCTCTAATGATGCTTCCTATTCAGTCTGAGATTCCTGAATGAAAATTCTGTAGAAGGGTTGTTTAAATGTTTTCTTTCTCACCCTGAAGCTCATTCAGTATAATGTTATAGGAGGAATCTTTGCAAATACCTCAATTCAAGAGAGGTTTTTCTTTTCTTTTCTTTTGCTCTTGGCAGTGGCTGTGACAGGAATGACAACGCAAAACACAGCAGAAGGTTATAAGCACTACTTTTCCTCGGACAGCAAACAAACTCCTGGATTACCACCATCCTAGATGGGAGACTGAGCCACTCTGCTTTCAGAAGCTGCCACTCTTGTCTTCTCATCCTGGGGCTGCAGGGCATGTATAAATTGAATGCAACGTTACTGGCATTTCAGTTGCTGCTCCTCACCTCTGTGGGTGCTGATACTTTTGAGGTCAGCCCAAAGATAAGCTTCACCTACAGGCACTGTTTGGGGCTTCTTGGGAGTGACAAATTTGGGGCCTGTCAAGCCAAGTGTGGAGGCCACCCATATCTACAACTGTCTAAAAAGGGACAACAGCAGAGGAATAAACAATTGAGGGAAGTTGCTTTTTATTGTGTCAGTAGTTTTTTGCCTTTGGTTCAACTTGCTGCACAAGCAAGTCCGTGTCATTGGGACCCACCTGCTGACACCCAAGGGAAAGGTTGCCACAATCTAATAACAAACATAAGCCTTCTCTTCCTCACTGTGTTCCTTTTCTCCTTTCTGCCATTCCAATCTCCTTTTCCTAAGCCCACACCTCTCACTCTGGTTAGGCTCCATCTCCATCACAAGCTGGCATGTTCTCTGTTACTCCTGCTGGTGTTCTTCTCTTTCTGCTCTAAGCACTTACTTTCCATCATGTCCTCTTATGTTACAGAGCTGTCTACAGAGTCTGACGAATTGGCACAGGGCAGACCATGCCAGGGGCCACTGTCACAATTTAACAGTGCAGATGATTGAATTAGAGGCTTCGGCACAGCTTTGTTTATGAGTATTAATGAGGCTGAACCAATCATCCAATTCCTTGGGGTCTTTTGCCTCATTCCTCCCTTTCCCTTCTGGAATCCTGACCATCTACTCCATCCCACTTCTCTCCACCTCAGCCAGAGATGATGTTTGCAAGACTGATGAGGCCATGGCTTGG
The DNA here is from genome assembly GCA_013396975.1 of Bucco capensis. NCBI lineage: Eukaryota > Metazoa > Chordata > Aves > Piciformes > Bucconidae > Bucco > Bucco capensis. The sequence continues at coordinate 47,094 of VWZO01018741.1, read as the reverse complement.
CCTCCCTGGTTAGTGACAAGGATGCATTACCAGTGGACAGACAAAATAGAAGGCAGGTGGATGGGCTATGCATACACCTGCAGGACTTTTCTTGAGAGGAAGAAAATGTAGGATTTGGGGAGTTTGAGGTTTTTAAGAAGAATATAAGAACTTTCTCCAAACCTTGACTCCAGCTTGTGGCTTTGCATCTTTAGTTATCTCTCACTGTAGAACAGGCCTTCAGCTTCACTACTAAAAGTATGAATGGAATTTAAGACATTAAGTGTAAAGATGCAGAGTTCTGCCCAGAGGTAAGCCTTTCTGCATTTGAAACTTCAGAATGATGGTTTTTGGGTCTGGGCTGCCACTGCTGAGGTTTTGCATGGAGTCATCACTGGGGCTCAGACTTGTGAAACAGCAAAACTCTGACACCTGGGATGTGATTACCCCACACAACACTGCCTCAGCAAGCCATGCTGAGCATGTCTCCCTCTTCCTTTCCAACCTATCTTCCCAGCAAACTCATTAACCACACAGATTCACTCAAAGTGCTTGGAAGAGAAATGAGAACAGAAGCAACAAAACCAATCCTGCTAAAAGAGCTGAGGTCTATGTATGTTCTCCATCTGCACCTTCTTCTGCCTGGCCGCGACACAAAGGAAATCTCCACAGTTGATCTGGGACTTCACAAACCAAGGGATTATGCACTGCTGATACTGACAGGCTCCTTTGCTTATAGCCTGGCAAACACCACTACAGTAATCTCCTTTCTGAGATACAGTCCATCAATCTTATTCTTACACCAACCCATTACCCTCTGCCTCTCAGATAGAGCTGGAAGAGGAACTCTCCTTGGGAAGAATGTTAAAATCTTTCCTTCCTCGACACCCTCCTATTTTAACTCACTCTTTCAGCTGGCCTCCCATCAAAGTCAGGTCAACACATATCCATTTTCTGTGCTGAGCTGACTGGTTTTCAATAACAATTTCTCCATTGTTCTGTAACAGAGATCAATAAAATTGCTCCTCTCTCATATTGGCCAAGATTCCAGCAACGTCATTTGCTCTTTATTGTTGCTTTGGTTTGTTTCCTTCATTTCTTTTTCTTTTTCTTTTTTTCTTTTTCTTTCTTTCTTTTTGTTTTTTTTTTTTTTTTTTTTTTTTGTTGGCAAGGCACAGATCAATTTAACAAGATGACAATGACTTAGACTTTCACTCAAGGTAAAATCTGCACTTTATAACCCAGGATGTAATTTACAATCCTGTCATTAAGCTCTGTTAATCCTGTTATTATGAAGATAAATAATTACCCATAGCGAAGAAAGGGATTCCCAACAGAGTAGAATTATATTTTCCATCAGTAATGAAAAATATCCCTGCCGCAGTGACACTGGAAATACAGATAGTGAGTACTCCCAAGAGTCCAAGGAAAGGTTTGCTACGCAGGCAGTCCTTCATGGAGCTCGAGAGGGTAGCAGTCAGGAGAATCAGCATCAGGCTCACCAAAATTTTGCCCCTGGCCAAGAGACTGGTTTGGTGAAAGTCCTTCCAGAGGCTAAAGGATACTAGTGAGTAGAGCTGCAGATCTTGGTGATCCAGCTGCATCTTGTGCATCAGTTTACAGAATTCACTCTCCCACTTCTCCCCAATGAGGTCCTGGGTGACAGAGCCATACGTTTGGAGGTAGTAAGTGATTTGGATGGCTCGGGCTGATTTGACTCTCTGGTCCTTGCTGTTTGGTACTTCCGTGACCCCTCCAAGCTGATGGCCAATAAAACTGCTCCTTCCATCCTGGGAGAGAAAGTAAAAAGAGGAGCATGTGGTTATCCTGTGCAAGATGTGATATAATAATACTGTTTGACTCTACCTTCCTTTCACAGGCATGCCAAGAGCTCCACTCAAAGGCCACTGCAGTCAACAAGAGTCGTGACATTCACTTCAGTGGGCTTTGGGACACATCCCTGCTCCTGCCACAACTCTGTTTCTTACTTATTATAGACTCATTTGCAGTTTTGTGCTGCAGTTCAGGCACTCGTTGTGGTCCCAGGTATTTGGGGACTGAAAGGTAGCACACAAGCTTCTCACACTGCAGAAGGTGATTGCTTTCCCACATTTTAGCTCTGACAGACAACAACAAATCTCCAGTTACTGAAGTATGAAATGTTTGAGATGAAGATAAATTTCTGGAAGATTTGTTACATCTTGACACTTTGGAAATGCTTTTAGAAAGCTGGAAATGTCCAGAAAATGAGACCTGGTTCCTTAGTATATGGACATAAATGTAGAAAGATTTACAAAGTTTAATAGACACTCTGGCTTTCAAAAAAATATAATTAGAACCAGACTATTTGAATTCTTTGAGATTTCATGGGTTTATATCATATATCAGTGTCATAGAGAAAAGAATCTATCTTACACCTTAATTTAACCAGGACTTGGTTTCTTTATATTTCAAGAATATACACCTTACTCTGGTGTCACTTCTTTCAGTATATGCTAGGATGCAAATAACCTCCATGACAATCAGTAAAGGACAACTCAGGTGCACTCAGGACCAGATCTTTACTTTTTTTTTTTTTTTTTTAAGGGTTATCTGGTCCCATTTATATTTTTTTTTTATTGTTTTTGAAAGAAAGGTCCTGTAAGGAAGCTCCTTGCTTTAAGTCACTGGTTATTCTAGTTCACTAGAATAACTGTAATATGCCTCTTCCAAGACAGGAGGAGCTTGCAAGGATTTAGAAGAGCAAACTCAGCTGCAAACTGAGGAAGAAGACTCAAGTTAGTTGGACAAAAATATCCTAGCACATGTAATCTCTTTGATCAAAAAGCTCTAAGGCCAGAGATTAAATGCCTGTTGCATACCAAATAACATTTTACCTTTTCCCCCCCCTGTAAATTGGGTTATAAGTTTTCAGATTTCTTCCCTCTTGTATTTAGTAAACCCATAAAATTCTCAAGCCAGTTAATGTATAAAAGATCTTGCAGCAGCTAGTTCAGATGACATAACGCTCTTCGCCTAGATGTGCTATGGGAATGAGCTGCCTGACAGCTGGAATTTGGGAGATGCTCTGCCCTATACACACACACAACATGAAAGCAGTCATCTGCAAAAGGCCTGAAGCATTTGGAGGAAATTCTTCTAGTATCTATTACATCCAACATTAACCTTTTCTAGAAATGTCCGTGCTGCATGCAGGTCATTCTCTGGGATTGCCAGACCTGCTTCTTCTAATGTATCCCATCCTAAGGAAAAATCAGCCAAGCAAGGTACCAGGCTTAATGAAACATAGATGTCTTCCAGCATGTCTGCTCATAGAGCAAATAAATATCAGAAACTGAGAGAGACAGGGCTGAAAATGTTTTATATACTCACCTTGTCTTGTCTCTGGTATGCAAAGGAGGAAATCCTCCCACTGAGAAATTTCTGCCTATGCCTGTGTTCATGGCAGGAGCTCACACTCTTTTCAGCATTCTCCTGCCACAGCAAAGGGAACATGACGAACTGGTTTTCAGAAGTTCATTTTTTTCCCCTATTCCCAGTTGTTATTTCCCAATGAAATAATGGCTTCTGGCGAGATATCCTGGCATGAGCTGACAGGAAAGGTGATTTGCAGTCTAATGCCAGCTTCTCAAATCACCTGAAGCCTCATTGCAAATGTCATATAAGCAGAGACAGCTAGCACCGAGGGGCAGCTGGTGCTGTTTGGGCTCCAAAAAGTCCTCATCTCTGGCATTTCATGTTAGACTCCTGATCTGATTCATTATTTCTGTTTTTTTATTTTTCCTAAGGAGAGGTCACACCTAACACTCACATACTCGCAAAAGGTACATTCTGAGGCTGATAATTAAGGTTTGAGCAATGCAGTCCCTTCTTACATCAGATGCAACTTTGCAGTGAAAAAAATCCCCTTTGGCACCGCTTGGAAATTTTAGGGAGAAATGTCATATTTCCTCAGTATATATGCAGTGTTGACATTCAAATGTTTCCAGCCACTGCAGGATACTTTAGCAGCACAGCTCCAAACTCAGGCAACGGACTGTAATTCAGCTTTCATTGATTCACTCTGCAGCACAGACTGCAAGGTTAGGGGAAACTCTGCGATGACCATCTGCCTTCCTCTGCGAAAGGTGCACCAAGCAACAGCAGCATTTCAAAGAGCAGCAACAGAGCAGGCACAAATAAATCATGTCCTGCTGTATCTCCCACGAAACAGAAGATAACAGCTATTTGTTACACTGATGTACTATGGGGCACCCAGCTCGTATGTCAGCAAAACAGAGAGTTAGCTTTCAGATGGAATCAAGGAAATCACAGAATTGCTTTGAGGTCGTTTTGTCTGTCTCTTCCCTCCCAAAGGCAGATTGCCTCCTGTCTACACTAGAGTTTTGCCTTTGCTGCCTTTATACCATGTGAACAGGAACCTGCTACCACAGCACTTGGGGAAATGGGGCCCCTCCCTAGTACAGTTCATATTATGTCTTTGCCAAAACCTCTAGAAGAGATAAAGGTTCTGTTGTGCTAGGCAGGGCTGCGACAGCAATGGTTACAACCTCAGCAAAGAAGACAGAAGAAAGATGGGGGAAAAGATTGCCTCTCATCCAATTTTATCAGATGGAGATTGAAGTGTGGAGAAATGAAGACACAGTGCTTCCAACATGACTTTCAGCATCTCCCAGAGACCTCCAGGGCAGGGACCTAACTATCTCTTGGTGTCTCGTGGATGCTTCAGAGGAGCTATTCATCATCCTAAATTCTCTGTTGTCCTCCAGGATCACTTTGGTGAAAGGAGGAGGTGTGAATGGCTAAGCTCCTGGGCTAAGCCTAAGGATTGGGAAAAAAAATGAGGCTATAGTGATTTGTATAAATGAGACCTGAAGACCAGGTAGGTTTTAAACAAGATCCCTTATTCTGCCTAGTTACTTAATGAAAAAACCTCACCTTCTGCTATTAATTATCACGACCTTCCTGCTATAAGCCTACATAATGCTATTTTGTTTCTGTAACAATAGTTTTGTGTTTCTGAGACAGAACTCTAACACATTTTACCTACATACATTGCTGCTCTCTGATCTTATACACAGAAGAGCAAATTCCAAAAAAATTACTACTTATTGATTGTACACCATTTTACAACAATGTATCTCCAGAGGATCTAAAACACAAGATGACAACTAACTGTCTTTAGCAAGGTCATCAGCATGGTTGGAGCCTGAATTTCATATTCCCAGGCTGGTGTCTGTCTCTTTTTAATTTTTTTGGTACTGTCTAATGAAAACTCCATAGTGTCTCTTTTCCCAGAGGACAAAAAGGGCCATGGTCCATCTTGACAGCAACTAGTTCTCTCCAGATCTTACCATCTTTAAAAATGGCGTGAAAAATAGATCACTTGCAGGGACATGGGATATTTGATCTTAAACAGGGGCCAAGCTTTTATCTTTGCCTTCATGGATACTATTAAATTGGGGTCTGTGTACACCCTTCTCTTTTTCTAGATGCCCAAAAGCCATCTGAGAGGCTTAGATTCTGAAAGGGAGGAAAAACAATAACTAAGGACTCCCAGAGGAGTGAGAGATGGCAGATGTGGACAGTATTGTCCTCCTTTTCCCCTAGCATAATGGACTTTTCCACCTGTGTTTATGCAGACCTGTCCTTGCACGTTGTCCAAAATCCAACCTCCTTGTCTGTTCATCAGTAAAAAACACTAATGGTGAAGGGATGGATGCAGAATAAACCCCAACCATATTTCAGGATAGAAAGTTGTCTCTAAAGGATGCTTGGATCCTTAGTATCCTAAAAAGGATAAGATGTGTAAATGGGACGGGAATGTTTGTATTGCTCCAGAGCTCAGTGCAGGACCTCTCAGGTTATAGAATGGTTAAACAAAGCTAACTGCTCTTAGTGAGCTAAAGATCTTCTGCTGGTGCTAACATAGGTATAGACACTCTCTGCATGCAGCCCAGAGGGATACTACCAATACTGTCTTACTAGTAAATTACCCAAGACCTTTATTGTTCCCTTAATAATTTCAGTGTGGCTGCTGCATTCCCAACTCTCATCCCAGGGGTCCAGTGTGGTCCTTCCCCACTGCCTGCCCTAGACAGGATATCCTCTCCTCCCTGACTTGAATGACATCAGCCTCCCCTGCTTTCCCTCTCATGGCAAAAAGTATGTTTAAGGGATTTTTGAGATGGAATGGCTCCTGCCTTCCCAGCACACTGCCTAGTGGAGGTTAGGGCTAGTGAGAGGTTTAAAAGTCATTTCAGATCCCTGGAAGGGAGAAGAGTTGCCCTTGTATCCTACTGTCAGATCACTTGCATTCAAGTACACTTTCAGGACCTTTGCTAGCAGATTTATTTCTATTTTTATTTAACTGTTGCCTCTTATCAACTGGAGTGATGGATAATTACCAGGCTACATTATAGAAATGTTAGGATAAAGCATGCAATCCTGGTTACACTCTGTTTTGTCTTACAAGCTTAAAAATGCTCAACAGAATGCAATCAGAGATGTCTTCTGAAATACATTGTGTGATGAACAGCCTAATGTGATCAGTGCAGCTGTTTTTCCCCATGCCAAAGGCATTACTACTCTACCAAACACAGACCACAGAAATAGTTACACTAAAAGATGTTAGGATGGAGTCAGTTGCTTCAGTTCACCCAAAGTTTTGAAGGTAAACAAAAAAATTAACACACACCCCCCTTTTCATTTAAGGTTTAAAATATTGGGTTGCTCCTGCCTCTTTTCAGCCTCACTGCAAAACTTTGGAAGGAGTTCTTTCTTCCCAGCCAAACCGATTTCTCTGTCCCTGCCCCTAGTACAGTTATCCATTCACTATATATTAATTGATCCCTACTACATACCCACCCATTACCAATGGCTCCTGAAGCATCCTTTTCCAATGGTCACACATCATGCTGATTTATATCAGTGTAGCAGTTTTCCTGCCCTCAGAGCAGTGTAGGTGCTCTTGCACACCTACTAGACTGTTTGTTGTGCCTGTTCCTGTGCAGCTGTTCTGTACAGCTAAGCAATGCAGAGAGAGTCCAAGGCAAGTGGGCCTCAAGGGAAATGCATTCGAGGTAAAACTGTTCCTTGGGTGGCTGGGGACAGGGACACAGCAATGGCTATGTGGTCTGTTCACTCAGCAAAATTAAATTTGTGAAAGTGGCCATAAGAAGCTATCCAGAACCATCTGGCACCTCTTTCGTGCTAGAGCCCAGACCATTACTGCTTTGAGCTTTTAGTTTTTGACTTCTAGACTAAGTAATCTAAAAGAGACAAGAACAGGAAGAAAGTATTCTGAGACATCTATATACTCTAGGATCAATAACAGAGAATAACAAAGATGTTTCTAACACAGATCTATTCCTCCCAAGTAAATCAAATTATGGAGGAATTCATAAGGGTGCAGCAGCAAAGTGTGATTGCTATTAGAGAGCTCTTCTCTGTGGAGGAGCTTCTGGTGCTTGATGTGCTCTATCTCTGAGTGGGCTTCCCCACTTTCTTCCTTCAATATCACCCTGTCAAGTTTTCAGCTGTTAAGAGAGGGAAAGGCTAAAGGGAAAGCAGAAAAGGGTGTTTCTCCACCTTGTGCTTCTCCTGCACATCCCTCAGCAGTCAAAATACAAGATAAGTCCTCTCCCTCCCAGACCAGCTCCATTCCACACCAAACCTTCCCTTCTAGACTGTATTTCACTTCTACACTCTTATCAAGTCTCCTGTATTCTTTGTCCTATCTGTCCTATTATCAAGCTCTTCATCTTTCAGCTGAGTCCCTCACTGCCAAGGTCACGCTCCTGTTCAGTCCATCTCAGATCTCATTCAAGTTCTTCTGAAAAAGAGGGATAGGTTTACTGCCAAGTTTACTCCCAGCCCAGCTTTGACCCTGATTGTCCTAAACTGCACTCGAGCACCCAAGGACACAGTGGTGTCCTTGGAGCTGCAAGGTAATGCTCATGCTGGCTGTGATTACATGTCTCCCTGTGTGAGGAAGGGTCCTTTTGGAAGATGGGGGTTTACAGACAGCACAAAGAGAATTGCAAGCACTGGGAGGTAGTTTTGAGGCACAGCTGGCTCATCTGCCTTTTTTCTCTGCTCAGCAGGAAACAGGATCACAGGCACAACTTTGGCCTTGACAGTCCAGGCAGTGGCAGGTGAATTGGCAGTGGCACCTGAGCCCTGCCAGATGGATCCAAGGGAGAAGGATGCAGATGGCTTTGGATGGCCTAGGGACTCATGAGATGGCCGAAGAGGAAGCCCTGCAATAGGTGGCTCAGCAAAACTTGCTCTTGGTGACATCAGTTCACTTTTCTAGGGAGATTTGTGTCAGCAGGACCTCTCAAGTGGTAGGTAAGCCTTGGTGTGTTAATCTACCAGGTCAGATCTTAAAATAATGCTGTCTTCTTGTTTCCAGCAGGCATAGAGCCACAGCTCTCTCCCCACCATATATTGTCCTTTGAGCTTGTGCTCTGGCCTCCTCAGAATTAAAAGCCCTCAAGACAGTCACCTTGAGCTCAGCTCTCTGCTTTTCACAGCCTGCTCTGCCATTGGATCTTCCCTGGTATCACAGAGCAAAATGTGAGGCTGCGTCCTGCCCCTAAATCCTCCAGGATGAACAATGAGGGTAAAAATAATCACCACAGAGATAAGAGTTTCCCCTGCCCATCCATGAATCCTGTCAGAGGGATGGCTGTGGACAGACAATGCAAGCGGGAAGTGTGCTTTGTGGGGGGATTTGTGTAGCAAGAAAGTGGTCAGTGATGCAAAGAAAGAGGAGTTGGTAGTGACTGTGAAATAAAAGTGAGACTATTGAGCCAGGTGTCCCAAAAGAGACTAGAGGTGTGAAAAAGATGGAGCCAGGAGAGAGAAAACGCAGGGAGAGGGGTAACAAAACCAGCAGTTCTTATTGTACACTGACCACTCAGAAGGAAAGCAGGAGAAAGCAGGTGGGAGCAAAGATGCTCCTGGGCATCTGGTCTGCAAGCCCTGCTTGGTCATACTGTGCTGCCCTAGACCTGTACGTCAGGCACAGTCTGAAAATCACTTGGGATCTTCTGTGGCCCCTGGTGCGATAACTGTGCCGACAGCAGAGGGAGCATTAAACTCATTGCCCATGGTAAAGTGTGGGGAGTGATACCCATGTTCCTATAATCCTTGGATGGGTAGGATGAGCTCATTAGCCTTCTGGCAGTCATCCTAGGAGAAGGACAACTCTAATTCCAAACCCGGGCAGATGAAGCTTGTTTAACCCTGTAAGGCCTTCCATCTAAGAGAAGGACACTCTAATAAAACCTTTGTCCTAAGGACTTGGCTGCCAGCGTCCAAGCTTGCTAGGCCCTGGCAGATGAAGCTTAGGACTAAAGGGTGGGTCCAGCTCTGTGCATGCTGTGTCTCACCTAAAAAAAATCCATTGCACAGGCTCGAGGGTGCTATCCTCTATCCTCTTTTTATCAGCGTGCTTGGAAAAGGCGCTGATGAGGAGTGTGGATGGAGCCCTCCCTGGATCTTTGTTCACGAAGCCTAGCCATACAGACCTGTGTGTAGGGAGTCGTAGAGTGTGGAAAGATTCAGACCCCATCCTCAGCTCAAGGACCTCCTCAATGGTCTATAACTAGTCAATACACAAAAGCTGAGCAGTGAGGGAAGAGGAAGAGGGTTCAAGGAGCAACTCCAGCTCTGTCTCTGGTCTGGAAAGGAGCAAGGACTTGGTTTGCAGGCCAGCTCCAGATCACGGAGGGTTGCTTCAGCTAACCAGGAGCTTTGCACTGAGGTGCAGGAATTTCCTCAAAAACTTTTCTCCTACCCCAGGACCTCCATGCTTCACATCATCAAGCAGGACAGCGTTCATATTTTTCACATATTCAAATCTTACTTTATGACAAACTTTTACAAGGAGGTGCCACATTGCTTTGGGAGGGGAAATCCAAGTTCCTGCATTGCATGGAACAGTTGTAGCCCTCCACCTCCACAAACTAGGACAACATCTAGGCCTCTGCCAGGTGCTAAACCATGAAGAATATCCAGATCCAATTACCAATAAAAGCTTTTTTAGTCTCAGTGGACTTGTACACAGCCATTGCTCATCCCAAAGGACTTTCTTTGTGCCAAGTAGAAAAGTAGGAATGAGTCACTGAGGAGACAGCAGTGCCTCAAGGGAGATGCACAAAACATCAATATTTGGGTATATAATTTTAAGCACTCACACAGAACTAAGCAGGTATGTTCATGAAGAACATATTTACCATCTCTCGTATTTGGCAGATTCTAGGAATCTATTCCATTAATACTTTATATTAAGAAATACTCCATAATAATTCTGATTTCATTCACAGCTCAAGCTCACCATTAAAAAGTTCTAAGGAAAGAAAATTAAGAAGAGCATAAAGAGACAAGAAATGCTTTTTCAGTATGGGCCAGTGGTCCACTTAGCCCAAATTTCACTCTCTATATGTTTCTAAAGCATGACACACCAAGATAGTGTCTCTCATAACATGGCTGGAAGATGTCTTTGGGAGTCTTATTGTGGATTTTGCAGCTCTTCAACAAACAAAAAACCAAAATAGGGTCCTGGGAAGTAGAAGAAAGAATGCAACCATTCTTCCTTCTCCCAAATGCAGGGATTTGAATGAAATTGGGAACAAAAAGTAAGGAAAACTAATTAATTACAGCTATCTTATGCCCCAGTGAAATCAAAGAGAATTTTCTTATCTCAAGGGGGTCATAGCTTTCTCCAAATGAAAGTAAAGAGGACAATATTCCACTAGAATGCTTTATGTTTCTTGTGAACGTCTACTCTTAAATCTTTCTTGAAGTCCATGGAGTTATATGATAAAAAAGAATCTAATTCCTAAAGTAAAACAAAAAATAAAAAACCACTAAAAATCAAGAAAACTTCCTTTCCTGTCTTCTTTCTATAGCCACAAAAGCAAAAAGGCACAAAACTATTTGCATAACTTCACCATGCACTTCACATGCCCATGTTGAAGGATTTGAGGAGGACGAGAACTGGATGCTATAATAGTCCCCAAAAGGAGATCTGAAAAGGGGTCCCATGTTCTCACTGTCAGGTTTGCAAGCCCTCTTGCTTTGTGTCCATCCCCCTGAGGACCTTTTCTAATTGTTTTCCCTACACTGCTTGAAGTCCAGAAAGAAAATCTGCCAGGAAGTAAAATGTATTGAATTTGCCTGGTTTTATTGCTCCATCTAAAGGAAATGTTAAAAAATAAACAGTAGAGAATAAAAAGTGAGGAGCAGAGCAGATCCACAGGAAACATTTAAGCTGTTACAATCTGAAGTTTCAATAATGACACAAAAAAGGGTGATTTTTTCTTTTTTAATTATGTTTTATGTTGGCAAACATCTCTAATTTTCTCTTGTCTCTGCTCTTCTCGCTTTCTGGGGATCAGCGGGCAAAGTATTGAAATGCTGCCATAATGTTTTATCAAAGGCAAGAAGAAATAACTGAGAATCAGACACAGTCAAGTGTGATGTGGCCAGATTTTGGGGCTAGTGTGGTTTTGAGGTTAACTTCCAGTTAAGCAGTTTGCAGGCTTAGCTAAGGCCAGCACTCACTTCAAGCTGCAGCTGTGCTTTTACCCCTGTCCTATTGGAAGCTTTCGCTCTCACGGTGCTCAATAAGATAGAACAAGGCACTGTGTAAAGCAGACACAATTAAGGACACTTAACACTTCCAGATGAAAGTTCCTCCTTTTTAAAAGAGAATTATTCAGTTTTAATCATTTTCTGCCATTTAAAAAAATAATAAATTGAAATTTGGCATTGTGAAGCAATTTCTCTACCCTGCAGCATCCCCTCCCCTTCCCTCCAGCATACACTGTTTTTTAATGAGTTAGGACATTTGTTAGCTAGAGAAAGCCAAAAAAAAAAAAAGTCTATTTTCAGAGACTTTTTTACCTTAATATTGAACCAGAATCTGGAAAGGGGGAGTAGGAATGAGACATTTAAATAGGCCTGTATTTATGCATTATAATACAAAGCTAAAGCTGGGGTTCTGGTTCTGCAGATGGGGTAGTTGACTCCCACTCAAGGTACTTCCGAATTCAGTGTGTTCAAAGAGATTTTTCACCTCCACACACATGAGCATCAACAGGAAGTTTTTATATTTGTAAAATCTGTCTTAAGACAGATCTACAACTACCTGAAGGGAGGTTGTAGTCAGGTAGGGGTTGGGCTCTTCTCCATGGCAGCTAGTGACAGGACAAGAGGCCATGGCTTGAAGCTGCAGCAGGGGAGGGTTACACTGGACATTAGGAAGCAATTCCTCACACAGAGGGTGATTGGGCTCTGGAATAGGCTGCCCAGGGAGGTGGTGGAGTCACCGTCCCTGGAGGTGTTTAAGAAAAGATTGGATGTGGCACTGAGTGGCATGGTTTAGATGTTGGGTGTATAGGGTCATAGGCTGGACTTGATGATCCTGGGGGTCTTTTCCAGTCTTGGTGATTCTGTGATTCTGTGAAGACCACCTTGTAAATGTGTGCTCCACTTTGAACTCATTGCCTCCCATCACTGGAGAGCTCTCCCACTGGAATTTTGCTGAATTTCCCAGGGCCAGCTTTTCCTTATCTTTTTAGCCATGCTCTGTGGAAAAGGGTGTCTCCTGCTGTCTCAGACAGCATAGAGCACATTTACAATGATAAGAAAATGTTCAATATCAGCGTGAGGCAACATGAAAGTTTTGTACTAGCCCAAAACCCTCATCTAGAGATTGCAGGAGTTGCTAACAACTGTCACTGATCAAGCTCCACATGCTGGGAGCAATTCCTCTTGATGAAGCCTTTGTGCTGTGGAGGCCTGGGAGGACCCATACAAGGTTCATCAGATGCTGAGGTCTCTGTTCACACCATCATTACTGGTCACCAGTGAGGTTCTGGCATGGCCCAGGACTCTGACGTGCTAGGTACTGTGCAAACACACAGCTGGAGAAGCTACTCATGCTCCAAAGATCCTCCCAGCTGATGCTGGAGTTTCCTTAGTTGTTATATTTTACAGTATGAACTGATGAAGCTGCCAAAGGAGAGGTCCCTTCCCTGAGCCTGCATTTCCTTCCTGCCAAGATCAGGAGCAGCAGTTCATGTGGCATGCAGAGAAATGGATTGGAGAAATAAACCAGGTTTATGCAAACTCAATGGGAAGGAAAAAAAGAAAATTTAAACCCCTCCTTGCTGCCAGCTGGGAGAGGAGTGTTCTTTTAATTCCTGTGCTCAAACCCTGTAGTCTAGTGGTGGTGTCAACTATGCAACACCTGAATAGTTTCATTCTCAAGGTGGCTGTATTTCACAGAGGAGTATTTGTCCTTTCAGGTGAGTACACAGTAGCTATTAACTTCAAGCAGGCTTTCTGACTTGGGTGTGCCTCTTCAGTCAGAATAAACCTCAAAAAGCTCCCAAGTCAGGCTGTCTGACCAAACCTGCCAGATTAGAACTGCCAGGACTACCAGGCTGTCTGCTCAAGGACAAGAGTCAAACAGGGAACCTCCAGAGGGCAATTTTGATCTGCAATGGACTGTATCTCTTTCTTAAATCATTCAGTCATCCTAGAGCCTACAATGTACCAAACTCTAATTTAAATACCTTCATTAAATGCTTAAAATTACTTTATGCATGTTTCTGGATTTATATGTTAATGTAGTGCTACTGTGAAGAATAACATCATGATACCAACTAAGTTCCTGTGTAAAACCACTTCTGAGGAAATGCAGTATATTCATTGTAAACAGTAATAACAACCACCACCTTCTCAACTTATCTGAGACATTTCCCTGCAAGACATCAAAACTTTTTTCCCTAAATAGACACTTTAGTGTTACTTTAATGTAATACATGTTTTTTAAAGAGGTTTTTTGAAGTTCCCTGGAGCGCAGAGTGATTTTTCAATTTATATTAATATAATATATTTGGAAAGGTTTTAGTTTTGGCAGAACAGGAAGGATTGGATTTTTAATTTTAACACAAAAGTGCTGCAGATGGTGGGATCTTGCATTATCTAGCCATCTCTGGATTTCAAACAAATAAATATTTAGGAAAAAAATCTGATAAAATAAGCCAAAAAGTAATCAGATGGTAGAGCACTTCCAGCAGATGATAGAACTTCAGCATTTGTCTTCTGAGTACTCTGCAAAATCTCAGTCTCCCTGCTGCAATAAACTGCCAATATCTGGCAATCTATTTTGTAGAAGGATGGCATTTAATTCTGGCTCCTTCAGTGGAAGCTAGTTCTTTATCCAGATTAATGTATTTTAGTTATTTGCAACTGTCTGATAATAATTTGCAAAAAGAGTCTTTCAAAACCCTGACAGAAATTTGGTGTGAGACAAAAATGGGCTTGAGAAGAAGCCTTGATTTTCTCCAAGAAATTATTCTGGGAATTATTTTCTCATGTCAGTGCAAATGTAGATTATCCTTAGGTGATTTGGAAATGCTTTACCTCACATAAGTTTTTTCCTAAAGACCTCCATAGTTAGCACATCCCCATGGTTGTATCTAAAGTGTAAGATCATCCCCTCCTAATATAGTTTAGAAAAAGTGGAATGCTTTGCTTCTGGAGGTTCACCCTTCTCTCCTCTGATTACACATTGAGCCCAGTTAATGTTAGATGCTGAATAAAAATCAACTTGAATTAGAAGAAATAGATTCCATTTTCAGCAGGAGTATTCCCATTGTGTCTCTCTGTAGGAGCATCCACAAACTGCTACATCATGGACCCTCAGTTGGAGGGCAGGATCACAGCCTAGTTCTGCAGACCAGACCACGTACCATCTGCTGCAGCAAATACTCTGGTGTTGTGGGTGTTTGTCAAGAAGAGGAGAAGAAATGGCTTGACTCCACAATGCTTTTCACAAACATCACCAACCTCATCCTAGAGACTTGGTCTGCAATCACACACAAGCTGGACAAAAAGCAGCATAAATGATCCAGCTGAATATTTTGTATTATCCTGCTCAACTGAGTTTTAAGACTGCCTGCTACAAGGACTTTTCCCTGGGACAACCAAAATATAATTAATGAATGACATAATTCAACAGGGACAAAATGGAGCCAATTTGTGACATTAGGGGCATGAGGATATTTGAATGTGAAGAGCTGGGGAACAACCAGGTGACATGGCAAAACAATGTCAATGTTGCTCTCTCCAAAATCCACACAGTCAGCACAAAACTCCAGAAGAAGAAGAATTCCATTCTAGTAAGGTAACAAAAGAACTAAGGCAAAGCAACAATCTGTAAAGGCTTCACTACCTTAGGATGTTCTATGATTATTTAAACACATCTCCTACACCACTCAAACTCAATGTACAGAGCTGTCTTTGTCCTGCAGAACTTGATCTGCAAGAAGGTGAAGGATGAAGAACATCAGTGATTAGTGGAATGCCCATACTTGCAAAGCACTGTCAGAGTCAAAGGTAGAACTAAATGATCTTTCTGTAGGTGTTGCAAAATCCCAGCTTTAATGTCAAATTTGTCTTTGACCTTGGTCATATTTATGCACTGTATCTTCTAGTTGACATTTGCAAAACTCAGCTAACAGGAATCTATTCCAAGGGATGCCCCTAGATTGCCCTTTGGAGACCAGAATGCAATCAAAACTCTTCCAAAAATTGCTTTATTCTGTGTTCAGTTTTCTAACGACTCTGGTTCTGTCTATGTAAATTCTCTGACTCAGCTGCTGCTGACATTTCCTCCTTGTTTAATATTATTTCTGAATTTCATTCCTGTGCAATTCAATTCTACTTCCCGATAATTAATAGAGATGTTAGATGAGACCAGACCTAACACAAATTCTCCAGATACCCTGTAAGATACCTTCCATAAACTTGTTACATTATCATTTATCATGATTCTTCATTTACAATCTTTTTGACAGTTTCCAACTCACAACTGATTTCCCAGCCAAATCAATCGGAATTATTTTTTCTGTCAGGATTTCCCCATAACCCTGCTCAGGCCAGGGAATGGGCTAGACTGACCTTGTAAACCTCTTATGTCTTTGACCTCTTGATGTTACATGGAGATTGGTAATAAAACTCCAACAGCTCTCTGGCTGATTTCTCCACAGCTTGCCTTTACGATGGGAGAATCAACATAAGGGAGAGAAGGATCTGAGCAGAAGCAGGATATGAATTCTTGAATGCGTCATCCTGCACCAAAATCACCACCCCATACCCCAAACTGCTCCTTCACAAAACAGCATCCGAAATGTTGTCCTTTTTGTCCACTCTATCTTCACTGAAGAGGGTATAGGAAAGACCCAGTTCAGATAGTTTAAGGGTGCACTTCAGTTGCTTTGAGTTTCATTGTGGGCTTATTCTCTATCTCGGTTACCTTTTAGTTAGCTACTCCGAAGGAAACGAAAATATATCCTATTCTGCCTTATTTTTCCTTCCAATCTTTGCTATAAAGAGTAATTTGGTTTTCCACAAGAAAAGTATCAGAATCATTCTCAAGGAGTTTTGTTCAGATCTGTTAAGTAGTAAGAGATGATCTGTTTTAACTTTCCATTAGAGGTGAATATTCTGATGAAAAGACGATGGAACACATGCAATTACAATATTGGGCATTTGTGTAAGACAAATTTCCCTTTAAGGATGTCCTCTGCTTTCTCCTACCTCCAAAAATCTTACAGTAGAGGCAAGAAGTTGGTAACAAAATGGTTATTCTTTAAAATTAAATTTTTCTTGAAATGAAAACATCAATTACTTTATGAGAGCAGAGGAGCTCCTAATCTTGCCAAGCTTGTGACATTTGAAGCCTAATATTGTGATAATGTTGAAGTCTGGGGAAAGAAAGGTTTGGAGTGACATTTGTAAATATTCAGAAATGTTCATCTTTCTTTGCTGGTGTCCTAAATTTCTATGCAATTTACAATGACAAATCTGTTGTACATCAACTGTGTTTTTCACATGCAGATAGAAAATCAGTTATAAACAGGAACATTCATGTTGGTTAACAAAGAAACACCACCGACAGAGCCTTTATTACCACACCTTCCTGAAGAGAAATGGGTTTTTCTTCTGGATCCAATAGTCTATGTGGTGTTGTGTCTTTTGAAGGAAGTTTTATATTTATCTGTGACTAAAACCTCACTCAGTAGGACAGAGGTTAAGAGCATGAGCGAACTGAAGTGCGGATTTTAAAGAAAAAATGGCACATGACTATTTCCATGTTGCAACTGCTCAGCACTGAATTTGTTAACAAATCAAAACCTATGATAAGAAACCATCCTGGAAAATGTTTAAGAAAAGGGTGATTTGTATTTGAGTCACAGGTCCCATCAAAAAAGAGATTGTGTTCCATACTGAAGCACTGCTAACAGCATCTTTCTTCTTAACGAACTGCAAATTGTTTTACAAATTAAACCTGTCTGGAAAACTGGAAGTGAGGATCACTTGGCCCACCAATGCAATGTCTTGTCTCCAGTGGAAAATGGCATTAACAGGAGCCAGAACACTCTGCTGGGGGATGTGTTTGTGTCCTTGGCCATGCAGGGTTCCTGCCAGGCAGGGGTGGTGGAGTGATCTCATTTCTCTGTGATTTTCAACCAGAGTGACTCCTCTTTCCCCAAAGCTTGAACATGGGAAAAATTACCTTTAAAAGTAACTATTTTTTTCTCCTTTTGTTTTCTAATCTGAAGTATAATGTGAGAGCAAAATATTTTTGAAAGCATTTTGAGAGCATACTTTGAAAGAATCATTTCAATAAAAAACAGAAAACATTTTCTTAGGGGCATCTCAAAATGAAACTATGGGAACTTGCCCTTTTCTTCCTCCAGGATGAAGTTAAAGTCAAGGTAGACATTGTTTCACAGTTGGTTTTGATTTCAAGAACACTGTAACTTCTGACAGGAAAAGATTCAGCTGAGATTCTATGGGCTGGCCCTATATGCAGCACAGGCACTGGGTGATTTAGCACAGGTAATTCATGATTTAGCCCAGAAGCAGGAAAATGCTCCATGACCACTTCTGTTTCGTAGCACCCTATACAAAGCTGTTGACACATGTGCAAAAATACACTGTGTATGTGGTAAGAGTAACACCTCCCCATCAGAGTGACAACGCTTGTGTAACAGTGGTGGAAACAACTACGGAAGGTGTAAGAAAAGCAAGACCTTGTCTTATTTGAGGGCAACTTCTCTCTCTCTCGCTTAGGTACCTAACAGGCACAAGTTTTAGGTGCCTACTGAACTGGTCTTACAGGTGATGTTTATGTTCCTTATCTATTGTGAGAGGATAAATGTTTGGTGTTTGGGTTCCCTGTGGAGATCATCAATGGCACCTCCCAGGTCTCCTACCGACTGCACAGGGAAATTAATTGTGGCAGAATAGCCCATTAGGAGCTTGATCTTTCATCCCAATTTGCACACCCTGGGTAGGTGGGCAGCATTACCCTTAAAGTCTCTGTGATCTGCATTGCCTTCAAAGGCATGGGGCAGGTAGGCAGGATGGCTTTTTGCATTCTCAGATGCTCTCAGAGCAGACAAGCAGGCTTTAGAGATTGTGCAGTTGGTATTTTCAAATAAGACTTGTTCTGGGAGATGGTGAAACATTTGCCATCCAATGTATTCAGGAAACATTACACACCTGTGGTGCCAACTGACTTTTTCCATCTTACTTATAGATCATTATCAGACCCAAACCTTTCTGCAATATTATCCAGGTAGTGACATGCTGGTCTCACAACCCATGATCCCCTCAGCAGCTCCTTGGCTGCGGTACCAGTATGAGAACACTGGAGGAGAGCACATTTGGTGCCAAAACACAAAACCAGTCAGTAAAGCTGATCTGGCTGACTCATGGCTGTGGGAGGGCTGTCCAACCTCTCACAGAGCTGCTGCTGGCCATGCAGAACCAACTTTGTGCAGAAATTTACCCACTAACATGTGAGTGGCATTAAGGAGAACAAAAAAGCTTTAGCAAAATTTCTGTGCCATACCAGCACTGTCCACCTACAAATTATTCCCAGTTTACACTTGACCTTGTTCTACAGTAATTCTTTGTAGCTGGAAATCCTCCTGCTGCCACCAGGTCACACTTGCTAGCCTCATCAAAGATCTCCAAGCACTTGACCCAAAGCTCCTGCTCCCAAGTAGTCTAACCAGTGTAAAATTGAGGCTAATTCATATCCAGTGAATCCAGGGCTAGGGCAATGATGTGTGCACTTGCATGTGACCATCTCTGCGATGCTCAGGAGCTTTGTCACTGCTCTCTCCCTTTGTAGAATGCTACCAAGAACTTCCTTGCCTATCTTTTCTCTACATGAGTATCATGCTCCTTGGTAGGTAAGAAAACAGAGAACAAGACTAATGCAGTGAGCAATAGAGGTATGAAAGAATTTATAGTTTGCCCTTTCTGTCTCCTGTTGTCTTCCTCTCTCTTTTCCATCACACAGAGCACCTGCTTTTCTGCGTTGTTGAAGACTTTGTTTCACGTGTATTTAAAGCTGCCTTTCAGCTCAGGTCCCAGCCACACACAGCATGTCTCATAGTTTGCACTAGGAGTGTGCTGTGGGTGTGGGGTCTGCATAAATTAAAAGCTTTCTATAGAAATGGGAGAGCATGATTTTAATAACTCAATTCACTTCTCTTGGAAAACGAGTCAGCAGGTTTTTTTCACCATGAATTCTGTAACAACCACTGTGCAGAGTTCTGCTTAGGATTCCTTTATGTCTTAAGATGTGTAAAGGTTTAATACAGGGGTTGTTCTTAGATTGCTAGTTTCAAAATATCTAGCACAACCTTACCTACATCACTGTTTACTGACTAAAAAAGTTCTATATGCAATATGCATATTTATAAAGGACATAAAATAATTTAAGAACTCTTCTTGACATATGTATTAATCTAATTTTCTTTGTACAAAGCTTCTCCCACTTCTACCATAGAACGTGTATTTCATCAGTTTGTTAGTTTAAGAATCTCCTCTCCTCTCCTCTCCTCTCCATAAAAGTATCTTCTTTACTAAGGCTCATCAGTTGTTTTCTCTCACCTTGCTAGCATGGTGTTATCTGAATTTGGTTTAATTTTTGTTACAGATAGCAAGAACACCCATCTGTTGTAAATCCAGAGGGAGTTCAGAGCCCTCCAATGGCTCACACAGCCAGTACAGTAAGAGGCTCCAAAGACATGAGGATATTATGTCAGTGTACAATGCTAAGTGTTAGGCAAAGGAAATATTTTTTTTCTCCTATAGAGGAGCAGTTATTGTAGGAAAATGGCAAAATGGCAAAGTGCTACTGGACTTTCTACCTTTGGCAATTGGTTGACATCCACCCCAGATCCACAGTGATGAGCAGTTGTGGCTAAATGAATGAGGCTAGCAATTGCATCTTCCTTTTCTCTCTAACCAAACAACCTCCCAATTGCTTCTTTATTATTATTCATATCATGGCAAGGTCTCCAGAAGCCCTGGAACTGCATAAAAGGGCATGTACCCCAGCAAGTGCTGAGGAAACTGAAAAGTAGAAAAGCTGGGAGGGAAAGGCATGAAGATGTTGATCAAGGTCATCTGAGAGGTCAATGGAGAATATTTTCTTTGTAGTCATTGACATGGCTGCTGCTCTCAGCTGCTAGATGGGAAAGAATAAGCCCCACACTCAAGGAAGCTGCCATCTATAGCCCTGGTTGTGTGAAGGTGGAATTTACCTCAGAGATGGACTAGGAAATTCAAGTTCATATCTAAAGAAGGGCAATGCAAAAAGAGCACTCTAAACCTCATCCTTGCTTTGATAGGTTTATACTGCCTTCCTGCTGCTTGTTTGTGTTGAAATAGCTTGCCCTGGTGCAGATTATCCTGGTTTCATGTCCCTTGTGCCATCAGGGCTCATAGTCTGTCTTTACTTTTAGGCAAGAGAGTTGTCTTAACACTTGGTCTATCAGACCTAATCAAGAGACCTTTCCTAATGTACTAAGGAGGTGGAGTGGACAATTTTCCTGAAAATGCAAGGAAACACTTCATTTCTTGCCCACATGGAGCAGGCAGGCAGGCTGTCTGATGATGTTCTCAAGAGCTGACAGCTGCAGGGACACCTCCCAGCAAGGGCACAGCTCACCTGTCACAGACACCAGCTCTGCCAGACCCTCCAGGCAAGGAGGGTGAGGAGCCCTTCCTATTCCTACTGGACAGTATGGAAACACAGTTTGAAAAGCAAGAGGGTGGGTTTGTTTTTGGTTGGTTGTTTGGTTGTTTTTTTCCCCCAAAATATTTCCCAACCTCTGAGCCAGAAGAGCTTACTTGGTTTCAAACATTTTCCACTTGCTTTCATGCTACTGAGCACCTACCCTGAGCTCAGCCTGCTCAATCCTGTCTTGATCCGAGGGGCTGAGATGAAAACTATCTGCAGCCACCAGCTTTCCTCCTCTGATCTTCTCCCTGCTCATATTTTATTATTTTGCTTTGATTTAGCAGCTTTTGCTAGTGACAGAGCACTTCACAGGATCCTAGAACACAGGCTTGGATTGGGATGGGTGCTATCAAGAATGGGTATGGACCCACATTGCCTCCATGGAGGCATCTACTCCTTGAAGTCAGAGTAATCTTACACTTGAACCAATTCCTTACTGAAGGAATAATCAGTTTGTGAATGTTATTGATATGCAGATACGTTCTCTGATGTAGGTGGGCTTCTCCACTCCTCTGTCCTATGGAGGTAGCTCTTGCCTCAGAGTCGTCTAAGGAGGGATTAATCTTAGTGCAGTGGCAAAAACTCCATGAATGCAAATGGAGCAAGATTCATTTAAAAGTACAGCTGTTAGTGTGAGAAAAATAGAGAATTTGGCCAGCAGCAAATCTGAAATTACAGATTCCAGGATGCTAAGTGAATGCAAGTAACTTTTGTACTTAAGCAAGAAGGGATTCAATATCCAGTTGATGTGTTTGTCACAAATGTGGTAATAGAGATGTCTGTTTTATTGGCTGCTGTTTAGCCTAGGTTCATAAATGGCTGATACTTAATTAATTGAAGGCAGTATTACAAAAACCAATCTGCTTACAAAAGCTCATTTTAACCTGCAGTTGTCATATTTGTTCTGATCTCAGACAGGTAAGTCCTAAGTTATTATCTTTTCTTAGCCAAACTAGCAAATAAACACAATAAGAAAGAGTAAATATCTCAAAAATTGCTTACATGCTTCCCCCCCTCCCCAAATAAGGCTTGTGTTCAGAAATCATTTTCACTCTTTGTAATGATATTTTTTTTTTTTCCTTTTTTCCTGATAAGGACAGAAAAGTTGCTGGAGTTATTGGCAAACTAGGGACAAAACCCACTCTCTTCCCTCATATCTGATAGTACATACGAAGTAATCCCCATGTATACCAATAAGTGAAATGTGCCTCGCACCATAAGCTGGCCCTGGGAGCAGGGGTACAACATATCCAAGGAGATAACACACTGTTATCCTCAGAACAGAGTAGATATACCAACCAGGAATGGATCCTTTCCCTTGCTGTCTCCCCAGTCATGCCCAGACACTGTTCTGGAAGTATTAATTGACAGAAATGATGCTAGAAACTGTCAAAACTTGTAATTTAACAGTTTGATGACTGAAGGTCAGTGCTCAGTGTAGATCTGCCCAGTCTACATGGTTAGGGCACAATCCAGATCCCAAGGAGTGGAACACAAGACTTTTTGTCCTGGGCTGGAGAAAGCATGAGCAATATTGAATTCTAGGATATATCTCAAAAGTCTTCATCAAGACTTCACACATCTAGCTTTGTTTTCCTGCTCTACCACATCTATCTGCATGACCTTGGGCAAGTCACTCTTCTGGCTGGGCTGCAGACTGCAGTGTAGTGTAGCAATAACCATGAACAAGCCAGACTGTGTCCCCAAAGCCATGGGAGCAGGCATTTTCCTACAGCCTGGTTCACCTGGATGTTCTGAAGAGTAAACTATTTTATAACAACCCCTGTGTTGCCAGAGTGGATTTTAAACCTATCTCAGGAATTTGAAACCCCACTGCAGTCTGCACTCTGGATGTGTTATCTCTCTGTTCTTCCTCTGGTAAGTGGTGAGACCAAGACTTTCTGACTTACAGAGGGGCAGTGAAGATAGACATATTCAAGACTAGAAACTCTTGCAAACACTACAGCAAGTCAGCCTTCACAGCCAGATTTTCTTATGAAAAGCCAAGCAGTTTCACTAGATTTTGCAGCCCAATAACAACTGTTTCAAAAATGGAGCAGTTTGCTGAAAACTGCTTGTACGGGTCGCACAAAGTTGCATGAAAGCTCTGGCAAGAGCTCACCTAAAGCCAGCCTTTAGCCAACCTCACCTGAGAGAACTGAAGCAATTTGGCCTCCAGCGGGAGAGGAGAAGAGGGACAAAGTCAGAGCTGCTCACAAGGCTTGAGGGAAAGAAAAAGGTACAAGATGTTTTTGCAGCTCCCAGATGGAGCAGGAGAGGAGTTGGAACAGCTCAGCATTGTCATTGTAGTTCTCAAACCAGTACAGGTTCACACTTGACTCACGTTCCCTGCAGACTAAACACAGCTGGGACACTTTCAGGGTTTGCAAACCTACCATACTGAAGAATTTTATTCAATCTAAGGCCATTATTAAAAGAATAAGACAGAGCAAAATCTACCACTATTAACCAAGTAACACAGCTTTGAGAAAGTGAGGCAGCCTAGAAGATCCTGGTGGGTCCTTATGGTGCAGGAAAGTTTAGCTGAGAAAGCTCCCAAGGACATGGACCAGTGAGTGCTATGAACAATGGTCCACACTAAATTAGGTGGGCAGATTTGGCCCTCTTCCTTGCATTCTCATAAGGTTTAACCTCAACTGCTCCTTCAGGTCACAGCTCAAGTAAAAAGAAATAAAAACCCCTCGTAGCTACAGTCACAGACATTGTTTCCCTTTGCTGAACATCCTGGGTCTGATCTACTCCAGCAGGTACAGCATCTGAGGTATTTCTGGTTAAACACATCTAGAAACCCCAAAACAAGCAACACAGGTTTGGGTTTCTACAGTCTTTGCTCAGAAGTTCAGAGACAGAGGTCACTATGTAGCTAGGGAGCCTGGATTAAGCCAAGGTGGTTTAAAGGAGAGCAAGAGACATTTGCCCCCAACATCCTAACCCTTGGTAGATGGACAGAGATGATAGAGATGACCTAGGGAATTAATCTATGCAAAGTAGTAATTTATTCCCAGCAGCTGGAGACAAAGAGACCCAGAGAAGGTGAGTCTCTGGGCACACACCACAGCTAAAGGCCAGCCCAGGTTCAGGGCTGACCACAGTCCCACAACAGAGTCCTTACCATATTAGAACAAGAAAAAGTGTGGCAAGCTGTTTATCTTTCTCAGTAACCCCAGGGTCTCTCCCTATTTGCAGAAATAAGTTGTAATAGCTATCTTTTCTCTAAAGTGAAGCCACAGATTTTGGTGGCTTTAGCTTCCTTCACTGAGAAGTGGGTAGAAAGCTGCCTGCTCAATCCAGCTTTAAACCTAGGTACTTCAGGACATTTATTCCTTCTTCCATGATGATACACAACAACTACTTGGGGGATTGGAGGTGCCAAGCTGGTATTTGTTAGCACTCAGAATTAGACATCCATGATTTGGGAAAATCTCTGTACATGAATTATCTATCGATCACTTATTCTAATAAATCTCTAACCCAGATCAGGTTATTTTTCATTTTGTTTTTATCTTGAAAAAAAGGAGGAGCTGTAGGTGCTCTGCTGTTAAAAAAAAACAAACAAAACAAACAAAACCCAAAACAAACACATTACAAGTGACTCTATCCTAGTTTTGCCAAGCTCAGTTAAGGTTTCTCTGCACAAGAAACTTAGTCTGGATTCAGAGAGTAGAATGACTACTTCTGTTTAACACTGGTTTATAACAATGAGAACTAAAAGGTAAAATTTGTTCAGGGATATGTAATCCAGAGTAACTCTTGTTTCTGAGCACTTCTTGCACTCAGGACTTTCCAATATCAGCAAGGACACTTTTACATTTCCACACACTCAACTCAAACAGCCACAACTGCACAAAGAGATTGCTGTAACATCTAAAGCAATGGGACCAAATCCTGACTGTCCCACCTGGCCCTTTTACTGAAGCAAAAAGACCAATAAAATCAATCCATGTCTTTGCTACATTTTTTAGGGCAGGGACTGACTTTACTTTACTTCAGCATCTGGCTGGCACTTTCAAGAGTACTACCTCCCTTTTCCCTCATGATCTCTTTGAAAAAAGGGAGTAACTCCAAAGAGCCTCTCTGGTTTACAAGAAAGACCATTTCCTCTTCTCTGTGACCTGAGCCACGACTAACTAGTGTTCTAGGGAGTTTGTTACACTCTGTTAAAGAAATCCTACCTCTGGTGCAATGCCTGAGGGAGCATGCAGATACACTACAACTCACAGAAACTTCTTTCAGTTGCCACTTGCAAACTTTACACCTTATTTGCTCATGGCAGGTTAGTCCTGGTGTACTGGATTGCTCCAGATGCGAGGGAAAGCAGATGGGTGCTTGTGTGCCAGGGAAATAGTCCTGAAATCATTTGTGCTGATTTTTTTTATTCTTTTCATTAGAAAAACTGAAACTCCTTTTACCCTTTACCTGTTTCGCCTTCACTGGAAGCCTCTAGCTGATGGGATCTGTCCCCAAACTCCAGCCCATCCATCAGTGGCAGAGTTAATTATTTTCATATGGAGAGAAAAAAATTCCACCTCCCTTCCCCTTCTTGCATGCAGGTAAAGAAAAAGAAGGCAGGACACCTGAAATTGGTCCTGGCCCAAACCTCCTGCTGCTCCTACAGCACTTGCAGGGGCAGGGAGATACAGGAGCCCGCTGGGCATTTGAGGAAAGTCTTTTCTGGCCATATTAAAGACAAATGATCCCACCATGGCAGTGAAGGTGGAAAAGGTGATAGTGAAGCCCCAGCTCTCAACCCCCCACAACCTCCTGTCCCATTCCCCTGAGGTATTAATAGTTCAAGGCGTTGCAAGGTCTCCAGGTCCTGAAGGTGTTCTCCACTCCCTGCTTCTCCTGGTTTCTTGGTGTACAGTCCCCCCACCCTCCTCATCCTACAGAACAATAGCAAGGCATCACTTTCAGCTGCTTCCCGAGGAAAGCCCAGTTCACATACATTTAGATAGAGAGAGAGAGATGATTAGATTTCTCTTTGCTGTTTAGGACAAGAAATGAAGTGCTGCCTCTTTAATTGGCAAAAGCATGCAGTAAGAGCATACCTTTAATTTAGTGTTGGGATAGCTCACTTGCACCCTGGCTGTTGTCTTATTGGAGAGGGCAGCCTGCCTCAGATCCTCTAGTACTGAAATAATATCATCCAGCACGCATTTCTTATCCTGATTTCTCAACACACACAGATGGGAAAAAGTATAATTATAGCCTTTGTAGTTCACCTTCATTTCCAGCACGGCTCGGTGGATCTGCAGGATCACATCAGCCTGATGCAAAATATTGCCTCCGGGTTTGGAGAGGAGAATCACCCTGCCATACCTTCCCGGGGTGTGCAAGTCCGAATACAGCTGGCTTTTGGATTGATCGAGGGAGAAAAGGCTGCTGGCTAAGCTCCTCTCGATCTTGGCCAGGCTGTGGCTGGGGGCTACCAGGCTCTCCAGGTCAGTGTCAGGCTGGAAGCGGTTGAGCAGGCTGAAGCCGAAGATGATGGTCAGGACTGCGGGCACAGTGAGGAAAAACACCGGATGCCTGCTCACGAATAAGCCCAGCTTGTAGAAAAACGACTGGAGCCCTCTGTGTATCACCTGCCGCAGCATCCTCCACCAGATCCAGCCTGCAGATGCTCCTGGCCGTCTTAGAAAGCACATGTGACATGTGTAGCTCCTTACCCCTTCCTGTCAGTTTCCCTTTCTCTCTCCCTCGCTCTCTACTACTCCTTTAAAAGACTGCAGCAAGTTGCAGCAAGACAGCCAAATATTGATCAATGGGGGGTGTGTGTGCGCGTTTGTGTGTGTGTGTGTCGGGGGGGTGGAAGGGACCGGGCAGAGGAAGGAGGAGGGTGTGTGTGTGGGGTCTTTGCCT